>CM053614.1:24738350-24821027 GCA_028646535.1 Procyon lotor
ATCCATGCCAAGTTTTTGGCAATTTGTCAATTAGAGTACAGGTTTTCCTACCAAGCCACTGGTTCCTGCAGAAATTTATACTCATTCTCCAATAAGCAGGAATCCCCTCTATTCACCTATTTCTCTCTAATCACAGTGGTTTGCCTTGTGGCCTCCCCTTTTTATTATTTTATTTTGTTGTTATTGTTGCCTTCTTTTTTTTTTAAGTAAGCTCTACATCCCGGCATGGGATTTAAACTCACAACCCTGTGACCCCGCAGTTGAGTCGCATGTTCTACTGACTAAGCCAGCCAGGCACCCTCTCCCCTTTCCCATAAATCCAAAAATTGCTAATTTTTCATCCTTTTAGTTGTTTGTTTTGTCTTGTTTACTTGCTGTTAGGATGGAGTGGCAACTCCTTATATGTGGAATCAGAAACCAGAAGTCCATTTATTTGGATTTTAAACACTTCTAAGCTTCTTAAAAAATGAGAAGTATGTTTTGTTTTTAAAATTATAGATGGCATAGCAACATCTCATTTTTAATATTTGGAGTTGTAACTCTGATTTTTTTTTAAGTAATCTCTACACCATCATAAACCTACAACCCAGAGATCAAGAGTGGCACATTCCACTGACTGAGCCAGGCAAGCACCCATAACTCCGATTTTAGAATATGTGTCAGCTGCATAAAAATAAATTATAAGTCTTATTTTTAAAAATTCTGGCTGAAAATCATAAATTTATTAAGGTAGAATTATCATGATCTTATAATTATTTTTAGTTTATTAACTTTTGCCCATTTTTTATACAATATCCCTAGTTATTTAAACATTTTTCTCTTTTTTAAAAATAACTATTAAATTAAAAACATGTGATCAAATATAATAAAAATTACCAATTAAAATACAACCCAAATAAACATGACAGTATGTGGAATTGTGTGTATCATTAGAATTTATAAAAAATTGCAATAATATGGATATTCCTCTATGCTTTCTTCTTTTTAATTATTTACAACTAGAATATAAGACTATAGTTAATAAAGGAAATGTGAATAATGAAAATAGAAGTTGAACAAATATATTAAGACAGGATTGAAAATAGTGCATAATCTAATCTATTTACAAATACCTTTGCTTAAAACCATCCTTCCACAGAGCTTCTTAAAACTCCATATTTTCTTAGAGCTCAGGAAGTGTGAATACTCTGAATTTTCTGATTCCAACTACAGACCTGTCTACCACGCTTCATTATCATGTACAGAGGTGTCCAATGGCAGGATCAGAAAACAGAACAAAGGAAAGTGTATCTAGTGGTTCCATCGTGTGTGTGTGTGTGTGTGTGTGTGTGTGTGTGTGTGTGTGTGTGTATGCTGCCCAAGAAGTTCTGTGTAGCTGTCAGGGCTCTATGTAGCAGTACACACAACTACTCTCAAGCAATAGTGGGGAGATTTTCATTAAAATGCAGATAAAAAATGATGAAAGGAAAAGACAGCACATTGCAGTTGTGTAATGCCATTCACTGCTTTCCAGATCAAATTGCTGTGGCTTCTATTATTTAGTAAGCCTGTTTTCAACATTGGTGTATCTTAAAGTAATGTAAAAGTTATAATACACTACATAGAGTACAAGTAAACTACTAAATAGATTCAGAGAGAGGTTTCTAGTTAGCAGACTCTAATTTCCTAGATGACTGGAGCTATTCCAGGATGTTTGAAAGTATTAGGGATGCCTATTGTGAATTATTACTTATTGTTGGAGCCTTTTCTGATCCCCCTTCACAACATTAATTTATAATCCCTTTCTAACTATGACAGCACTTTGCCGATACCTCTATTACAACTTGTGGGCTTTTAGTGGGATCATCTCTCTCCTTTCCCCCATTCCTATCTCATTCCACTCCAAAGTAGGTAGAAATAAAACTCCGAATTGTGGAAGTACCACAGTTAGTCTTTCAAATGATCTCTGGAATGACTCCCCCCTTCCTCTTGGCCTTCACCCCCTGCCTAGAACACCAGCAAAATGAGAAGGTTTTCAGGCTGCTCTCAGCTAAAAAGTCTCATTTTCTCTCCCTCCCTCTGTCACTCATTATCCGCCCCTCTCCCTAGCTCTGTGTCCTCTAACTCGCCGCCCCTCTCCCTAGCTCTGTGTCCTCTAACTCGCCAGACACTCGCCCTGCTTCCATGAGACACGAAAAGCGCAAATGGCTGGGGCTGGGGCTTATGTCCTAATGATGCAGGGGAGCAACTGAAGATCAGCACTGAGCAAGGCAAGAGGCAAAGCCTCCAGGCTTTCTTGTGTGTTTGCATTTTCTTTCTGCATGGTGTATTTTTCCAGGGCAGTTATTCTTTTCTCACTATTACTATGCTGAAATATAAAGGACTAAAGTCCAATTGTATGTTTACAAAAGTAAGAAAAAAGAGACTATTTGGCCCACTTTGTTTCTTGGCCTCAGTGTGGCCACTATCCACACAGAGAGACATTCTCTATATGTCCAGTGTCAATCTTGAGATTAACACTTGGATAATAAATCAAACTCTGTCTTGAGATTTTAGTCAAAAAAGATGTTAGAGGCACATGGTGGCTGTGTCAGTTAAGCAGTTAAAGCATTTGCTTTTGGCTCTGATCACGATCCCTCCTTGAGTCCCTCCTTGAGTCCCTCCAGACTACCCTGCGGGGAGTCTGCTTCTCCTTCTGCCTCACTCCTGCTCATGCACCCTCCCTCTTTTTCTCAAATAAATAAAATCTTAAAAAAAGATATATTAGTCAAGAAGTTCAAGTAGAAACTCTTTCTTGATCTTGTCATTTATATATACGTGATAAAATATTTAAAATCATATACATAAACATCTATAGAATAAGTGGCCTATGAAGGCTAGAATTTAAGGATTTAGAAATCTGTGCTTTGGGCTCTATTTTTTCACACTCCAAAAATTATACTTGTGAGTCATATTATGATTGCTTGCTCACATGTTTACCTTTCCTCTAAGATATGGACCATATATCATCTATGTGCTTTCTGCAGATACCACCATGTGTGACAGAGAGTTGATTCTTGCTGAATGAAAATCCTAAAGCCTGACCGAACTACTGACTCGGCTACTAAATGAACAGATTGGTGGATATGATCATAACCTGACTAGTTCAATATCAACATATATGTTATTCTCTGTAAGGGCTGAGGAAACTCTGAAAGCAGCTACAAAATCATTGTAATTGTACATCTGCCACATTTTAGAGATTACTGCTAAATAAAGATCAAGTTAGTGTTTCTATTTCCCCAGGGAAAATAGAGAATTGCTGCCTTACAGGTACTAGATGAGCTTTAATCTGCAAAGAGAAGAAAGAGAGTAAGAAACTTAATCTCATACCCTGTTTCCAAGCTAAATCATCTTACCCTTTTAGACATATTCTTCATACCATCCACAGAGGGAAAAGGGAGAAAGTAATTCCCAGCTCTGCTTCTGTCCCTTGCAGTCTCTGTATCAATGACACGGGCCTGCAGACCCTCACTGCTGAGGGAAAATATTAACCTCATTCTCCCCGAACACATTGCAGAGGCCTTGCAAATGTCCTTCCCCACTTTGGAACTTCAGGCTATATTCGGAACGGCTCTGCAAGGAGAGTGTTTAGACTACAGGACATGTCACCAGAATGATGTAAGCCTTCATGAAGTGGCTGTCATAATGATTTCTTTCTTTCTTTTTTTTTTTTGTCATAATGATTTCTAAAAGGATCGCTGCCTGTGAGTTTGGAAGTGCATCATCTTGTCAGGAAAGGTCTAACGTGCTTTTTGATTTGTGAAATTTTGATGTCACATTTGGCATAGTGGGTTGCATAGTAAAAAAAAGTTGACAATCTTCTCTACTCATTTCATTTTCATTCACATTTAGGTGTGTTACATCATTCTAAGTGATATCGAGACTATTATCCCAAAATGTTATAAAATCAGGCAATCCTTTTTAAATACCAAAAGTATGCTGACAACCTTACATATTTCATTATTTGATTATCCTGCCAAAAGATGCTGGTTTAAATATTAATCCATAGCTTATATAACTTTTAAAGAAAACATTTAAAATGTTTTAGAATTAGAAAGTGTTGGGTATCAATTTATAATCTTTAAAACCAGCTGGGAGTTGTTATTCAGAGTCCATTTGTTTGTGTGTGGGGATTTTGAATGTAAAGGGGCTAATGCTAGTAAATCAAATCCATCCTTTATATTCCAGGAAAATAAGGTGACGGACCGATGGAACTTTCATTACAGTTTTGCAGTGTCTCAGTCTCAGACCCCAGCCACTCTGACTCTAGTAGAGTGGCAAAGGTGATATGATTTCTCTTCTTAATGTCCCTGAAGATCCCATCTCACCCTGCACTGTTTTTACTCTTTGCTTGTTTGTTCATTTCTTTACTAACGGTCTTTGGAAAACTGAAATTTTGATATCCACTATTTCATTGTTGCCTAACCCGAGACATATTTCTACACCCAAAAACTCTTCTCACTTATTTTTCTTCTGCTAACATCTTAAGCAAGACAGAGCAGAAAGAGAGGAAGCAGTCACCTTGATTAAGCATTTGACAGGGGGGATTAGAAAACTACTATCTGGTCACCTCATATAAAACATACTTTACATAAACTTGACAAATCAAACTCATGAGGTTCATAAAGTATGATGCAATAAACTCAGTACTCATTTCTTCTTTCTACTTTTATATATCAGGGAAGGGCTTCCCACATAATAATTAATTGACTAAGATTGTGTCAACATGTGTGAAAATAAAGTCCTTTACCAAAGAGAACATGAAAGTCTATTACAAAGTTATTTTTCTCAAGGTCAGCTGGATATATGATTTGGAACATTTTCCAACCAAACTTTAGTTAATCGGAATAGACGTTGTATCTGCTCTCATTTTTTTAAAGGTATAAGTAGCAGGTGTCCCAGAAATTGATGTTTTGTGATTTTATTATGCAATATTAGATCATATGTTCAAGCTTTGTTCTAGAAAAAATAAACTTAGAGGGGGCAAAGGAATATTAAGAAGGATGAATCTAATTTAGAATTGCTTTATCTAGCAGCTTAATTATAGTGGGATATTGATAAAATTTTAAAATTTTGAAATAGAATGATTTCTCTGACTTTTTTATTTTTCCTTTAACGATAATGACCATTTATGTCTATGCTTTTTGTGTGGCGTTTTGTTTCAGAGATAGGATATTTATTTGTATTTTTAAAAATTTCTGTTAGGCATCATAAAACAAATATATCAAGTTGGTATAAATAGCATTATTATGCTTATAATGTTATAATGCTAAACATTATGCTATAACATTATGCTTATAATGTTATAATGCTAAAAACAAAGGAAAGTTTGCCAATTGAGAAAAAAGTCACTGCCAACTATAGAAAAAAAAGACAGTTGATAGTTATATTCATTTAGTGCAAGTCACAATTTGCATGCAAATATATGACTTTGATGTTGTAACATTCAATAAAGAAATTTTAGCCTTCCAGCTATAATAGAATCATTAACCAATGAAGGGTAATATCAATATTTTTTATTGTTTTTAAAATGATTATTAAGTTGGTCAGGTGGAGACTTTGCAATAGAGTTGGAATATCTCCCATCTGATGGGTTGTTTTTTCTTTCACTGATTCCGCTACAAAATGTTTTTCCTAGCCCAGTCCTTCTGCCCTGTGAAAGCCACAGAGTTGGCTCATGTTTCTAAACACTGACTGATTCATTTAGATATTGCTCTGTTGAATCTAATGGTGCTGAAATGACTTGCTCCAGTTTGAGAGAGTGAGTTTAAGTGAGTGAGTCTGTGATCATTTGGCTGTAATCTTAGAGCTTAGCAAAGACCTCCAAGTAGCTTTGGCCAGCCCCATTTCTGGTGCCAAATCATCAGTGGCTTAATTATTTCAAAGAAAGTTTGAAATAATTTTTGTCCACATAATTGTATTGTATTTGAATTGTAATTGCTTACTCTAATTTTCTACTTTGTACTTTTATTTATAGACATGTTCTCCTGTAATGGCATTTACAAACACATTTGTCCTACCTATTTTTTGCCACTCATTCAGACTTTTAGACTATTTGTAGAAGAAATCTCATTAGCTTCTGAATGTAAGATTAATGTGGAGGCAAATTTTGAAATTATTTGTATATTTTTTTCAATCTGGGTCTTCCAAAAATATACAACAAATGACCTGCAAAGCTCCTTAACAAGATTTAGAGAGCTCCAAATGAACTAAAATTACAGTGAGTTCTGAAGTTATTTTTATAAAGTAAATATGATTTCTACAGATGAATCAAATCAATAACTTGGAAGCCTGTGTACATTATAATTTTATTATAAAATTGCACTTTTAATAAGTTTAGGGTTATTTTAAAAGATTATTTACTGCTAATCTTATAAATTCTTAAATGTGTTTTATGTTTTAACATTAATGCCAATGTCTTAAGGCTATTAGTGTTTATATTTAGAAAGGTGATTGGATTTTGATGTCTAAAGCAGAATTACGCATGCATAAACATGGCAATACATTTTGATTAAAACTCTGAAAAGTTAAAATGTGTGGAGAACACAGACAGTGGGAGGAAACACTGAGCCACTTTAGTAAGATATAAAATATATGTTAAGAAGGGATTGGGAATAACAAGCTAGGTAACTGTGAACATTTTGGTGAGAAGCCTCATGAGGACTCTGTGGAAGTGCGATTAGATAAGAGAAGTCTAGGCTAAACCCAGACACCTTAATAGGGAGGGGATCACCATGAAGCCTGGCTGAGAAGAACAGGCCAGGTGCCTTGTGATATTTCTAGATCTGCAGAACTGTCCTCCCACCCACCACATCTGAAGAGGTTTCATCTGCACTTTCGTATGCAATCATTGATCATTCATTTGCATGAATGATGTTCCTTTAGCGCTAGACACTCTACTCCAAGAAAAGAATAAGTGTACACATATGTTTATGACAAATTTTCTTAAACCATAATCAGTTTCAAATGTTCTTGAAATAAAATCACAATGGAAGAAGAAAAAGAAAAAAAAATATGATGTGTGTCTTCTAACTATTATGGGACTAGCGTGATTCTTTCAGATCTTGTGCAGTTTGTGTGCTGGATGTGACAGACTGAGGTTTACTTCAGATTTACATTATAATTCTATCTTCTAAAGTTACTATCTTGAAAGCAAATGGATTTTTCCAACCCTAAGTGTCCTAATATAGATAACAGAAAGAGTAAAATGTACTTTATTGTACATTGTGAAAATCAAATATTTTTTGAAAAATAAATACAATTTTGAAAATATTGGACACTTTTTAGATGTCTACTTTCCATTTTTTTTCTGATTAATTTATGTTTTCAGGGCTTATATCTAGCTGGAATACAGCAATATAATAGAATGTGCAGTATATTTATGCCTGGCACTATGGTTATTTAGAGCCTTACAAGATTGTGCCTGTACCTTTATTGTTGTTAAATATTTTGAACATCACTCTTCTATATTTATTTGATTTATTCATGGGAAGTGAAAAACTGCCTATGTATGACTTATATATGGAGAATAGGGGTAAAGAGGGACAAGCTGAGGAAAATACAGGATACTGATTTTTTTTTTTAGTAGGTATATATATATACGCTCAAATCATCTACCAAAAAAATAAAAGTACAAATCATCTACAAAAAAAAAGTAGTTTATGTTGATGACAGACTTATGAACAAGATTGTCTCCAAAGCCTTTTTTAAGACCAAATTTTGCAAAGTACTATCTCTACATTGACTGTTCTACAGGCATTAAATTTAAGGCTGAGATAGCATTCTGGGTAAGAAGAAAGAAAAACAGGAATGAGACATTGCATGTTATTTCATATCATTTAGAACTTTAGGATCAAAGAAAAAGATATGTTTTATACATTTGAAAATACAACTTTAGCCATAATTAAGTTATAAATATCTTTGACAGGGCAGTATTGGGAATGTACATACATCCAATATTCATGATGGGCATAAAAATATTACTTAAGAATGTAGCTCCGGATATATCTATGCACATACTCCTTGACCTTTCCATACCACCCCCACCCCCACACACGTACACATACACACAGCTCTGATAAAATATGTAAAATGTATTGGTAGTGAAAGGTGAAACAGTATTGAATAATTAAAAAGGAAAAAATAATGTTCCTTGTTCTTAGAAAAACATGATTTTCCCTAATGTCTTTATATATGCTGATATAATTCGTCTGTAAAACCATTCTTTTACTTTTCTACTCAAAAAACATATATTTGAGAGGCAGGGCAGGGGGGTATGGGGGGATGGGGTAGAGAAATGAAACAGGATAGGATGGGGAAGGAGACAAACCATAAGAGGCTCCTAAACATATGAAACAAACTAAGGGTGGCTGGGAGGTGGGGTGGGTAGGGATAGGGTATCTGGATTATGGATATTGGGGAGGGTATGTGCTATGGTATGTGCTGTGAAATGTGTAAGCCTGACGATTCACAGACATGTACCCTGGGGCAAATAATACATTATATGTTAACAAAAAAATAAATTAAAAAAATAAAATCAGAAAAAAAATAAAAATAAAATAATATTGTCTAGATGAAATAGACATGATTTCTTACAAAAAATAAATCAGTTCCTCTAAGAGAGTGTTTCTTTTTGCATTTTTTCTGAATACTAATTATGCAAATTTTATTCAAAAAATAAAGGAAAGCACAAATTCTGTATTTTTTTAATATAAAAGCATTTAGCTATCACTTACTTTGGTAACATAAGTAAACTAACTAAATAAATAAAATGAATAAAGTGCGGATGAAGCAGAAGAGTAAAACTATGACAAGAAGTCTTTAGAATGCAAAACAGATATATTGCTCTGTCAGTGATCCATGATTATGTTTATTTCATGGGGGCGGGGAGGAGATAAAAATGCCATGTTTTTTAGCTAATTGGGTTTCTATTGATTTTAAAGAACCAGCAAATATTCCAAATGTTCTACAATCTATTCTGCAAACTCCTATTTAAATTCATGTGTAATAGGAGAATGATTGCACAGTACAAAGTATAAAGAATACATATATCTTGCAGCCTATAGTGATAAAGGTCAATTTTCAGTTTTCTTTTAACTTCTGAGAACAATCTAATTGGACACTATTGGTTCCTAGATCCTTCAGGTGATGTTTAATGCAGGGAGCTGTGATTTTTCATAAGAAAATGGCATCTTGACTTGTACAACATAGTAGCTACTAGAACATACATGGCCATCTGAATTAACTAAAATTAGAATTTCAGTTACTCAATAGCATTAGCCATATTCAAAGTTTTCTTTTTTTAATTTAATTTTTCAGTGTTCCAAGATTCATTGTTTATGCACCACACCCAGTGCTCCATGTAATATGTGCCCTCCTCAATACTTACCACCAGGCTCACCCAACCCCCAGAGTCCACAGTCTTTCATGGTTCGTCTTCCCCTCTGATCTCCCCCAGTTCACTTTTCCTTTCCTTCTTCTAATATCCTCCATGTGATTCCTTATGTTCCACAAGTAAGTGAAACCGTATGATAATGGACTTTCTCTGCTTGATGTAATTTACTCATCATAATCTCCTCTAGTCCCATCCAGTTGATATAAAAGTTGGGTACTCATCCTTTTGGATAGCTGAGTAATATTCCATTGTATATATGGACCACATCTTCTTTATCCATTCGTCTGTTGAAGGGCATCTTGGCTTTTTCCACAGTTTGGTGATTGTGGACATTGCTACATACTCAAAGTTTTCAATAGCCCTATATGCCTAGTGGCCACCATATGGGACATGGAAGGTTTATAGAATATTTTCATCATCACAAGAACATTTTTTTAAAGATTTGATTTATTTTGTATTTGAGAGAGAGAGAGCATGAGTAGATAGAAAGGCAGAGGGAGAGGAAGAAACAGGCTCCCCTCTGAGCAAGGGGCCTGATGTGGGGCTTGATCCCAGGATGCTGGGATCATGACCTAAGCTGAAGGCAGATGCTTAACTGACTGAATCACCCAGGTGACCCATCACAAGACGTTTTATTGGATAGCATTAGTATAGATCTTTTGTTCCATTCAATCCAACCCATTGGTTTTTGGAGGCAGTGCTGAAATCCCTCTATATGTTCATGTATATTATCTATGAGCATTTAACATATTATGTCTAGTGGTCTTAATGTATTCTGTGATTGCCTTCCTTCTTTTGATTGGCCTTCAGTGTGAGGTGTTGAGCTTGTTTTCAACATTGTTGTTAGGTGCCACCATACCCTTCAAGCTCTTCTGTTACCTTGTGTTTTAGATGAAAATACAAGGCAACTATGGGTTATATGGGTTGCTATGACCCATTTTCTCAATGTTTCTTTCCACAGCCGTTTTAAGTGTCCTCTATAATCTTGCACTTCAGAGATGTTCTCTCTCCATGCTTCTGCTCCTTCCCCAGTAGATAACTGCCCTTCCCCAGTAGATGACTGCAGTTTTTTGTTTGTTTGTTTGTTTGCATTGGTGTGGGAGGCCTTCTCTAGGCCTTTGTCCTGTGACCAATGTTAAGATCTTATAGTTGGGCATAGATTGTTTCTTATGGTCCAGGATTCCTATACTCCCAGGTTATTCCATGTTCAGCTCTGAGCAATTTATTAATTATTTTAGCTGAATTATTCTTACTAGTTTGTATGACTGATAAAGAGATAAATTCTCAATTATCTCTTTATTTCCTTCAGCATTCATGTAAGTATATTTTATGACAGGTTACTTAGTGTTCAGATTCAAGTTTTTTTTTTTTTTTAGATTCAAGTTTTAAAAGTTCTTTGCAAAGACAAAGAGAGCGTGTGGTTACAAGAATCTAGACATAATTGTAGATATAGAATTAGACTCTCGGACAGGAGATATGGCCTGAGGTAAAGGCATGGAACCACTACCTACCTGAGGTCCCAGGGAAGACAGTATGAAAATAAGAACTCCCACTTCTTCCTCTTCTCATTCTGATTTTTTGCTAGCATTGACTTAACTCAAGTAGGAGTGAGAGGACAAAATAGCTGAGTTGAAACAAATCAAGGAAGTCTCCTGATACTCTGAGGGAAGAAAGGTAGAGAGATGATATAGTATACCCAGCACTTTTTCTAATTAATATATAACAGTTTGTCTACTCTCAACTTCAAAGAGTTTCTTTCTGTTTTGCACAAGTGAAAATGTCAGAGCACATTGGCCTATCCCTCAAAGTGCTTTGTGGTAGGATTTAGGCACTCTGCAGTGATGGCTTTCATTAGAGCAGTTTCTCATCTGAATCAGTTTCCTCTTCCCTTTATGTTTGAGAGCTGATAAACATAACTTCGGTTCCATCAAATTTTTCTGTATTCTTTCTTGATAATGGACTCTATCACCTTGTCTAGACTAGGCTGGACACAGCAACAAGAGACAGTTAGTTTACTTGGGGTTCCATACACTAGACTGTTCTGTTGTACCAGCATCAAGAACCAACTAGCCTCAAATGCCCATCTTAGAAAAAAAAATAAAAGTATAAAATCAATTATCTTAACTTCCATATTAAAAAAGTATAAAAAGAAGAGCAAATTAGACCAAAACTAAATAGAAAAAAGGAAACAAGGTAAGAATGGAAAACATGAAATAAATAAAACCAATGAAATATAAAGAAAACCACCAAAATAGAAGTAAAATGGATGAACTCCTCTCAATACAGATCAGGAAAAAAAGGACTGAAAATTACAAACTACCAATATTAAAAATGAAAGAAGATCTATCACAAGAGATTCTACAGATATTCAGTGAATGAAAAGGAAGTAATGGGAGCTAATTTATGCCAATAAATTTGGAAATTTAGTTAAAATGGGAAAAAACCTTGAAAGACAAAATTTAACAAAACAGACATAGGCAAAAATAATTTAAATAATCTCATATCAATACAATTAAGTTTACCAAAAAAAAGCTTCCTTAAAATACAACTGTAGACCTTATTAATTTTATGAGTCCAATAAAGTTTTCTCAACAGCTGCAGAAAAATACACTTCCCAAAACTGAACACTATCCATGATAAAAACAAACAAAAACATCTCCATGCAAACCAGGATCAGAAGGAAATATTCTCAGACTAATAAAGGATAGTAATAAAACAATAACTTATGACTTTTCTAGTAGTGTTTAATCTAAATATATAAAATGTTCTTCTTTAGAAATATCTTTTCCCTTTAATTGAAAGTTTAAATCCAGATTAATTCATTTCTTGTGCTTTGGTTTAGACTTTAAGACACTGGTTTCTTGATGCTAATTATATTTAACATCAACATTAAAATGAGTATGAGAGGGGCTCTGTATCTACAATTTCTTTGTTAGGCAATGTTGCAGATAATAGATTTGAAAATACCAGGAATTAAAATCTACTGGCAATAAATGTTACCCCTTTGGTAATCCAGTTCTGGGGTAGTCTAGTCATAATTATTTATTTTATACGTGCAAACATTAATTTAAAAATCCTATAAAATTAAGTACTATGTTCAGTAAACCAATATGCCTCCTTGGCACATTTTAAATCACATTTCCCAGTATGTTTATCTCAATCTAAAAGCTACTCAACTGAACTGATTAAACACACCATCACTATTACCACTGTGGTCATTTTTTGGTGCTTCAATGCTCTGTAGGTTCATTACAAAGCAATTTCTATATCTCCAAGATAGATTTATTTTTGGTAGTGTTTCATCTTCTCTAAATACTCATATGGGAATTATGTAGTTACCACATTATTGTAAGATTCTCATTCAATTATGTGGTTTGCCACTGGTTTATTAAATTAATATCCACAGGTAATCTGAATGATGTTTTGGTGAGTCAGAAAAGTGTCAAAAAAAGAGTTTTAGCTCCTCATATTTTTGTTAGCCAAAAAACTCAATGGCTTGGTCTGCATTACACACACTTGCTATAATAGCTAAAGGCAAAATGTTTCAAATTAGCTTACAGCGGAGGCACCTAACTCCCATAAATTAATTTCCCAAAGATTTTAGAGTACTCAGCCTGAGATCTTTACATTTGTGCATTTTGATATTGGTGCTAAGTCTAAAATAAGAAAAGCATATGTCATTTTCAGCCTGATGAATCATTCTGTTTTTTTTCTATTTGCTTATTTTTAATATCAAAGCAATTCATCCTTACAGTAAGCTTTACAAAATTAGGGGTTTTCTTTTGTTTTTTTATAAATATTAAGTTTTTTAGTAGACTTTTGAGACATGAATTTTGAGAAATAAACAATATGATTTTAATTTTTGTAATTCAATTTCAACCATTGTCATAATAAATAATTTTACATCTATTTATCAAATCTGGGCTAAAAAACAAAACCGTTCAATGCAACTCATAAATTAAAAAGTGACACAATTGCATTTGTTTGCTCATGGACAGTTTCATTTCCCTCAGCAGCAGTTTTCATCAAAGAAATAAGAATAAATTAGTTGTTCCAAAGATGGAGTGAAACACTCATGTAGCAGATATAAAGTTCAAAGAAGACTTGTACAAAAGTGTTAGGAAAGAGGGGCGCCTGGGTGGCTCAGTGGGTTAAGCCTCTGCCTTAGGCTCAGGTCATGATCTCAGGGTCCTGGGATGGAGCCCCGCATTGGGCTCTCTGCTCGGCGGGGAGCCTGCTTCCCCCTGTCTCTCTGTCTGCCTCTCTGCCTACTTGTGATGTCTCTCTGTGCCAAATAAATAAATAAATCTTTAAAAAAAAAAAAAGTGTTAGGAAAGAAAATAAAACCCTGAAAGAATCACAATAAATAATAAGTGGAACGGGTCTTGACTACTTCCTAATGGCAATACTCCATCTGCATTGCCTAAATTCCATCTGCATTACTGCATTCTTTCTTGACGAATTACAGACCTATGAAAAAATTTGAAAAATTAAAACCTTCACCTTTCAGTGGAGAATATACAGAAGTGCTGATAGGCTTTAAGCCTGTATTATTCTTGCTATTATTTAATTCAGACAGTAAATGAATGGGACAAAAAACACTTCAGCTTTGCACCCTTATCATAGAAGAAACAAACACTGCACAAAGAAAATCAAGGTTTTCTTTTTTTCCCTTGTTTTTAGCTTTAAATTAAGTCATTTTAAAAGCAGCAAATGTCTTATTTGAACTACAAAAAAGTGAAACAAAATTTTTGGTAACTGATTTCTATTTTCCTTTTAATTTTTGGTTCACACATAACTTCGATCATCTCTTTACATTATTACTATTTTTTAATATGTAGAAATGAGAGCCTGAGATATTTTTGGGTGTTTACATTTTCTAAAGCCATAAGTTAATCTCCAAAAATACTGACAAAATTGAAGTTAAATATACTCAGAAAAGTCACCAGTTTTATATACACATCTATGAAAACCGAAAGTTTGATTAGTGTCCTGAAAAAAGAATCACTATCTTTGTTTTTTTGAGAATTACTATCTTTCTAAGTATTTTAATAATCTTTTTATAGATTTAACAGTGTATAGGTTGAATGAAAGAACAAGAGGTAACTGAATTAGAACATTCTAAAATGGGTAATCAACAATAAAAATATTGAAAATAAACTAAAAGTTATTCAGTTTACCTCGGTATTATTTGTGTTTTAAACACTACGGTTATTAAAATAAAAATGCATGATACTAACAAGAGTCAACTTCAGATTGATTGACATTTGTAGAAAAAATGGCTGGGCACAGCAAAAACTAGTTCTTCTAAAATGAACCAACTACACTGCTCATGTCAATTAAGAAGTCAGGAAAAGAACCACATAGTTAAAATAGATTATTCTTCACTGGTTGTATCTTCAGTGTCTGGTGGTTAGACATAAAAAATAATTATTTTCAAACAAAATCTGAGAGGTAGAAAATAGCTTCATTTAAATATCTTTTTTATACCTAATACTGAGGTATAAATCTAACAAGTATGTACAGAATATAGGTAAGAAAATCTATAAAATACTGATAAAAAATAAAAGAACTAAATAATTTGAGACATGAATCACATGATTCAATATTGGTATATTAATTCTTCTCAACTTGATATACAGATTCAATTCAGTATAAATCAAAATCTCAGTGGGCTATTGTATAGATATGATAAACTGAATCTAAAATTTATATGGAAATGAAAAGGATTTAGAATAGCCAACCAAATACTGAGGAAAAAGAACAAAGTTGTAAGACTCACAGGATTATAAGATCTAATATAGAGCTACAATAATCAACATAATACTCATTGTGGAAATGTCAGATATATAAATAAATGGAACAGAATGGAGAGCCCAAAAATATAACCACAAAGTTACAGTCAACTGATTTAGAGGCAAAATGAAATTCAATAGAGGAAAAAAAAAGGTCTTCAATAAATGATGATGAAACAAGTGGACATCCACAGGGAAAAATGAAAAAAAATATGTTATATCTTACATAGAAATTCTCAATATGGACCATATAGTTAAATAGTAGATTGAAAACTTTAAAACTTTTTAAAAGAAAACAGGTGAAAGTTTATGGGACCTTGGATTTGGTGATGATTTTTTAGATACAATAACAAAAGCATAGTTAATGAATGAAAAAAATGAGAAGTTGGATTTTATTAAAATTCAAATCCTTTACTCTGTGAAAACTCCCTTTTAAAAGAATGGAAAGGCAAATCACTACTGGGAGAAATATTTGGAAATCATTTACTAGCCTGGTATCCAACATATATAATGAAAGCTTGACATTCAACCATAAATAAAGAAATAAATAATGTAACATAACATACCATAGAATACCATACCATACCAGACTGGCACAGACACCATAAGAAAGACACATGCATGGCAAATAAACATATGAAAATATATGCAACATAATTTGGCTTTAGGGAACTGTAAATTCAAATAACTAGTTATTAACAGACACCTCTTAGAATGCCTAAAATATAAAAATAAACCTTATAATATCGATTCCTAGCGTGAAACAACAGGAAAACATACCAAGTATAAGATGGAGAAATCATGATCTTCCCAACTGATATTTACCCAGCTGATTATTTAAAACATATGTTCCCATAAAAGATCTATGCATGAATATTTATAGTAGCCATATTGTTCACCACCAAAAACTACAAGCAATTAAAATGGCTTTTTAGTGTCCATAGGTAGATGGACAAATAAACCATGGGATATCAAACAAAGTACTATTCAGCAAAAAATAAATAAGTAAGTAAGTAAATAAATAAATAAATAAATTAGCACTAGACTTGTGATCATTTCTCAATCTATACAAATATTAAATCATATTGTACACCAGAAGCTAATATAATATGTCAATTACACCTCACTAAAAAAACGTTTGTTGAAAAACTCAACCATTAGACTGTTTAAAAGGTTACTGGCAAGAGATTACTTAAAAAAAAAAAGAATTAGCTATCAAGCTACACAAAATTATTATGGTTGAATCTTAGTTGTGGTAAATAAAAAGCCAGTCTGAAAAGGTTACATGCTATATAATTCCATTTATATGAGTTTCCAGAATAAGCAAAACATAAGACTCTGTCATAGATGAATGATTTCCAGGGGCATGGAATTCTGCACAAGTCAAATTAAATGAAGCACAAATTGTTTATTTATTTATTTATTTGGATAGTAAAACTTCTTTGTATGATACTGTAATAATGGATACTCAAAACTATCATTTGTCAAACTCCATAGCACTTCACAGCATACAGACTTGAATGATAGTGTATGCAAATTTTTAAAAGTCACCTAGGAGATAGGGGGATCCAGTACGAAATGCAGGCTTGACAAATGAATCTAGCTGTACTACAAAAATTTCATATAAGCTCATCTGAGAGTATAGGCTGAAAAGGTGATGACCTAAGTAACTTTGGAAATGAATGGAGAGCATAAAAGATGATCCTGGAGAATCCAGGTAAATTTTACTTCCTAAAAGAAAAGAATTGCTGAAAAACAAAAGCAAAATTATGAAGTTACGTTGAGAAACATGAGGACCTACTCAAAAAAAACCCCAAAAAACAAAAAAACCCAATAGCCAAAGCTAGAAAAATAAATTGAACGAAAAAATAAATAATGGTGGATTATAACTCAAAGTATAAAATAAATATCAGTGAGTCCATATTGATAGAAATAAATGATTGAATACATAAGTAAATGGGGGAGAGAAATGCAAATACCATTTGAAGAAATATTCCAAATAACTTATGTAAGTACTCCTCCCTTAAGGAGATGGAGCAGAATTCCTAGTCTTCATGTTGAATCCGCTCATAGTGACTTCCTTCCAAAGAATAATAACAGTAACAGTGGAAACAGTAACAGTGGAAAAACCTGATGAACACTACCTTAGTCTGGTGATCATGTTTAACATCAACAGTGCTAAATCATTTGGATAGCATTTGTACTTGATATGATGGGATGAGAAAGGAACCTTCCCTCTGTGGTCTTCCTTCCTTCCAACCCACAACCCTGATCTAACCATGAAATTAAACATCAGAAAAAATCCAATTAAGGAATAGTCCACAAAATATCTGACCCATACTCCTCAAAACTATAAAGATCATTAAAGTCAAAGAAAGTCTAAGAAACACAATACAGAGGCATCTATAGAGACATGGTGATTAGTGTAATGTGCTGTCCTGGATAGGATCTTGGAAGAGAAAAAAGACATTAGGTAAAAACTAAGGAAATACAGGTAAAGTATGGACTGCAATTAATAATCTACTGAAATGATTGATTGATTTGTTGTGGCCATCATGCAATACTAAATGTATGAAATGTTACATTAATTAAACAAAGAGACCTTTAGATTGAGATGGCTCAAATGCCCTTGAGGCTCATGTAAACAAGCTCTGACATGCCTCAAGGCACAAAACTGAAACCCAAGGACAACCAATCACAAACATTCAACTTGGCTCTCTTTGAGGAATAGCCAATCAGTAATTTCCTGACTTCGCTTTTGTCTTTAGTCTATAAAAGTCTCCTTCCAGCTCCTGTCAGTTCTAACCACTTCCAGTTTGGGGTTCCTTGAGTCTAATAGATTTTTGCTGAAATGAACTCTTAAAATTTTTAACATGACTCAGTTTATTTTTTATTTTTTATTTTTTTTAAAGATTTTATTTATTTGACAGAGAGAAACACAGCGAGAGAGGGAACAGAAGCAGAGGGAATGGTAGCGGGAAAAGCAGGCTTCCTGCCAAGCAAGGAGCCTGATGCGGGGCTCGATCCTAGGAGGCTGGGATCATGACCTGAGCCGAAGGCAGACGCTTAACGACTGAGCCACCCGGGCGCCCCTGTTTATTTTTTTTAACAAATACTCACAATAGAGGAAACTGAGTGCAGGGTATATGGGGACTCCGAAATATATGTTTGTCACTACTTTTCTGTAAATCTAAAACTCTTTTAAATAAGATTGATTTTTTAAAAATCTAATTAAATTTTAAATTTAAATTTTAAATACGATTGAGTTTCTTAAGTCTCAAGTAATATATACAACACTACAGTTCGAGAGGTAGATTTAAATCAGACTAAGATCTCTATTCCAAATTTATATTGTACAAAGCCTACTCATAATAATAAAAAATTGAATAATTTATTAAATACTGACTGGTCCATATAAGCATACTTTTTAGGGTGGCTTAAGTGAGCTAACTTAATTCAAAGAAGGTATATTTTATTTATTTCTATCTCACCTTTATGGTTCAACATAATTACATTTTTTTCCTATGCTATAACATGGGGAAGGGAGCTATTTATTGAGCATAATAAAAGTGAAGGCAGAGATGGCACCAATATCTCTTTTTCCTACCTTCCATCTACGCTCTTATGAAAGATGTTCAGAATGTAGTTGCTCTATATCAGTATGATTGTTCTGCAGATGTAAGTGATGTCAGTGCCTTCTTTTGTGGGATGTGTTTACCTGGAACTGGACTTTCTTTCACTTGCAATTGGTTCACTTTATCTTAATGGAGAAATCCTCAAGAAAAATTTGGGTCTGAATATGTTATCTGAGTAAATAAGATATGAACTGTAGGGGCCCTAATCCCTTCCTGGAGCTCTCAACCTTTCCAACTTTTAAAGCCATGGTAGAGTCTCCCTGGTCCCTCACCATCTTCAAAATTATACTGCTATGGTGAGTGGGGCTAGGAGGGCTAAGGGGGAAACTGTGAAGTAATAAATGGATATGGTTTTAAACGGCTGCATTTGAATTTGTTACATTATAATAAAAAATTATATGTTATTCAAGTTATGTGTTACTATTATTCAAATTAAGTATTTGTATTTCAGCATAATTTATTTATTTATTTATTTATTTATTTATATATTATTTATTTATTTGACAGAGAGAGAGAGATCACAAGTAGGCAGAGAGGCAGGCAGAGAGAGAGGGGGAAGCAGGCTCCCCACTGAGCAAAGAACCCAATGTGGGGCTCGATCCCAGGACCCTGAGATCATGACCTGATCCTAAGGCAGAGGCTTAACCCTCTGATCCACCCAGGCACCCCTAACTTTCAATAGAATTTAAAAACACTTTGATTTCCTTATTAAATATATTCTTAATCATTTTAGGCATTTGTGAATACGAAATTTTATTATCTCACTTTCTAGGTGGCTAAATACTGAATGTTGGGCTGGACTGACACTGGGATGCTGGGAGAATGGGTCTTCCACATTCCTAAAATGAATTTTCCCTGAACACCCTTAATCTACTGCCCCATCCATTATTCTTTCATTGTTTAGGTCAAGTGAATTCCTGATCAATGAATATCAGAAATAACTGGTATTTGTAACTCAGATCTCTCCATCCTCTTTTCTTTTGGGAGTTCGGTACACATAGAAACGATGCATCAGGTCAATCCCAAGTTTAAGAGACAACTCTCATTATTGACCTGGTTTCAGCATCAGCATGCCCACTTTTGCTGCACATTTAATCTTCATTCTCTAACATCAGCATTTTTAGTAAAATAAATGATACTTTCGTCCCCGTTTGTACTTCTTTGTCAATCTCAACTGATTCCAAACCAAGATGGAAACACAGCTGCGACATTAATTATGACTACCTCAAGCCCCAGCTGCAGACTAGACAAAAAACATGGACTTATGTTTATTCATAATTAAAATGTATTTTATTTTAGTTAGCTTGCTCTTTGGAAATTGGGTCTTCATGTCAAGTGACTTAATATTGTGTTTTGCACAAAGTGCACTAGACAATGATTTATGGCTGGTTTTGCTCAGCAGGCAGGTGGCCAGTGCCAGATACAAGAAGGGGGACTTGCCCTGCCTGGTCTTCACGCCATCTTCCAGCCCTAGAGCCAGGGAGGAGAAGACGTGTCTGGGTTCTTCTCTGTTTCCAATATGCCAAGGGACCAAGGACACTAAGACAATGTTATCTCGGAGAGCACGGTCAAAACAATGATTTGTTCCTTTCCAATATAATGAGGCTTTAACTGACATTCACATTTTTATTCATACTGGAGAGAGGGGAAAAAAGGTCTGCACTTTTTCTCCCCATTAGATTTCAGTAAGCACTGAAGTGTCACTCACACATTCCAGGTCTAGCACACTGGTCTGCTGGGGTCAAAGGTTGCTTTCTCCGCAGTTAAAATAAGGAGTAGAAATACTTCAGCTTCCACCTTCACAGAATCCTCTCCTTACTCCCTCTGCATTCCATTTACTTAAAAAAACAAAAGGATTTTCTCTCTGTGAAACCTGACCATTATCATGACCTATGGCTTTTTAATAAAGGTGGAGGTGCTTGGCAATGGGAGTAGTGCTGAAACAATTTGAAGAACAGAAAAGCTCTAAGTCAGACCGGCCCCATTTTACTTTTTCTCCTTTCTATCAAGCAATTATAAACAGACAGTTAAGATTCTATAGGTAGGACATCTATTTACCTAAATATTCTCATTTTACCCCTGAATAAGTCAGCAAGTATCTGTTAATTGTTTTGAGCATGTTCTTTACTTCTTAAGTGTCCTTGTTTGGATGATAAATTTATAGTCACCTTAAATACAGATAATTTTTCTTAATTGTTTCCACAGTTAAAGTGTAGGAAAAAATCATTATGATAGTGAGCATTGATTTTTTTTTTGCAATTGACCTTTAGCTAAAACATTCTGAATATATTTATATTTAATGACTTAGGGAGCAGCAAAGTTACATTTTGACCAAAATTTTATTACATGACTCATTATTTGGATCTATCAATCTTTTTTTGCATTTATTGTAAGTAATAGTTAAAATGTATATACTGTAGTCATAATTCTTTTCATATACTTGGTATTAACAGCTTTTTTTTGCAAGTATCACAAAGTTAAAATCTTTTCATATATGTACTATAATAATCGATTCATAGCTTATCATTGTGCAGGAGTCTGTCCTCACAACAAAACTCAGGAGAGTATTTTATCATTTTTGTCATTTTACAGCTTCAAAAGTAAGAAAGATTAAAAAGCTTTCCCTAAGACACAGAGCTAGTAACAGAACCTACACTGAAGCCATGGTCTGTTTTACCCAGGGGTCTTGGGTGCTGAACCACTACTCTATATATACTCACCCTCCCCTCAGAATTCCCTATAGACTGTGAAGCCCAGTCAGTAACTCATGCCCTACATTCACCACCTGGCAAAATTGCAACCTCTGTCCATTTGTCTAATCCAGCACTTAAAACCAATGCTGCTCTGAGACCTCTTTCCCTGATGAATCTCCACTCTTTTGACCTTTTTGAGCACTTGTAACTATATTCTCTAGAGCCCCTTATATTGCTCTTGATTTAAGTTCTTCCCCATTTGTGGGCATAAGTGAAATCTGACTCATCTACCTCCCTTTTTAGTGTTAATGAACAGTCTCTATGGAATTTCTCCCTGCATAAAAGTGCACTGTCCCCTTAGTCACATCAGAATATAAGTACCTAGGAGGGTCTGGGTGGGGCTCAGTGGGTTAAGCATCTGCCTTTTGGTTCAGGTCATGATCCCAGGGTCCTGGGATGAAGCCAGTGTCAGGCTCCCTGCTCAGCGGGGAGATTGCTTTTCCCCTCCTTCTGCCCATCCCCCCTCCTTGTGCGCGCGCTCTTGCGCGCTCTCTTTCACTCTCTCTCTCTCAAATAAATAAATAAAATCTTAAAATAAAAGAGTAGAGAATATCTTGTGGAACACTATGTCAGGCTTTGGATATGTACTGAGGGGAGCCTGGCTGGCTCAGTTGGTAGAGCACATGACTCTTATCTGGGGGTTGTAAATTTGAGCCCCACATTGAGTGTAGAGATTACTTTTAAAAATCTTTTAAAAAAAGAAATGTATTTGAACATAAGTTTAAAAAAACAACAGGAACTATAAGCAGTGTTCTCTCCTGCTTACCAATCCACCTATAATAAGACAGGATTTGCATGTTTCTTGAGATTTTACATTATCACTCCAAATATGAAATGAATGATAACTTTCCAATTCTCATAACAGCACTTTGGTCCAGGCTGGGTGAATGCTCTCCTCAGTTATAACAACTGCAACCAGGGTAATACATTATCATATAATTATACAAATATAATCATCTTGAGCTACTTGGGTTCATGCATAGGGATAAGATAATCTCTGCAAAAGGCTGGAGAGACACTTCACTAGCTGGTTGGTATTTAATGAGTACAGAGAAATTATTGACTTTGATCTCAGTCACCTTTATTTTCTTCTTAATTCTCAGACAAAGATCTCACTTCCTATGTCACTGAAGATACCTACACCATTAGATGAGTTGTCATCACAAAGCTCTCTGGACTAGAATTAAAAACCCATTTCCCATTGTTGTCACTTTTATTGGTTTTCTATTGGGCTATGACAAATCACCAAAAGTTAGCTTCTTCCAATGATACTCACTTATCAGTATCTCAGTTTCTGTAGAATAAAAGTCCAACACAACATGATGGGGTTCTTTGTTAAAGATCTGATTAGCTTGAAATCAAGGCATCAGCTGGGCCCTCATCTGGGACTCTGCTCCTATTCCACAATCACTGCTTAGCCGAATTCCTTCCTTCCTCACATTTTCCACATGGTCCTCTCCATCTTCAAGTAAGCAACAGAGAATCTTTCTAATGTTCAGAAGCTCACCAACTCCCGCATCACACCTTCTTCCTTTCTTTTGTTTTTCTGACTTTCTCTTTTTCCTTTAAGGACTCATCTAAGTAATCCAGGATAATCTCCTCTTTTAAAGCCAATCGGTTAGTAACCTTAGTTATACACTCAGTTTCTTTTGTCATGTAACCTAACTACAGTGGTGACACTGGGGGTACATTTAAGGGACAAAATTTCTGTCTGCCACACTAAAATATGAAAATGTGTCCTCAGAAGCAAAAACAAACAAAAGCACAAAACAGTGGAGAGGTTTTAAATTGATTTTGTGAATTGATCATATTCCTGAAATCGATCTGATAAAAAATAGCACAAGAAAGGAATAGCTGCTCTGGAGCTGATAAGGTGAAAGGGGAGTGGTTGTCTTTTGACCTTACTACACTAACTCACTAACTAACACTAACTAACCCATCAGGGGTTAGTACAATTATCACACATATAAAGCCTTATTAGACTTTTTTGTCTCTTTCTGTCTCTCTGTCTCCCTTTGTCTCTCTGTTTCTCTCTCTCTGTCTCTCTGTCTTTTTAAGTTCTGGAGTTATTTTCGAGGTAAATGGGGGACAGGTTAAAGGTTATTAATCCTTTTATTCATTCATTTATTTAATAAATGTGTCTTCTATTTTTAATTTAGACTTTTGCATGTGTTTCAAAAGCATTAGTACTAGATTTTCAGAAGCTATCCAAGAAAACTGTCGCATTTGGCATTCTTATCTCTCTAGCCCCTAGAGCTGTATTTCTCTTAAGAAACACTTAAACCTCCTATCAGCTATCCTCAAACTACCTAAAATATGCATTCCTTTTGATTTCAACCCTATTACCTGCCCAAATTTCCAGAGACTGTCCTAAATATCTATTAAGTCTACATCAGCATCACCTCAAGGCTTCAGCTTACTGTTTTGTAAGGATATTTTTATAGATTATATATGTAGAGGATGTGGGGCAGTAAATGAACTCCTCCTGGTTTGATTTCATTTTAAAAATATTTATACTAGAATAAGCTAAAGACAGCAGATATATTAAACTAATGCACCCATAAAATAAATATATGCATGTCTCCTAAATACAGAAATTAGTAATAAGTGACTAAAGAAAAATATAGTTAAAGTGGACTTCCTTAAAGTTAGAAACTTTGTGCTTCAAAGAACTTGATCAGGAAAGTGAAAAAACATAATGGGAGAAGATATTCACAAACAATATATTCAAGAGGGACTTGTATCACATTGTTTCCATATCTACTGGTTCTAGCAATACTTATACTGTGGAGTAGAAGAGACTCCGTGTGTGTGTGTGTGTGTGTGTGTGTGTGTGTGTGTGTGCACGCGCGCGCGCTATACATATCAAATGCCACATTAGCTAAATTGCATAAAATACATTGTCATTTTATTAACTTGGTGATTATTGATCTTCCTTAAAACAAATAGGCATTTGAAATATCTTACTACATTACTTTTTAATAATGATTCTGTTATCTCCAATATTATACAATGTGTCCTATATTAATTCAAGTGATTTTTTCCCCTTTTAGATGGAACCAGGTTTGTTGCCAATGAGGAGAAACTGTTTTCCAAAACACATTTGCCATAATTGAGGAAATGTTTTTTAAATACTATTTATAGAAATCATGTTGACATTTGTGGTGGGTATTATACAGGGGTTTTAAAATCTAAAGGCCAAATTCAAAGCAGCTTATGCAAGCCATGGGAAGGGAAGTATTCAATTATCCTTTGTATTACGAGCAATAGAGTTAGGATGACATGAGTCCCCTGTTTGCTAATTTCTGGCCCTGGCACACTGACTTTATTTTCCAAGCTATCTTCTCTATATCGTTACCACTGGATCACTATTAGTTTCCAGGCTTCTGTCCTTAAATACTTAGAAAGGAGAATTTTCTTTCCTGTATGCAAGTTTAAGAGAGAGAGAAAGATAACAAGAGAATGAAAGAAAGAAATATTCCAGGGAAGGCCTTTTGCCCAACTTTGATGTCATGGTTCCCTTTGTACTAATAGTCAAGACCAGGCTATCAAAGAGGATGGTGCTTCTCATGTGGTGGGTATGATTTGAGCGGGCGTAACAGAAGAAGGTCTCTGAAGGAGGAATGCAGATAGCAGAAAAGTCACTGGAAGACATAATGTTAGCTGGAATTATTTTCCATTTCACAGCTTGTAAGTTGCCTCAAAGGTATTGTAAAATGAATTAATAGGTCTGGAAAAAAGATTCACTTGAATAGGGGATTGAGGAGCCTTCATTGAAAATAAGGGACTTAATAAATACGTAGGATATTTGGAGAACATAATAGAACTAGGAGACAACTCAGGAAAACATAAGGCGATTAAAGCTGGTTTGGGCTGTTTGTATAACTGCAAAGATACTGATTTGGTATCAATTACTGATGTGATTGAGTTGGTAGAATAAACAAAGGAATGTAGGAGAAAGTAAGGTAACTTCTGTCAACTAGAGCCACAGCATTGAAGCCTGCCATCATCAGATAAGAAAGCAGCTCTTGGCCCCATGAGATCAGATCCACTTCATTCTTTTGAACTTGTCCAGAGATTCTGCATATTCTGGGAAACTGAGATGGCTATAAAGATATAACTAAAGCTTTGAAGGGCAAATAACACTTATCCGTCATTGTGTATTTATCACTTATTATGGGACAACTATCATAGGTACTTTACTATTACAATGCAAATAAATCTCATGTTGCTTCAAAAAGATCTCATTGAACTATGAAATGACACTTCAAGAAAAATAGTGGGGCACCATAGCAGAAAGAGGAGTACATTCTGGTAAACTAACTAATGATCTCTACAGATGAGTATATACTATTAGACAATATACATTTCTAAATGCAAGTACTGATTTGTCCTTGTATATAAATAAAGGAGCCTGGGGCTAGAAAGCCACCTCTAGGATTTTTACTCTCACAAGTACTTTTGCTTTATTTTATTCTTTTACCAATCCTAAGCTAAAGTGGCACAGAACAAATGCTTGGCAGTTTGGAGTGCATTGTCTATTGTTCCTGAAGTACCATCTGGCACAGCAATCTCGACTGCAGAAAGTGCTTAATGACCATCCTGACTGACGGTTATAATGGATGCATCTCTGCTACTCTTGCAAGATCTATGAGTAATTCTAACCAGACGGATGACAGTCACAAATCTCAACAGAGTGTTCAGTTGTTTCCAACTCCCAAGACCTTTCAAGATTGTGAAATTTAGCAAAGGAAGCAGACTGGTAAACAAAGTTAGAACATGCCCTCATACATAATAAAATATTCAATAAACAAAAAAGGCATATTACTGAGAGTCGAATTCTTGTTCAGAGCAGCACTGCTACATTACTTCTTTGCAGGAAGCTAAAGGGAACAATTCATTTGCTCATATTTCATCTACAGAAGCCAGTATTGCCTTGAACTTCCTCAAATAATAGCATTCCTAGCAAAAATTCTGTGTGTGAACCAAAACGTTAATAAAGGCAAAAACAGAAAGGAAACAAAGGAAATCAACTGGAGATAATAGCACAGTATATAATGAGTCTCTTGGAACTACAGAAATTCTATGTGGGCACCAGTTATACTTGGATATATAAATACTTATTTCTGACTTCTGCATTCTCAGTCCAGGTGTCTCAGAAGATTTGTAGAAATTGTAACCTTACAGTTTCAACATGGAGTCAGATATCTGAGAAGGGAAAGAAATACCTTTTATTTTGCTACCTTCATTTGGCACAGATAGGCCTATTTCAGATCTTGGGAAGCTAATCAAAGTTAAGCCCAACTAAATCAACAAATCACTTTCATTTATAGCACATCCCCCTACTGCCATTGATAATTGTTAGTAATAAAGAAAGCACCTTCAGTATCTAGTCAATATTTCCAAAGCATATATTATGTAACAAAATTGCATTTAAATATTTATAGTGCAAATATTAAATTAATACATATAAAATATTAAATTAATACATATAAAATATTAAATTAATATTAATATTAAATTAATACCCTGAAACTAGTCAGGTTATATGAAATAAATGGTATGTTCATATTTGTACTATGGATCTTTATTTTTTCCAAGGAGGGTTTTCTAATGCAAAGATTTTAAAGACATGAATCTTGCCTCAGGGAACACACAATTTAGGAGTTAGGTAGTCTGAATATTTCCCAGTAATGTGGACTAGATGGATACCCTGAATCATCCATCTTTTCTGGATGTTTGGCACTATGACCAATGCTGTAGCTTTAAACTGATCAAAATTGGGATTTGGCCAAAGAAAGTCTGCTATCATTAGAGAAAAAGTTTTTAGATGTGCAAGGTACTCACTACTTTATTTTGACCTAATTAGCTTTATGAGATATTCTAAGTAGAGCCATAAAACAGAGCTCTCTAATACAAAATAAAGCCTGAAATTGACTCAACCTGTAGGAAAAAAGACTCCAAACAATACAGAGGTTCTTGGTGCCACAATTTCAATTGGAGTCAATTTCAGTCAGTAAAAATTCTGATTAATGCCACAGTTTTTGGCAATGCTGGCAATCTTCTAAACATTCAAATTACTTCCAGAGTCTGTTTGTGAGCTTGGACATGGTACTGGATCTGCAACTCATACCACCACCCCTCCCCTGCCCTGGCCCCATGCACTATTTGGTAAGATCCTAAAGAATGCACATCATGTCTTATTCATTAATTCAGTATTTGAATCATTGAGTATAGAGTCTAAACTGGAGGATGGCACATCATAATGAAACCCAATCTGAGGATATACTATAGATGAATGGGGCAGAACATGTTGTTAAAAATCTGCTCACATCAGGTTACATAAATAGTATGCCTATCTTTTTTTTCATTCTGTATAGGAATATAAAGTAAGTATTTTATCAGTAGTGGACTTGGGTATACACTAGTTCACATCATGTTAGAATATAATAGTTACTAAATACTAATTATAAGCATTTCCCATGTATATAAATTTTATATTTTGCAAAGATGGCCCATTTAAGTATAATTTCATATTTGTACTTAACTAATTTACATTAACTAATGTTTAGTTTTCATTTTCTTTCTATATTTCCTTAGATTTGCAACTTTTGCACATGTGTGTATGAAAATGTGCTTGTGTGTAAGGATTCATGTATAATTCTGTATTTTGAATGTCCTAAAAATGTAATTAGTTCTCAAAAAATTTATTAGAAATGTAACATATTCATACTTCATCAATCTCACAGTTTGGACGATAAGTATAAGTTTTCCTTATAACAAAGAACTTTCCTTTAATATAAAAATATTACCAAACTACATAAATATCTCAAAAGTCTAATCTATAATTTTATTTAAATGACATATCCTGAGTAGTGTTTGCGTATTTGTCTATTTTCCCTTTATTTTTTCTATTACCTCTCTGATTAAGCTCAAAATAATCTGCCTTACAGCTATCACCCCTTAACTTTCCAATGTGTCACAGTATTTTCCCACACCATTACAGCTCCTAAAGTAATCTTTCTATAACACAAAATTGAATTTAAAAAATTAACATATGAAAAGAAAAATATATCTAAAAATATAAAAATCCAAAACCACACACACAAAATCTAAAACACGTTTATATATCACACATTACTGAACTAACACGCCAATCTTGATTTTCCATTAGCCTCCCAATTGTGCCCACATTCCAGCTACATGCAAGATAGCCATTTTCCAAATGTCTGTGGTTATAAAAATGATTACTGAGCATCTCATTTTTTAAAAGTTATATCTCAAATGTTTCTACATATTATTTCTCTACTTAGACTGACCTTCAACTTTTTTTTTTCAACTTTAACTGCCAGTTACTGAAGGGCCTCTCCTACTCATTCCTGATGACCTAGTGGTTTGTACATCCTTTTGCAAAGATTCTTTCTGCTCCCTCCAATAGCACTCTATCATATTTCTCTGCCTGTTTGCATTATGATTTCTTGTTTATAAATGTATCCTCATGTGAGGAGTTAATGTTCTTTAGGGGTTACTTGTAACTTCTGTTTTAGTTTTATTGTTGGCCTTATACTGAGAGAAGAACCATTTATTGCTTCTGTTGTTGTGCTGTTGGAGTCAAGGTCCCAGGAGAAAGTAAAATTATTCACAAGGTCCATCACTTAAAGAATGTTCATTTGTTAAGAATATGTATAAAATCCAAGCTAAGATAGGGACACATAAGTGATCTGGAGAATGAGATTCTTGATGTCTTTTTTTAAATTTTTAATTTATTTTTATTTTTTAATAGATTTTATTTATTTATTTGACACACAGAGAGAGATCACCAGTAGGCAGAGAGGCAGGCAGAGAGAGAGGAGGAAGCAGGCTCCCTGTTGAGCAGAAAGCCCAATGTGGGGCTCGATCCCAGGCCCCTGAAATCATGACCTGAGCCGAAGGCAGAGGCTTTAACCCACTGAGCCACCCAGGCGTCCCGAGATTCTTGATGTCTTGATAATGACTTTAGATAATAAAGATATCTAGTATGCAACTTTAGCTCAGGAAATAGTGAAATGGTAACTTCCAATAAGGAACCTGAGCAAGAGCTTGGAGGTGAAGCGTCCAACTAACTGAAATTCTGCGAAACTCTGGAGACAGAGGAAAACCCACACATACATAACTGGGCTGGCATAGGATCCTCAAACTCTGAGGACGTGTTTATGGAAACTCAAACATATATTTCATAAGTTGTAATAAGTATTTGCTTCTATTCATAATGCTCATTTTCCATTAGTTCTTCTTTGTATTTGGAAAGACTTTGAAAGTTCCAGCTTTTTTTGGCTAAACCAAGGAGTAAAAAGAAGAATTTTTTGTTCATATTTGAGCCACAATTGTAATCTAGAATCTCCCAAAATGAGATAAAATTTAAGGAGACAAAATTAGGCTCACACTGATGTGCAGCTTTTTTGGTCTTTATATTCTATTTCAGTCCATTTAAAGTTTCAATTGTATTTTTCTTGGAAATTTTCAAATATAATCTCCCCCCACTTTCTTAACAGTAGCTCTTCAAAAGTCTGTGTTACATCTATTGGGGCTTAGTCATTATATTTTTCTGGCCCCAACAGTTTTTGATCAAAAATCTGTACATCTGATATAATTTCCTACAATAACGATATTCACAAAGTCAACTGCAGTAAGTGAGACTTAGCAAAGTCCCGCTTTAAAAACAGAGGTGGGGGTTAAGTATTTCAAGTAAGTATACACTTACTCAAGTATTTTAAGTGAAGTATACACTGCACTCAGGGGCTTTTGTGTTGCTAAAAAGAATATGTATCAGTAATGGTAGTTGATCAGCATCATTGATCTGCTGTTTATTCCTTTTCATAGATGAATCTATAACTTGGTATGCCTATTTTACTTTCTTAATAGAGTTCAATTAATTACTTCTGTATGTTCCATGGAGTACTGTCCAGAAATTTCCAGTTAAGGATTCTTAAAAATGAGTTGAGCTGGAATGTCAAACTAATAAATTTTGGCTCCACTTCTGTTATAAAGTTCTATGCTCTAAAATTGTATGTATGGATAGTTCTCTTTTTAAAAAAGATTTTTAATTTATTTTAGAGTGGGAGGGAGAGAGAGAGCAGGGGGAGGGGCAGAGGGAGAGGGAAAGGATCTCAAGCAGACTCTCCACTGAGCACAGAGCCTGAGGTGGGGCTCAATCTCATGACCCTGAAATTATGATCCTGAGATCATGACCTGAGTTGAAAGCAAGAGTTGGAGACTTAACCAACTTAGCCACCCAAGCGCCCCATGTATGGACAGTTCTTAAGTTTTACAAGTAATGGTTGATGCCTAGATATATCAGACCGTTAGTTGACCTGATAGACTGAGTTTGGTTAAATCTGTATCACTGCTGATTCTACTGCATACAGTATGTCACCACAAGCCAGATTACTCATCGAAGCTGGAAAAGGATCCACCTCAGAAGAGAACTCTAAAGCATCATTTGAGAAGTATTTGTTGTTCCTCAATGAAGTTTATACTTTTTATGATTACATTTTTCTTATTTATTTTTAAAAATTTCTTGCTATTGAAAATTTGAAATGTTTATGACATTTTAGCTGACATTCCTTGAGCATAGGTGTCTTTTTTCCAGACTAACACATGCTCTGAGCTATGGATATAAATTTATTGATGTTAACAGGTAGAGCCTTTGATTCATTCTCTATTCTTTTATAGTTTATTCTGCTTCCTTGCAGAGGAGTCTGGGTGAAACAACAGCACCCAGTCTTATACCAGAACTAAAGAGTAGTTGCAAACCCACTTTTATGTGCCTCTGTAAGGAAGAAAGGCGTACTTGAATTTATAATTAATTATTTATTTTAGGTTCAACTGAGTGTCCACTTACTGCCAAAGAAGACAGAGTAGGTTTACGGGATCAGCTTTTTTGTGGCTTCATTCAAATATAGAAAATGCTTAACAATATCAAAACCGGCACAGGTACACACATTTTTCTCTTAAATTTAAGTATTTTGGTTTTTGAAATGACCTGGTTAAAGGTTTCACATTTCACACTCTCCGGCTTATTTCTGTACAGTTTCAGTAACAAGAAAAGTATTTCCAAAATACTGTGGTCAACTGCTGGCCTAATCTAATTATATGGCCAGGCTCCTTTGTGTTTACACCATTGGTCTTTCTTTCATGGAAAAGGTAGAGTTTCACTGTTTTGCACAAAGAGTGGCAGAAGACGATGGGTTTTGATCTTCTCTGTTAAAAGAACATTTGGAGATGCTTTGCCAAGGACAGTAGAAGTCATTATTCGAGACAGTATCAACTTTATTTAAGTTCCTGATCCTCCAGAGCAGATATCATGAAAGGTATTTACTGATGTTAAAAATGAACTTTAAGGAATTACTGACAATTTTTAAATCCCATTCTTTTATTTCAGGTTTCCTAAATATTCCAATAGACACTGTGTTCTTCCATGCAATATTGATAGTCCTTTATTTTGTTACTCCCAGGAAAATAAATGAATTTCTTCTTTTTTCTTTTTTTTTCCAATTGGTATTGACACATAGACATGCCTATGTTAATGCAATTGACTTACAAATTCAACAATTGCTTTAGGGATTTAAAAATTTATGCTAAAATCAGTCTGTGTAATCATACTCATAGCTTACTATCCTTACAGAACATGCAAAGGAGAAAGGAAACCATAAAATCTATGTCAATATTGTCAAACTCTGTCTAAAAGTGTTTTTTTTAATAGTAAAACTATAGCAATGCAGTTTCTGGAAATAAATTTGGTTTTAATAGCACAGGGCTCTAGGGATCCTTTGATTGTCTGATTTAGAATGCTAGCCTAAGCAGTGTGAAAATTAAAGGTTGAAATAGCTTGGTTATCCATGACATTTTACTGCAGTGTTACTGCTGTGGATATATAATAGATTATTAAAATATTTGTTTCTCCAGTGGGATTTTCATTCCTGGTGTTTTGATTGTGATAAGAGCAGTAATCCTTTAACTCTCCCTTTGGGTATAATAAAATTCTTCCAAGTAAATGAGAATCAATCATAGACTTCAAATAAGCTGGACAACCTTTAACCACTGCAGAAAGAGCAGGCAGCTGACATTGACATTTCTTGATTCCCCTTGTCTATTAATTTTATTTTTCACCTGTGTTTATGTTAGCACAGACCATTTTTGTTTTATTGAGATAGGGACAACTCCTGTGATGGTTTGCATTCTATCCTGTGAGGAAAACGATCCTCTAAGTATGGATAAAAGAAGGACTTTACCTAATTTATTTCTGTTAAAACAAAATAAGCCAGTTTTCCATTGCAGAAGTGATTAACTGCAAAATGAAGCTTCTCCGTAGTTACTGAAATATCAGAATAAATGTGTACACATTTGTATACACACACACATAGTTTCTTCTGATGTACTTCAACAAACTGTTCATCTTAAAACTATCTATCCTATCAAGATGAGTTTCATGAATTTGCAGCGTTTGTTTGCTTTTGTCTTTTGCAGTAAGTAAACTGTCATGATCTCTTCTTAATTCTTGGTAGTAATTCACTAATTACTAACAGCAGTTCTAATTTTCAGTAAGGTGTGTAACATGGCAGCACAATATCTTGCCCCAAAGGGATGGACCTAAACATTCAGCAGATTTGGGCAGGCTGAGAGTTGATGCCTTTCAAATTGATAGCCTTCAAATATTTACTCAATACTTACTTCAGTAAATATTACCTTGGAATTGGGATAGGAAAAGACAATATATAGAAATGATATTATAGTTATGAGAAATGCACACACACACACACACACACACACACACACACAGTGGTGGCGAGAGAAAGACATTAGTTATTAGCACCCTCCTTCCTTAACCACACACATACTATGGAGAGATACATGGGAGAAAAATAAATAAAAATACAAAAAAGCACGTATCTTCAGAATAATAAGAACATCTCTAATATATATAATAACCCCTCTCTATCTCTGGAGAGAGGCATTATTTACATTATATAGTGTCTCTGTTTTCATATATATCTAATAAATATATATGGCTTGGCAAGGTCAGTATAATCTTTTAGTTTAGCCATTGTTTAGGTCACAGATATTCAATGTCAGCATTTTAAAAGATCAAGAAATATGACAATCATCGTAGCAGTAATATACAGATTTTTTATGTAATGGTAAGTGGTAATTACATAGGCTGAAGGGAATATTATTGGGAAGGCATTATTAAGTAATGACTTATTTCATAATAATTAGTCACAGTAGGACCTCTGTTTTTCTTTTTCACCTGCCAACATTATACTTTTATTGTTAAATATACTTAAAAGAGTAGTTGAAAATAAGTAGTCACAAGGCTTGTTTTATCTTAAAACTCTCATACTGACTTATCTGGAATTATTTCAGTAAATACATTCTGATCAAAAATAAGTGATTAAGAAAAGTAAGGAGGGATCATGTTTCCAATAATCAGGGAAATGAAATGCACCAATGGAATCTTATATATTCTTTAATGTTCAACTCAGACATATCTTCAGCTTTAAATATTACTTTCTTGTAAGGATTTGCTATTTCTTCATCTCTACATTCATAACACACTATGTATGTCCCTTTCACAGCACTTCAAGCTTCTCAAATACCTATTTTCCTGATGTCAAGGATAGCAATTAGTTATATTTTAACAGGTTTTGTAGCGCTATCTTCCTAGTGGGCTTTGTAGCTTCTGAAATTTCTTCTAACTACCTTCATTTAAGAATTTGCCATTTCTCCCTCTCTACTTCCATAATGCATTGCCTATCTGTCCATTATAGCATGTATAGTTCTTTTTCATAGACCTATCTCTCAGACCCCAAGGACAAGAAATAAATCATGCTTTAATGGGCTTCATAGTTCCAGATTCTAATTCATGAATGCAGTGTGGATGTTTTTCCATAAGCGATTTGGGGATATAAAATATAGCAACATAAAATAATGTTCAAATGTCACAATTTCTACCTCACGTACAAAATACCTGTGTGAATGGGTGAAAGACACATCTCTAATATACAGAACAAAATTTATAAATGGTTCAAATAAACTATTCTTTTCTTTTGGAATCCTTTACAGATACTGAGCATTTATAGAAAAATTGGAGAAAAAACAAAAAAGCTGTTTTAGAAATCTAGTTGTAGGACTGTTGTACTGCATCACATATCCACAGTAGAGAAAATGTGGTTGAGGCAATCGTATCTTCTAATATTCAACATTCTGAGAGAAGTTTCAAGAGAATCACTTGGAGAGTTATGAAAGATCTTCCCTCCATTGTGGAGAGAGAAGATTGGTACCTAAGTCATGCCTGAGAAGCCTAAACAACATCTCTGGGATCTAACCACCATGGATGGTAAAAGAAGGGATGGACTGACTAAATTCTTGAGGGCAGGGAAGCTGAAAGAGTCCTGCTGTTTTGGTATTCGCTTGGGATCCTGGAGATTCTTAAGGCATGGAGTAAATTTACCATGGGCAAAATATGGCAATGACAGAGAGATGAGTGTGGTCATATCTTGTCCTGCCTGACAGGATTGCCTAGGAGGGATGGGATTTTCAAGAGAAAGAAGGGAGTATTGTACATACTGAGAAAAGTCATACAAGGCCTCCACCAAGATCATTATAACTGAGGAGAGAGGAGAACAATAGAGAATTTTGGAAGAAACATTTATAGTGCCTTGAGCCAAGTTAAAATTGCCCTACCTTTCCCTACCTCTCCACCTTCCTCTGGCTTAGTTTGTGTAGGAAAATGGAAGTACAACCAAACCAGTATATCAGAGTTGTGCAAGAGGACAGTAGTAGCTGATTAACACTTTATTGAAACTTGAATCTTCTATCCACAAAGTGATTCAAACTGAAGGAGGGAAGAAAATTTAACCCAGAGCCAAATTCTAGATTATGGTAAATACAGGAGGACTAGACATTTCTATGCATTACCAACTTTGAGACAGCTAATGCTTTTGTAGTAATTGAGATTTAGCAGAGGGAGCAAAAGGTTCATATTTTCATATAGGGATATGGAAGGTTATCCTCATTAAATGAAACTTGAAAAAAACTATAGAAGAAAACAGTAGTATTAGGTTTTCATTTATCATGAGCCCCATTGATTGAACATAGGTTGCAATATAGAATATGTGGGTGAAATAGATAGTAAGGGAAACAGACCAAAGGCCAAATAATCTTGTGTATGTAATAAGAATGCATTCCACATCATATTGAAGAGATATTAAGGATGGGTCACAAGTTTGCATCTCTGCTGGCCATCTTGTCTTTGAAAAATCTCATTGATAAATTTTATCATAACCAAAACCAATCTGCTGGTCATCTTCCCCAAACTGTGGTATTTATCCTAAAGAAGGAAATTACCTTATTTTTTGAAACCTGTGACTTTTGATTGCTTTTTTTCTTATCTCAAATTCCAATTAACCACCAAATTCTAACAATATACTTTCTATTCATTTCTTGAAACATTTCCTTCTCCCTCTTTCTATGCCTAATTCCATAATTTAGCCTTCTACCACCTTTGCATATACCACTTCTAACTTGTCTTCCTGTTTTGAGTTATATCACATCCACTCATGATCCAGGCAGAGTGAATTAATATGATATCCTGCTTAAAAATTGATCATGTGATAAGTGTGTTTAAAAACATACAGAAGTTTACCTTTGCCCTAAACATGGATAATAACCACATGAATTACAAGTTCTTTAAAGACCTGAGTCTTTTTTCTCCATCTATAGTCTACTCTCATCGCTGAACTCTTCATTCACCTTCTGTTTTCTTGCCATATTTTCATTCATCTCTGGGTATTTGCCAGTGCTGTTTTCTAAACTTGAAACACAATATTCATGGAACTTCCTTTAATCTGGATAACTTCTATTCATCCCTCAGGACTCAACATCTATATCACATCCACTGTGAAGCCCTTCTGCATCTTCCATAATTGAAGCACATTGATCCATGTCTTCTTATATCACTTAGATTCATTTATATAAAAAAGTAACATTTAGGGGCATCTGGGTGGCTCAGTCGTTAAGCGTCTGCCTTCGGCTCGGGTCATGATCCCAGGGTTTTGGGATCGAGCCCCCCATCGGGCTCCTTGCTCAGCAGGAAGCCTGCTTCTCTCGCTACCATCCCCTCTGCTTGTGTTCCCTCTCTCACTGTGTTTCTCGCTGTCAAATAAATAAAATCTTTAAAAAAAAAAAAGTAACACTTAACTGCACTAATAGACCTATTGCCTGTGTTTCTGCCCCTGGAGTATAAGCCTTAAGGAGGCACAGAATAGTTTGAAACATACACCTCATGTTATGCCTGACATATAATTTACACACAAAATAGAATTGTTGAACATCTGGGGTATTAAAACTAAGAAGGCCAATAAAAAAAATGTGTCCCAAAGAATGCCACTAATCACTATTTGAAGCTTGTATTAGTACTATGAGTAAGAGTTTATTGAGTGTTTGCTAAATTCCGGACAGTATGCTATAAAAAGCCCATAATGATCACTTTAAAACATTATAAGAACCTAACAGGTAGGTGCTATTGCTGTCCATAATTTGTAAATGAGAAACAATGTTATCTATTTCAAATAACTTAAAAAAAATCATCTCCCCAGGATTAAAGCCCACACAATATGAGTCTATGTTACTTATTCACCCCATGCAAACAACTCAGATGGCTTCCCTTCCAATTTGTAAGTATATTTTGAATATTTTCCAATGCCTGAGACTTTTGGGAAATGCCACTAGTTTCAATCTGGGTTTGATTCTGCCAAGATAAATGCTTGGGATTCCTTATTATATCCAATACTACTTCCCCTTTAATTCATTGGATAGCATGTAACTGTAATTCCCTCCATCCCCAAACTCTCTGATTGATTATACGATTCTGTACCTCTTTGTGAGACTGAAATGAAGTTCATCACACAATGTTTCCCTCTCTCAGTCTACCTCCCAGGAAACTCAACGCTACACACATGTCTATAATTCTAGGTTGTGAAACACAAGAGTCTAGAAAATCATATCATTTACTTATTACATGAGTCATGAATAGTTTCTCATAAAGATTTTGGCTTTTTCTATATCAAAGCTCTGGATTCACTTCTGAAGTCCTGCCTTCTTCTTTATAAGTGCTAGTACTGAAGAGCAATCCCATTCCATGTGTTACCATCTAGCTACCAAAATTTAGCAACTATCCTAAGTAGTGGGCCATGTGATCACAGAAATTATTAAGGAATCAGAGACAAGCTAGATTATCTCATTGAGATGATGGAAGTTTATTTGTTCTCCAAATAACAGATTCCCAACATCTAATTCCCTTATTTCATGTATTCCAAGAGGAAGACCATCAAAGGTAAGACTGACTAAACAACATTAACAATGTCTAGTGATACTAAGAAATTGATCAGGAATTCCCTGACTGTAGTTACATGTGTGATATTTGTTATAAATATACTGGTATTTCTAATAAATTTACTCTTATTTTGGTGATGAGTAAATAATGATCATTTTATTTTAGGCAAACATATAACTACTAAGTCCACTGCATTGTAGAATGTGTTTTGGATAACTATATTTTAGGTGTAAAAAGAGGGCAAGGTAACACCTTATTTTCATTCAAGTGAGTCCAGAAATTTTAGATAAGAGAAGACAGAAATTTTATCAGAAATTATGTATGATTCCTAAAATGAGTTATCAAGATTTTTGTATTTTAGGACATAGATTTAAAGAGAAGTTTTCATATTGGGTTTCTTAGTAAATTGATTCTGAGAGACATGTTCAGGAATGAAGTTTAAATGTATTCTCAGCAATATTACCTACAAGGAGGAGAAGAAAAGAGGAGTGGGTAGATGGAGACATTGCATCATAATGCATTCATAAAGGAAGATTCAGCTTATCTCCATGAGAGTGATGGAGCTGGGATAGCCTGTCATAGCGCCCAAAATTGAGGTGAGAGAGGGAGGGTAGTGTTTTTTAGAATTTAGAACCTTTGTGTTGGGGTGCCTGGCCAGTAGGGTAAGAAAAGCTTCCATTTCTCTGGTAGAGTGTGCTTTAGGGGCAGTTGTGCCAGGAGGAAAGTGCTGAAAGGTTTGTGACAATCAGCCTGTTGCCTGGGTGTTCACTCAGAGGGGATGTCATCTGGGAACCTATGTCCCTGGGTCTCTGAGGATCATGGGTCATCTTGACCAGTACCCTCCAACTGAGGCCTCTCCTGTCTGCCTCCATGCCCTATCCCCACCCATCCGGCCAGGGCTGGAAGCCATTTCTAACCCTATCAATCAATCAATCATTTCAAACAACATCCATATACTGTGTAGCATCCAGGCAAAACATTGTCCCCTAATTCAGCTTATATTTTTGGCAGATTAAACTTGACATTATGATAAAAAAGTTACATACACAATTACAGACATGATTACCAATGTGTCTTAATCTTAGAAATTATTAATTCTTCACACCAGTGTCTTATGGTACAACACCGATGTCACCTAAAGGAATATATACAAACCCCACTACATGAAGATGGAAAAAGTTGGGTTTTTTTTTTCACTTTGAAAATGCTTTTTAAATTTTTTTTAAAAAAATATTTTATTTAGTTATTTGACAGAGAGAGAGCACAAGTAGGTAGAGAGGCAGGCAGAGGGAGAGGGAGAGGGAGAAGCAGGATCTCTGATGAGCAGGGAGCCCAACACTGGGCTTGATCCCAGAACCCTGAGATCATGAATGGAGCCAAAGGCAGCCGCCCAACTGACTGAGCCACCCAGGAACCTCTGAAAATGCTTTAATGGTGGTGTCTGTACAGCATGTGATGTCAAGACAGGAAGAAAAGCAACTGTGAATCACACAATGAGACACATCAGAGGACAGGTTGTGAGTAAATAGAGTTCATAGGGCTTCCATGCTTTACTGGGTACCAGCCAGGTCTAGGCTCCCTCCTTTTCAAATGTGCCCTGAGCTCTGGCATCCTGGTGTTACTGATACTCAGACACTAGGTCACTCGTGTTGCTCTCAGCCTTGGTGAACTCCATCTTTCTTCTGCCCTTGTGTAGGAAGGTCTTGTGCTGGAGCATGGCCATGAACTGCTTTGATATATGCCTGAGAAGGCCTCAAATGACAACTAAGTTCCATTGTAACTGTAAGCAACTTAATTATCCTGCATGCTATAGAGGGTTTGGAATTGGATTGATTAGGTTTTAAAGACATATACCAAAGTTAATACAGATGATTTCAGAATAATTTATGTTACCCAAGTCTTTTCATAAATAATTAAGTGTAGTGTTGGTTATCTGGTTTGACCATCTCCAGTGTTTGATAATAAAACTGTAGCATCAGCAGTAAGAACAAATTACTTTCATTTCTAGTCTCAGTAGTTTTGATACATGTATTTTAAGTTCTGTATCAAATTATTTAATGACCTGGTTCAAACAGTGTAATTTAAAAAACCTTCACTATTAAGGATCAAAGCATATTTCTATTATAAACTGTTTAGTCTATTATTTTGCCTTATATTTAATTAACACCAAAACTGGCCCTTGTAGTAAAAACAAAACAAAATAAAAAAAGAGTTGTTATTAATATCTCCAACTTGATTGCAATATGGATTCATATAATTGAAGACTGAATATTCACATAATTCATACTCAGTATTTATCATAAGATAAGATAATGTTAGAGTTTAATGTCATTCCTAAATGATGCCAATAGAAGGCTGAGGGAATAACAATGATTTGAGGAACAATCATGACTGAAAGGCACCTGGTCTTCATGATGAATATTGGCCTAAGAAATCTGAGTTTTCAATTTGTTATGGGCATATGATGGGCAAAAAATGGCAGGGCTATTACTTTAGATAACTGCCCCTTGAAAGCCTAGAATTGTAAAGACTTATCCATATAGGCAGTACTACATTTCTTGGATTAATCAGGATACACAAGTTGGAAGGAATTTAAGATTACACATAAAGTGAATTATTAGAGTGTTCTGGTTGTAGAAAATCCTTAAAGTTTCCTTTATAGCATTTCAAATCATTACATTCCAAAAATGACTTCCACCATCCAATCAAAAGGATATCTGCAAACTGCCATATTTAGAGCAGATTTTCTCAGAGTATAAAATATAAGAAAAGTGGGAGTTGAAAATATTGACTGGGATCTGGGATTTGACAGTGTTACTGGTCACATATCACATCTCAGAATTTTCCCTTGTTCACTGTCATGATATCTGGGGCAAATTTGTCCCACAAAGATTGAGTATTTTTGACATTTTGGAGGGGATAAATGTTTAAGCAGAATTTAGATTTAATCTGATTTTGAGTAAATTTAAAAATATTCATTGGACATGCTACCTCACTAAAATGGAAAATAATTTGTTCTGTTTTTTTTATTAGTTTATTTTATTATTTTGTTCATAACTATGTTTATCAAGGTGGGCAGTAGCATTAGTCTTGTTTTTAGCCAATACAAACTTATTTAAATTTATCCAATGATAGAGGACTATAAAGGGAAACATTTATTTTCCTCAAACAACAACAACAACAACTATATACAGTTTCATTAGATCTCAAATAGCATTCAACTAGGATCATGCCTGGGATTTTTCTGTTAATAAGTTGACAGTAATAGAGAGGCTGTTTGACCAGCTGCTCAGACCAGGTCTCATCTGGTGTTTCAATCCTATTAAAGTATTCTAAGCTTAGTACTAGTCCTCAGGTTTATCTGATTCGGAATATCAACTTCATCCATTCATCTAAATGTGCTAAGTTCATTCTTCAATTAACTAATTTAAAATTAGAAAATCAATATATTAATACATAGTTTATATACAGAAAGATATATTCTATTTCTAATTTCTCCCAGTGGATAGGTTCAGGGAAGTATCTAAATTGTAAGACCAGTGAGTATCATTTTTAGCCAAAAAAAAAAAAAAAAAGATTATTCGTGACAGCACTGTGAATTCTTTTTTCAAAACTAAGTATATTTCTGTCTAGAAAGCTGACATCTTACACTACCAGGTCTACTTGTTATACTAATTCAACAGTATTCTGAGCCAGGATATAACAATGTTGCAAGTTAATTAATTTCATGTAGTTTTAAAGATTTAAGACTGTAATCTTTGGTGGAATTTTGGAGAATACCCAGTCCTTTGACGAAATATGAGGATACCCTGGTCATGAGCCCTTCTTCAAAGGCTTCTTAATGTTTTTCTGTTTATGTTCATTCTTACTGAATTCAGCTTCATCAGGCATCATTTAGTGTTTTGAATTTAGTATTTAGTATTTGATTTAGTATTTAGTAATTAGTATTTAGTATTTGAATTTAGTATTTAGCATTGAATTTGAATTTAGTATTTAGAATTAAATTTTGGATGTGTGCTCTATTTGGGTCACTGTTCATTCTGTACATTATGACCCCAAAATACCTCTACGAATCTTTCCTTGGTCTCATTAAGAAGTTCCCAGAATATCTGATGCAAGCTTCATTTCATAGCATGGGAATGAGAGCCCTTTACCTCTTGGTTTCATTCTCTATTCTAATTTCCAAAAATGGATCTTCATTATTTTAACCACATGACACAATTTGCCAACTAAATTCAGGATCAAAGGACTTCTGGCTCATCTCCAAATTCAGGCAGAGGAGAATAACTAAAAACCATACAAACAAAATGATTTTAATAAGAAAATGTCCCCCTACCAATTACGTGTATTATATGCCATAGAGATACTTATTTAGAAAATAAGAGGCTGATGCTAAACTTTGTAAAAGTTTATGAAGCAAAACATAAAGGCCTGGATATCATACATATAAAACTCTTCAAATATCCATATGCTTGAGGTAATGGCATTAAATCTTTCTTTTGCATCTTTACAAATTTTGTATATATCAAGCAAATCTGTGATGATAATTTTTTTTAAAGATTTTATTTATTTGACAGAGAGAAACACAGAGAGAGAGGGAACACAAGCAGAGGGAATGGTATTGGGAGAAGCAGGCTTCCTGCCGAGCAGGGAGCCTGATGTGGGGCTCAATCCCAGGACCCTGGGATCATGACCCGAGTCGAAGGCAGATGCTTAATGACTGAGGCAGCCAGGCGCCCCGATAATTTTTTTAAGTAGGTACAAAATGATCATTCTATACAACTGTTAAATGGCTTTTTTCCATTTAATAACGTATAAATTGACATTTTCATATTAATATGTATAAATCTACCTTATTTTTAAAAGTTATTTAGTATTTCATTTTACAGAAGTAACATAATTTGATCCTTATGAATGAGCTTGTTCCCAGTTCTTTTTTTTTCAGTGTTATAAATAATGCTATAATAAGCAGTCTTGTTTATATATCTTGGTGGGCTTCTGCAAATTTATCTTTAGGGCAGATTTTTACAAGAGAAATTGATGAGACAAGAAATATATGTGTAACTTGAAAAGATTGACTATTTGTCCAATCACCCTCTAAATAAGCTATTCTTATTTACAGTCTAACAACAAAATATCAGAGGCCTATTGTGCCATATATTATTTAACATTTATTATTTTTTAACTCACTCAAAAAGTGGTACAAAATGAATTTTAATCATATCTCACTAAAAGATAAGTCAATAGTATACAGGGCCAACATATCTTCAACTCTCCTTTCCATTTTTTTTCCTCCTTCCTGTTCTTTTCCTTCATCATCATATTCTTTTGTTAATCTCATACATAGTCCAGGATATTACTTAATGAATATAATTCACAATACTTATTTTTGTATTTTATAATTTTAATAATAAAACAGATTTATTTACTATCAGATAAATTAGCAGTTACAGATAATGTGTTCATAAGATTTTCCTCTGGACTTAACTATGTAAAACACAAAATTAGTTAACTATAACTTTTATAACTATATAAAAGCAAAATACTGCAGATGTGATCTCAGGCAGTTATTCAGTCTTTTGGGGTACTAAATCAGTTTTCTTACCACATCACAGTATATATTATATATATTTACATAATTCACATTTTCCTCAAAGGTTCTCTGAAACAAGAAAAAGGATCTCTCTGTATAAAGAAGTAGAACTGTCCACACCTCCATTATATGTCTATTTGAGATGTATGTCTAAGAACATCTATGGAGTAAGAATATTTAAAAAGCACCATTTTGTTATTATGTTACCATGTGTGCAGGTAAGATTTGATGAATAAAAGGAATAAAAAATATTTTAAAAATTATAATAAATTAAATTGAGATTTGGATTTATTAAGATTATATTCTCAACTCTCCCAGAATGTAATCAGATCTTAATGTTTTCAGTAATTTTTGGTCAGATTAAGTAACAAGTTGAGCCAGGCACTTTAGTGCCCTCATGGGTTTAATTTATTCAAGTGTTTTAATTTAAGGGTAAATGCTTGTAAATATACCATTTGAATGCCTAATAAGATGTAATTATTTACATGATAGATAAATACACTCTTGCTATTTGGCAGAAGCAATCCAAGGAAGTACAGTAAATATGCATACTGGGATTGCAAGGATATTTTTGTTCTCCAAAGCTGATGTAGTAGACAAGCATATAACATTTCTGTATTGCCTGGTGAAGTAGCAAAATTAATACATAATGCTTTCTCCAACTGAGAATGTAAGCCAGAAATTGAGCCATGAACCTAAGCAATCATTCTTGGTTTAAATTGGTACTTACCTCAACAACTGACTAGTCATTAGTGAGACTGCTAATCCCTTAAATGCAAAGGATGTCTGATTCCAATTCTCTCAGTAATCAGGTTTGCATTGCCACACCAATTCCAGGAAGCTTTACAAGGGTTTAATGTGGTATGAGCTTGTTCAGGTAAGGCTATATTAAAATAAAATTCAATTTTTCCTTCAATAGAAATAGTTCGTTTAACATTATATTTACTTTCTAAATGTTAGCAAACCTTGCAGAAAAGCATATCATCTGAAAATTTATTTTGTTCAGGCTATCAGAGATAGGAAACCTACATTACGTAAAGATCAAGATCGTAAGGAAAATGATCCTTAATATGGACAACTATTTCATATACCAATTAATTACTTCAACTTTTTTACCTTTAAGAGATGTTGCATGGGTGTGATGAATTTTTCATTATCTGCATTGTAGTGATGCTTTCGTAGCATGAACATGTATCATAATTTATCAAGATGTATATTTTAAACATGTGCATTTTACCATATGTCTAAATAAACATGTAAAAACATATATACTAATTTTTGTTTGTTATTAAGCAGCAAAACTAAATTTCCTTAATTTCCTAGAAACTTTGATGTAGAAATAGATATACACATAAAGTTTATGGATTGAAGTACAGATGCTCATGCAACTTCTTCCTTTCCCTTTGCTTATCCTCCCTAAGACAGGCCTAATGAAGCCAGCGTCCTTCAGAATCAGCATAGAAACCTGATATAGAAACCTGATATATTACTCTGTTCATGGAAGGCATAAGGTATAATTTTTTTCATAGAAATAATATATATGCTTCTTAGCAATAATATATGCTTAAGAGGTTAAGGTTTTAAGACATAAAGCCCTAAGTGCCAACTCTGGCCGAATAGTGATTTATAAAAGTCACCTTTTTTATAGTGCCTAATGTGTGACTAACATGGTTTTCAGAATTTTTCATGAATAATCAATAAATTTCACAAGACCTCTGTAAAACATGACTTTTCTTTTATTTTTAGATGAGAAGCCAAACTTTTTGAGAAGTCATGTGACTTTCCCAGTCATGGGTAGTAAATGATAAAAGATTCAACCCATATCCATCTCTTCCAAGTTCCCTTATGACTTGTGTGTGCATATGAAGATATTCTAGACTTTTAAAGACACCGAGATGCTGACTCATAGGACATCACAGTTGAAAGAAATATTAGAAATAATTGTTATTAAATCTCCTTAACAAATAAAATGGAGACAACATGTCTGCTCTAAGGTCATACTTGTTATGATGGAACTATTTGGGTTCTCTTCACTCAACCTACTTGTCATTATCAAAGAGATGTGTCAGTTGAGACCTTGCAAGTTGGTATAAAAAATAATGAAAGTGTGCGTTAGAAGCTTCTTGATTTTATTTTGTTTTGTTTTTGTTGTTTGTTTAGTCTTCAGTAGAATTAATTTCCTGAAACAGGAATATGAGACTAAAAACGTTCTATTTTCTTTTCTATTCTCAGTTTTCCTCTTATCCTCTAGATCATCATTGTTCCCTTCACTGCTACTTAAAAATTAAGTTTGATTGGAGACTTTCTTTTTTTTTTTTTTTTAGTTGATGACAATAGAACAATGTCTACAAAAAGTTTTTGGAAAAATTAAGTCAAACCTATAAATCTATAGTAAATGATAGAGTAGGATAACAAGATAAAGTATTTTTAGATTTTCAAGAACTCAGAAAGTTTATTAACCATTAGTATTCCTAAAAGAATATACTGAGTTTACACATTAGTTCTTGTTCAAAACTCTAAATTCACTTGTTGCAAAAATGTGTATTATATAAACATTCTCAAACCACGATTTGTGATATTCTTACTCATATTTTAATCTATATTTTATCTATCACATTAGAGTTAAATAACACACAGAAATGCATTCCCACACAAATACACATGCACACACACTTTCACACACACAGATTGTGTACATATGAACAAATATGTGCTGTAACAAATATAAATGTCAGTACTACTTTATACTGTCTTAAGTTGCTACTGCATACTAGATCTTTACTATTAATGAATTCACTGAGACAAATATATTTTTGAAGTAGAAAAACTGAACTATTCAAAATAGGTCTATATGTATTTTATCCAAAGTTAAAGTTCATGCTTCTTTTCCCATCTCGACCAACTCAATATAGAAATGCAGCCTTTAAACAAAAACGTGAAAAAAAACAAAACAAAAACAAAAACATGGTGCAATATAAATAACGAAGAAGAGTTTTTACAGAGTACATGCTGCCATCTTAAAATATTGATCTCAACAAGTAAATGGAACAACACATTGATCTAGGAAGAACAAAAGGTAAGTGGAAATCAGAGAAAGGGCAAGGTATGTATCCTCACAAAGAGTAGGGCACATCTTTTTTTTTTTTTAATTAACATATAATGTATTATTTTCCCCAGGGTACATGTCTGTGAATCATCGGGCTTACACATTTCATAGCACTTAACCATAGCATATACCCTCCCCAATGTCCATAATCCAGTCACCCTATACCTACTCCCCCACCCCCAGCCACCCTCAGTTTGCTTCGTGAGTTTAGGAGTCTGAAACAAGATGGGATCAGGAAGGAGACAAACCATAAGAGTAGGGCACATCTTGCAGACGGAATTGAAGGAAGACTGAAAAGGTGAAAGTAGACAGAGATTTTAAAGTGAAATAAAGGAAATTTTGATAAAATAATGTTACTTAAAAGTACATGGTGAACGGGGCACCTGGGTGTCTCAGTTAAGAGTCCAACTCTATCTCGACTCATGTCTTGAACTTGGGTCAAGCCCCAGTATATAGTGAAGCCAATAGCAGAGGGTAGAGTTTTAAGGAAATTCCTGGAGGAGGGAAAAACACTGAAATGGGTGGAGTTTATCTCTGGTTTGTGTCTAAATTGAGGATTTAAGAAAGGTATCCAGTCTCACTGGTCAGTTTTCTCACATGTTCAATTAAAAAGTTGATCCAATCCAGTGACAACCATGTTCTACTCATAAGACTGACCCTGAATCCAATTCCTGGAGTTTATCTTGGGCAGAATCCACAGAATCAAACAACTTATAAAGTTCTTTCTGATTCTAAATTACTCAAACAACTTATAAAGTTCTTTCTGATTCTAAATTACCAGTATGTTTCCTAAGATAAGTTATATTAGAGTTACTGAATCAAGGAGTATCTCAGGTTACCTTAATGACAACAAAATATAATAAACTGGCTAAAAAAAAAAAAAAGGAATGAAAGTGTACAGTGATGCTAATCCTGGATACTTTATCCTGATGAATGATATCACCATTCATCCAACCACCAAGTCACAAATCTGGGAATCATTCCCTTTCCTTTCTCTCTTTCTTTTTTCTTTATTACACTAAGCACTCACAGGTAATCAGTGTCCAACTCCTGAAAATTTTCCATTTATCTCAAACCTCCCCTGCCACCAAATCAAATAGTTCTGTCCAATTCCTCGTGTCTCTAGTCTTAGAATCTAGTTCATTCTCTGTACTGTTGAGGGAGAGAGAGAGAGATCTTTCTAAAAGTCAAGTTGGACCTCACAAACACTAGTATAAAACCTTCCAGTGTTCCTTATTTTGTAGAGTCACACTGTCCAATATGGTAATGACAAATCACAGGACTGCAGAGTGCTCAAAATGCGGCTAGCTCAAATTAAAATGATCTATAAGTATAAAATATATCCCCCATTTATAACACTTGGTAGAAATAAAAAAAGTAAAAAATGTCATTAGTATTTTCTATTTTAATTATTAATTGCTTTGCTAATATTCTGGATATACTGGTTTGAATGAGCATATTATTAAAATAATTTTACCTGTTTCTTGTTTTAATGTTTTTACTAGAAAATTTAAAATTGTGTGTGTGTGCCTTGCATGGTATTTTTATTGGAAAGTACTTTTTACACAAATGACAACAGAATTTGGGGGCCAAATGAAAATCACAAATGTGGTATTTCTTGTTCAAAAAGGAGGGAAAAAGGGGGCTCTTAAAAGTACTAATACTTCCTTTCTTTCCTAGCCTCTCTCTCAACCTGTCATGGATTTCCTTATTTGCTATTGAATTATTGCATCCCCTTCAGCATATACAAGTGTTGTCTTGTAAAAGGGCACTGCTGGACAAAAAAATGAAATGCAGACACGCATTACTCAGCTCACATGCTGCCCATCAGGTGCTGGGTTACCTCTTTTGACTGGACTGGTTGGACATTCCTCAAGTTAGTTACATCCTCTAGGGAATGTCTGTCAATCCACGGGTTATAGTCCAACGGTATGTAAAGAAATAAATTCACTGGCTTCAATAACAGCATTAGTTAATGCTAGTAATTCTAGTAAAATAGAATATATCAGAAACAAATAATATAATAAATGCTACAGTACATAGAAATTAGTGAAAGTATCATTTTGTAATGTGGTGTGTGTGTGTGTGTGTGTATGTGTGTGTGTAAGAGGTCATATAATAAAATCTGTATTTTCTACAAGTTGTGGTTAAGAAAGTTTGAAAAGTGCTCAACCATACAACATAGATGTCTTTATAATTCTTACCCTGCTTGTACTTCTATCCTAAAATCTTAAATTTCAGGCATAGTTTGGTTTCTTGCACATTCTGTAAACCATTCTAAACAGAACAATTCTATATGCTGACTTTCCTCCCCCTTCATATGCCCCAGTCAATCTGACAAAATCTTCTCATTTTTTAATTCTTAAAATGCCATCTCTGTGAGCCTTTTCCACAACTTCTTCATCCTTCCCTTCCTCTGCTGTTTTAAATAGCCCTTGGGTAGATCTCCATAACTGGAAATAGGATGATAGCAAGACAGTCTCTAAAAACATCAAGGCATTAGGCAAATAGCATCTTTGACTCAATATTCTCATGCATACATTTATTAGCAAGTAGGAACCAAAACTCAGACAACCTGTTGTGTGGACTTAGGGTATCCTGGCTTTGGCTATTTTCAAAACTCTATTAATGAAAGATTATGTAAAGCACATGTGACTACATTTGCGGGCACATTCTCTGTGTCTCCAAAACTCTGTGGACTAAGTTTTTTTAACAATCTAACCTGGAGATTGATGTCTGAATATATCAACACATATGAGGCCAACTGGATTCTTAGGTCCATTTCCCCAAGCTGGAGAATGGTGAGAGTGTCTCTAAAATATCTTAGCCAGGATACACACACACACACACACACACACACACACACACACACTGCACGAATTTCTTAAGAAAGTTAATAGCTGAGTGTCTGGGTGTCTCAGTGAGTTGAGCGTCTGACTCTTGGTCTTGGCTCAGGTCATGATCTCTGGGTCATGAGATCAAGCCCCATGCTGGGCTCTGTGTTCAGCCTGGCCTCTGTTTAAAAATTCTCTCTCTGTCTCCCTCTGCCCTGCCCCTCATCCCCGCCTCTTTCTTTCTTGAATAAATAAATAAATCTTTAAAAAAAGAAAGCTAATTGTTAATTTTCATTATCTAACAAGCCATTAATTTTACCAGTGAAAATCTAATTGTAGCAAAGCCCGGTATAAATTAAGATAAGGATAACTGAGGCATGCAGCTGCTGTGTGTCGAGAGTGGTCTTTCTGATTAAAATTAATTTGGATTGTGAATTCTTGATTAAGGCAACCATATGTAAGTAGTAAATTAAACTATCAGGTATATAATAATGTCTATGGATAAATTATATTTTAGTTAAATGAATATATCTTAAAACTAGAAAGAATGGTTATATTCAATGTGGCTTGATTGTTGGAGTTCAATCATGATATATTTTTAAACTGACTCAGGTCATAGGCACACTTATTGTTAATGAAACAGAGTGTTAGAACACAATATTTTCTCCTCATTTTTGATTAAGCCTTCAATAGTATACATGTTATCATTGCAAGGTGAGAGTGAGTTGAAATCTCATCTTTACATGAAAAATTATGAAGTTTTCCAGAGTATTTTCTATGCTCATGGACCCCAGGGCATTACCAAAGATTTAAGGAATTTGATAAAGTGAAAGTTGAGTGATGGGTAAATAATTTTATTTGGAGAGGGATGCCATCCTAATTAGAATCCCTACCCCACCCCACTTTTTATGAGTGAAGAGAAGGTACTCCCTTATAATTCTAAACCTAGTAAAACTTATAGAAGGAGCAGAGAGATCCACAAAGTGCCTGAAGTGTTCCTTGTCCTTCAGATACACCTAAGTTAGTGACTCATAACTGTGAAAATCAAAGGGGACAGAAAACTGGAAACTTCTAGAAGACAAAAGAAAGGCTGACCAACTGCTTTTGGAGTAAAGCCAGAGAGTGAAGGCTGATGTTCTGTTGTGATTGGCCTGGTCATCCAGAGTTTTTGAGGACAAAGGACAGATAAATGCTTCCTGTGGACCAGATGCGGACACAAGAGAGAAATCCATGTGGGATCAGCCACCACATGTCCTGTTCAATAGAGTCATGGAATTGGTGGAAGTGGATAAGAAGCACTCAGAAGAGCCTGTAAATGTTAATTGTTAATGTTCAGGGGCCATGGAAGAGCCTCAGAAGGCCACCCAAAGTAGTTATGCTTCTGCCTAGGTTAAAGGAATTGATAGGGAAAAAAATCTCACAGGAAACTCTTGAAGAACACAGCAATAGTGAGAGTTGACTTGTCCCAAGAGCCAGAACTTCAAGGAGGCTGTTTTAAATGTCTACGTGTTCTAAATGAAACTTTGGTCCATGAATTACATTAATAAAGTAACAGGAATGTTGTATGACTAAATATTTTTTCTGGCTTACATCAACAATAATTCAATAACGGCATAGACATTTCTAAGACCATTCTATTAATTTTCTGGTATTTCTCTGCTATTTGCAATGGCAAAAATGGGAGTATATCCTTCAAGTCTTTCATCAGAAGAACCTGTTGTCAGGAGTTTAGTTAGCAGACATCTGACAGCTGCTGCAGTTTTGGTATTTACCACAGCACTCCTATTTCACTATGTCCTGCCCAGACTCTTTCCAGGTAATGACTAAGAAGAGTTAGGTACTATATCTAGAATATTCCTAGCCAAAGTGGAACACCTTTAGAGGGTATTCTTTGCTCTGGGGTTCCTACAGCTGGAATGAAACCTCCTCAGAGCAGTACCACAAACTTAAATTTCTTTCCAATCAATTCGGCTTTCTTCCAACTCTTCATTCACAACTCTTCATTCACAAATGTCATACTTAATAGCTTCCTGGAAAATGGTTACTTCTAAATGTAGATTAAAAAAAAAGTTTTAGACATTCTAGGCCTAAGTTTTGGTATTGATGTAAACAACTAAAATTCTAATATTGTACTTGTAGCTTTATTTCTGTTCCTCAAATTATTTGAAGTTGTTATGTCACTGTGATCGACATTTCATGCTAGCTGTAATGTAATTAGAGACTGAAATATCTGATCATTGCGATGATTACAAGTCACATTTGTGCACTAAAGTAAATCTTCTACTAGCTAGCCTTGATGTGTGGGTACACATGTGGATGTAAAGTATAGCCTTTATACATAGAAGAAAGTACTTAATACAAAATCTTAACATCTGCTTCACAAGTACTATTGAAATTAAATAAGTGAGATATGTGAAAACATTTACCTTTAAGCTGGCTGTGCCACATATGCAATCATTGCTAGGCTGTCATAAAATATGTGACACTTTAAATTCACGGTAATGGGAACAGCTGCTTTCTGGTTTCATTGAAAAAATGCCTTTATATCAATATGATATTCCCTATTTATTCATTATTATTATTTAAAATAAACAATTTTACTGTTAGCCATCCTGTATTTATTACATTAAATTTAACACCACTTAAATTGGTAAGATCACAACCTGGTGTGGGGGACAAGGGGGCAATGAATGTGAAGATAAATCTTTCAGCATTTGAGCTTCTAAAATAAGCACAATGTAATACTAAAAATATTTAAAGGTAGCTGTGCATTGGAAATAACCACAGTATAATGAAACAAAAGCTCTTGACTAGTCTGATTCAATTACACATCCCCATGCATACACGTAAACTAGCAGAGGAGAGCCTAGCAGAAGAATTAAAACCAATGAAATAGGAAAGCAAAACATAAACACCACAGATAAAATCAATGAAGCCAAACCTACTTCTCTGAGATCAGAAAAATCAGATCAATCAAGGAAAATAGAAAGTACAAATTACAATATTGGAATTAAGGAAGGAGGGGATTTCTATAGTTCCCATTGTCATTAAAAGAAAAATAAACAAACATAGCATCAGAAAACATGAAATGACTAGACACAAATGTAACAGAATATATGCAAGATCTATATATTAAAAATACTGATACTATATGATAAAATGATACTATATGATACTATATGATCAAAATACTATATGATAAAACACTGATAAAAAGAATCAAAGAAAACCTACATAAACTAAGAAATGTATCCTTTTCATGGATTAAATTGTCAATTAAAATGCCATTTTTTCATAAATCAATCCATCAATTCTATTCAATCCCTATAAAAATCCCAGAGGCTTTTTCCTCCAACAATGAAAACTGAACTGATTCCAAAATTAATAGAGGAACTAAATTAGTCAACACAACGTTGAAACACAAGAAAGGGTTTGGAGGATTCTCATTACTTAATTTCAAGAGTTGCCACAAGCTACCATAAACAAGATAATGGGATATTGACAAAAGGAAGGGTACAACAATCAATAGGAAAAAGTTATAGTCCAAAATGACATGACTACATATATTGTCAATTGATTTTCAAAGAAGTTTGGAAGTAAACTGAATGGAGAAAGTATAGCATTTTCAACAAATTTTGTTCTGGAACATCTTGACTACATAAAAATATTTTCAAAACACATAATTGGTGAAGGACTTACATATGGAGTATATAAAGAATTTACAAACTGCAATGAAAAGATTTAAACAGACACTTCATGAAAGAAGATATATGGATTGCAAATAAGCAAATGAAAGATACTGCTTTCCATGGCCACAGTCCAAGTTCTAAGAATGATCTGGCCATTGGCAAACTATTCCATCTGCTTTGCTTGCACCAGGTTCCTGTCGCCACATTGCTTCCAAAACACTGGGGTAAGAATAATTTTTTCCCCCTCTGTTCCACTGAACCTTTCTCATGTTAAAAGATAAAACTGCATAAAAAAATGACATTATTCATCACAGGTTTTATGGATTTTCAGTACTCTTGAGTAGTAAAATATAAAGTGTTTGTCAGTAGTAGTATAATTTCTTGGGGTTATACTAAAGAAGTCTTAAAAATTCAAATTAAATAAAACATATCATCAGCATTTTCTTTCAGAAAGTACATTTTTAAATTTAAGAACAGATCAATCTGGACAACATCACAAAGGAATAAACCTGACATTGGTCATTGTGACAACACAAACCTGACAACATCACCTAAGGAATAGTATGGTTTGGATACATCATGACTTTGCCAGGACTTCAACAGTCACATGAGAGATAAGTATTAATGAATATTAATGGTAGGAGCTAAAATAAATTCTTCCTCTCCTTGATTCAAAGAGGGATGATAGGGATGACAATCAATTTAGGAACTGAGGAACCATGTTAGAATTAAAGCTGAGTGCAATTACAGTAAGCTGCATAAATATCACAAAATTTTAACTTGGATACTATAACTTGAACATATAACTCTAACTAACTTGAATAACTTGAAATACTTTGAACAAATCTTTTAAATTACTAGAATGGGACACAAAGGAAAAGGAAAGTCTAGATTCTCCATAAAAGAAAACAATGGAGATGTGGGATCAACAAAATTATAAGTAAAATGTCAATATTTGACTGAATATAAACAAAAATAAGTTAAAATCCTATAAAAACAAAACTACCCTCTTAAATAATCTTTGAAGGGGCGCCTGGGTGGCTCAGTGGGTTAAAGCCTCTGCCTTCGGCTCAGGTCATGATCTCAGGGTCCTGGGATTGAGCCCCGCATCGGACTCTCTGCTCAGCAAGGAGTCTGCTTTCTCCTCTCTCTCTGCCTGCCTCTCTGCCTATTTGTGCTCTCTCTGTCAAATAAATAAATAAAATCTTTAAAAAAAATAATCCTTGAAGAAAAACTAAAAATTGACATGAATATACATAGGAAACAATGATGATAAAACAACCACATAGTAGGATCTATGAAATCACACTACATTATTCAATGGAAAATCCATTGGTTTATGTAGTCTTGCCATTTGCCAGGATGTGGATGGAGTTATAATGTATTATGCTAAGTGAAATAAATCAGTCAGAGAAAGTCAAATACTATATGATTTCATTCATATGTGGAATTCAAGAAACAATACAAATGAATATAGGGGAAGGGGGGAAAAAGACAGGGAAAGAACCATAAAAGACTCTTAAATATAGAAAACAAATGGAGGATTCATGGATGGGAGGTGGGTGGGGGATGGTTTAAATGGATGATGGGTACTAAGGAGGGCACGTGTTATGATGAACATTGGGTGTTATACGGAAGTGACCAATCACTAAATTCTACTCCTGAAACCAATATTACACTATATGCTAACTAGAAGTTAATAAAAATTTGAAAAAAGAATTAAATAAAAAGGAAATTCACTGCTTTAAATCATTACCATATAAGAAATTAAGATGAAAGAATTAAGAAATAAGGATATCTACCAGTATCTTTCACCATGTTAAAAAAAAAATCAAAGGAAAAGCTAGTCATATGACCATGTCTATGAAATTACTGCAGTTTTTTTAAAAACTTGTTCATTTATTTGAGATAGGGTGCTAGAAAGATCATGAGCAGAGGGGAAGGGTAGAGGGAGAGGGAGAAGCAGACTCCCCACTGAGCAATGAACCTGACCTGGGGCCTCCATCCCAGGACCCTGAGATCACGGTCTGAACTGAAGACAGTGGCTTAACTGACTGAGCCGTCCAGGTCTCCTGAAATTACTGCAAATTTTAAGGATCATTTTGTTACTAATTTTTTTTAATAAGAATTACTAGCAATCGGGATGAATTATAAGTTTTAATTTCTTCTCTGCTGTTTACCATTTTTTTTATTTTCTATTTTAATTTTCTTAAATTCATTTTGTTGCACTGAAGTACCTCAGTATATTCTTTTAGGAATATACATAGTTAAAAAACTTTCTTAGTCTTTGAACATCTAAAATATTTCTATTTTCTTAGCTCACTGAATAAATAATTCAGTACAGAATTAAATAGTACGGAATTATGAAATCATTCTATATTCAATTGTACTATCTATAAATAGTACAGAATTATGAAATCAAATTATACTTTCCAAAAGAAAATTTTGTAGCTATTTTCCTGCTGTCATAAGCAATAAATTGATTACTTAAAATAATGTATAAATACATTTATACTTATTAATCATTAATTGTGATTTGCTATAGAAATTTTAGATGCTATTGTGAGAATAAGGAAATTTTCTTCTCAGTTTGCTAAGGGTTTTGCATCTCTTCAATAAACACTATTTGGTCATGATATTTTTTTATATATTTATTTATTTACCAGTATTTAAAAATTACTGAGGTATAATTAACATACAGTGTTATGTTAGCTTTCAGGTGTATGATATAATGAATCAAGAATTCAATGCATTATCAGTACTAATCATGATAAATGTATTCTTAATTCCATTAATTTATTTCACCCATCTCTCATTCTCCTCCCCTCAGGCAACCATCAGCTCTTTCTCTGTATTTAAATTCTGTTGTTGTTGTTGTTTGTCTTTTTTTTCTTTGTATGTTTGCTTATTTTGTTTCTTAAATCCCACATATAAATGAAATCATAAGGTATCTGTCTTTCTCTGTCTGACTTATTTTACTTATCTTTTCATTCATCATAATAATCTGTAGGTCTATCCATGTTGTTGCAAATGGCAAGATCTCTTTCTTTTGCATGACTGAAAAATATTTCATTACACACACACACACACACACACACACACACACGCACACAGACCACATCCTTATCCATTCATCCCTGGATGAACACCTGAGCTGCTTCCATATCTTAGCTATTGTAAATAATGCTGAAGTAAACATAGGAGTGCATATATCTTTATATATCTTTTTGAATTTGTATTTTCACTTTCTTTGGATAAATACCCTGGATCATATTTTATTTTTTTAATTTTAGAGGAAACTCCGTACTATTTTACACAGTGGCTGCACCAATTTGCATTCCAACCAAGAGTACACAAGGGTTAGGGTTCCTTTTTCTATAGATCCTTGCCAATCCTTGCTATTTCTTGTGTTTTTGATTTTAAACATTCTGACAGGTGTGGGGTGATATATCATTGTGGTTTTGGTTTGCAATTCCCTGATGATGAGTGATGAACATATTTTCATGTGTTTATTGGCCATTTGTATGTCTTTGAAAAATATCTATTCAGATCCTTTGTTCATTTTTAATCACATTATTCATGTTTGATGTTGAGTTGTGTAAGTTCTTTATATATTTTAGATATTAACCCCTTATTGGATATATCCTTTGCAAATATCTTCTCCCATTCAGCAGTTTCCCTTGTCATTTTGTTGAGGTTTCTTTCACTGTGCAAAAGCTTTTTATTTTGGTGTAGTCCCAACAGTTTTATTTCTCCTTTTATTTCCCCTACTTAAGAAGACATAGCTAGAAAAATGTTTCTATGGCTGATGTCAAAGAAATGATTGCCTATATTTTCTTCTAGTTTTATGGTTTAGACTGATCTATTTTAAATTCTAACTTCTTGGGGCGCCTGGGTGGCTCAGTCGTTAAGCGTCTGTCTTCGGCTCAGGTCATGATCCCAGGTTCCTGGGATCGAGCCCCCCATTGAGCCCCGCATCCGGCTCCGCATCGGGCTCCCTGCTGGGCAGGAGGCCTGCTTCTCCCACTACCATGCTCTCTGCTTGTGTTCCCTCTCTCGCTGTGTTTCTCGCTGTCAAATAAATAAAATCTTTAAAAAAAAAATTCTAACTTCTTATACAGGTGTATTTTTTTCTCTTAAAATTTTTATTTTGGTACTAAATTTTTACAAAGATGTACCTTGATGTAGGTAGCTACACATTCTCTCTGATACTCATTGGGCCTCAACCTGATAATTTGTCTCTCTTTAAAATTAGCAGATGTTTTTCTATTATTTCTTATATTTACCTCCTTTCTTTTTTATCTCCTTTTGTGACTCCTATTTGATGAGTGATGAGATTTTTTTTTTTGCATTACCACCATTTTCTTGACTTTTCTCAAATATATTATTTATATTTGTAATGTTGCACTTGTTTCAGGAAGAGATCTCTGGCTCAATCTTCTAGGTGACTAATTTTTTTCAGCATTTTCCATTCAGCTATTCAGTCCCTTTATTTGTTTGTTCATTTGTTTTTTTTCCCTCCTCTACTTTGATTTTGATTTCCAACTCATCTAACATGTCTTTTTAGGGATATGATACTAAGAAAGAGAAGGGGTTGGGGGAAGAGGGAGAGGAGAAAGAAGAAAGAAAGAAAGAAAGAAAGAAAGAAAGAAAGAAAGAAAGAAAGAAAGAAAGAAAGAAAGAAAGAAAGAAAGAAAGAAAGAAAGAAAGAAAGAAAGAAAGAAGGAAAGTGAGAGAGAGAGAAAGAAGGAAAGTGAGAGAGAGAGAGAGAAAGAAAGAAAGAAAGAAAGAAAGAAAGAGAAAGAAAGAAAGAAAGCTTTTGAAAAGCTGAATCAGAAACTTTCTTGAGAAAATAGTGTTATTTGGAAAAAAATAGATATTAATGATTAAGAATTGAAAAATGATCCTGATGAGTTTGTCTTAGAATGTGAAAAATTTTAAGCATACCATAATTAATTAATTTTACTTATAATTCCATTTTAATATATGTAAAATATAATGTATTTTTAATTTATAATCTATGTCTAACCACCAAAACATGTTTTTTTCAAAAATAGGAAATACAATTTTAAAGCAAAAGAAATAATACTGTCATATTTTAAAAAGCATAATGTCTTTGCTCTTAGTGGCATATACAAGAGTGATGACTCATAGATTCAATGAAATGCTACATACAAAGCCAATGTCATGATAAAGGACAGCCACACATTTACAAATATGATGTAATGTTTTGAACTTTGTAATTAAAGTGTGTTTAATTTATTAAGTAGTAATTTCTTGGTTCATACACAAAGCTAATGTTGATTATGTCTGATCTTGCAGCCTTTCACTGCTATATTCAAACCATGTCAAAAGGAGTAAGTTACTTCAGGTGTAGTTTTAAGATTTAGTATTAATTTTTATATAATCTGCTTACCTAAGTAAAATCATTCTATTCAGAAGTCTTTATTAATAGGCCATAGACTTAAGTAGGTGAATTAGAACACAAACTATGTATTTTGTGTGGGAGTGATACTTTATATGTGAGTGTAGACTGATATTTAGAGATGCTTTATTTTGCTTCTGATCTGCTTGGCCTGAACAGAAACATCCGTTTCAATTAAATTTTAAGAGAACCCTGTCTACCCTGCAAACAGGTGAAATGTTTGATTCTAAAAATTTTTATTTTTTTTCAGTTGGTCAATTGTTTGTTTGGCCCATTGTCCACAGAACGTGACAACATCCCTAGGCTACTTCTGCTTCTTCCTTGGAAAAAGTAAGAAGCTCGCCGGAATTTTAAGTGTTGGGGCAGAGAAGATGACCACAAGTAAGCAGTCTTAGGTGCAAACAGGTGTTGGAATTACATGGGATAAAGTACCAGTGTTGATACAAGGAAAAATCTTAAAAAGATCTTTTTTCAACTATTTTTAGATTGCCATCTAAGAAACCCTGACTGGTTTCAATCTCCTTGCAGGAGTCTCAATCAGACACTAGGAATTAAGTAACAGTAGAGTTATGGCCTTGTCCTATAGTCAATTTTAGGAATCGTGAACTACAGTGAAGTTCAAATACACCTAGAAAGTGAGATTTAATTGTTCAAAAATGAAATCTGATGGCGAATAATCATCTAAGTCTGGTAACATGGTATATTGTGTTAGATAAATGAGTAGAAAAAAGTGTTAAATACAAGAGGCAATTCCAAATGTCATTCTAATTCTATGAATTAGAGTCTCAAAGGTCTAACTTGTTTTCAAGGCTTCCTAGTCTAGGTAAATGTTTTCTGTTTCCCATTGCCAGCATCCATACATAAGAGAAGGCTTGGAATATGTGCTTACTTTTATATACCTTCAGAAGATGCTAGTGACTTCTTCCATTGCTTCAAGTTGCAAACTACCTCTCTGCCTTAAAACTGGGTTTCTGGGTAACTTTCCTATACTCAAGCTGATCATAGGGCTCTGTTCCCATTCTTCATCAACTTTATTTAAAGCAAAAAAATTAGAATGACACGGGTATCTCTTTAATTAGTTAAATTAATCAATTAACTGATTAGTTACTTTAATTAGTTAATTCACATTAACTTCCCTTTCACTTCAGAGGCAGTATACCTCCTTGTCTACTAGAATCGAACATCTTTCCCACAATGGCTCTGTTTTCAATGCTAGCTTAGCACTGAACCAGATTTGACAAAAAATTTCTTAAACATGATTTCATCTTTTTTTTTTATTTCTCCCCAGCATCTTTTATGTTCTGTTATTGTTTCAGACACTCCACTTGTGGATTTTTTTTTCATTCTATGTTGCTTTAATTTCATGAAAAAAGTTAGTTTCAAATCTATATTAAACTAAGCTGAATACAAAGTCTTAGTGAAGGAGGTCTGGTGATCCCTTTTACAAAAACATGACCACTGTCCTTTGGCCTTAAAATTTCAGGAAGGACACTTTACATGGCTTTGTGTTTGTATGTGTCAGCAACAGAGCATAGTACTAGACTCTGGCATTCATTGTTAGATGTTCTTCAGCTACCAGAGCATTATGTTTCTTTAGCAGATCGTTTTTTGGTAAAGACATCACTTGCACAAAGTCTCTATGCTTTGGCTTTGGCTTTGGCTTAGGTCTTGCATTTTCAGCATCATCTCCATTAAGTCACTGTCACAAAGTGTATGTACAGTTTCACATTTCTGGATCCATACATTTAGCTGGAGAATAGTCAGCAGCACCTTCATGGTCAGTTTCTTTCTCAAGCTCCAGAAGAGCAGCTGCTTCTGGATTTTCATTATCATCTATGAGACCTGTGGAGAATTTGAGGCATTAGCTTTCCAGTGGCAGACAGAACTGTTTTCCCAGAATGGCACATTCATCATGAAGAGTTCTTTGTATTGTTGAGACAACTGCCATACTATCATCCAACCGCCCTCTCCTGGCTGTATTTCTCACAGTTGCCCAAGTTCTTGTTTTACCAGTAAGATCCATGTACATTGTTTTTTTTTGTTGTTGTTGTTTTTTGTTTTTTTTTTAAGCTTGACCCCTTTTCCTTCTGAAATTAACTTCTCTGAAATAATAGCCTGTTCAGTATTTTCAGAATTGACTGGTTCTTGGTTTTTCCTTTTTCACTTTCCGGTCAGTTTTGACCATCCTCAGGCAAGAAGTTCATGACCAAGGTTTGGGGCAAATGGAAGGGTGCTCTTTTGGGAAAGAGAATGAAAAAAGAAAGGACAAGTCCAAGGCAACAGTCTTGGAAGCATTTCTGAGCCTTGCCAAATCATTTTTAGTCCTCTCTGTAATTGTAAGAGAATGATTTGTGTTGTTTTAAGCCACTAAGTTTGTGGTAGTTTGTTAGAAGAGCAATAGGAAACTTGTGCAGATGGGAAAGGAGATCCTAAAAAGAAGAATCTACAAAATGCAAAGCACTGAGGCATGACCTTTTCAGAAATGAAGAGAGGTTTGGAGTGTTTTGAGTCCATAGTCTGGTATAAGAATGGCCGAGGAAGAGATTCATACCAATTGAGATAGGTAAGGTTACTTAAAAATCAGACAAAGGTCTTCTGTATTTTTAAAGCAGATTTCTATCTTATAAAAATTATTCCGGCAGTAGTGAGCTGGAAACACTGAAGGTATAAGACCAAGCTTTATTTTTTTTTAATATTCTATATGATTTTACTATATTCTAGTCATATTAGCCCCTCACAAATGCTTAAATTGGAAGAGCACAGGAGGATAGGTTTAGTTAAATTTAATAATGTCTTCTATCATGTTTATTTCTTTGTTCATAATGATTCCTTATTTCTTCTTTTTTTCTTATCGGAATGAGCATAAAAAATCATTACAGTAAAAGTAGCAGTGTACTGTAATTTCTCCTAGGTACCTTAACATACGGTACCTGTCTCTCTTATTTAACTTGATCTGTTGAAAATCAGGCTTGTAAGGGCTCATATGTGATACTCATTAAGATGTCATATTCTTTAAAGAATCTAATTCCAAAGAGACATGCATCCTTTAATAAGAAACATTTTCATGCTCTACAGCGAGGAAGTAAAATTCAAAAAAGGTTCAATGAACAAAACAAAATGCATTTTAAAGTAATACTGATCATCAGGCAGATCATTTTTGCCTATTCAAATCTTTGGTTTAATAATTCATTTGTCTAGGAAAATGCAACTGACTTTGGATGAATCCAACTAGATATTTAGGAAAATGTAATTTGTCTAACTATAATAATAAACAACTTAAAATTATTCTCAAATTCATATTCCGAAGGATATGAAAGTAAAGCATTGATGCTTATTTAACATTAATAATAAAAATGAAATGAAAATGAAATAAATGAAACAAAGTGAAAATAATAAAAAATAAAAATCAACACAAACTTGACATACCATTTTATGCTACGTAAAGTACAGATTTTTAAAGTTATCTAATTTAAGAAATCTTGCAATGAAAATGGCATACATTATTCCTCACAAGAAGGATTTACAACTGTATAACATTTTTCTACAACAGTTTTGTAAAACTAATGTCATATAGAAAAAAATCATAAGATGTTAATTCTTATTGATATTATAATTAACTTATTTTTATAATAGTAACAATTCAATAAATTATTTTTATCTTTTTCCTATTTTAAATAAATAATTCAATGGAAATAAAAAAGTAAATTATAAAGATGTTAGTTAATGGTACATACTAAGTAAAATTTTAAAATTAAAAATAGGGGCGCCTGGGTGGCTCAGTGGGTTAAGCCTCTGCCTTCAGCTCCGGTCACGATATCAGGTTCCTGGGATCGAGCCCCGCATTGGGCTCTCTGCTCAGCAGGGAACCTGCTTCCCCCCCACCTCTGTCTGCCTCTCTGCCTACCCATAATCTCTCTCTGTCTGTCAAATAAATAAATAAAATCTTAAAAAAAATAAAAATAAATAAAATAAAATTATAAATAATGAGGTTATTTAACATGAAAGTGCTAAATACATCAACATTGTGAACCATTATACATACATTAAATAATGACTATGAAGAACATATAGAAAAATAAGAGTGACTTAGTGTAGATAGAGTGTAAATATCACAATACTGTGAGCGCTATGATAACAAGTTGTGTTTATGGGTAGATTTTGGTATGTTAAAATGAAATGTAATTGATGTGGTTATTTTGTTTTGTTTTGTTTTTGATTTTTGTTTTTCAGTTTTCTTTTACATTTTTAGGGAAAATTTTTTAAGTTAATGGAATTTCATCTAAAACTAAAGAAGTAATTATCTTTATAAACAATGTGAAATCCAGATTTTTCTTAAAAATTCTTGTTTGAAAATTGCAGAAAACTGGGCATCTGGGTGGCTCAGTTGGTTGTGTGACTGCCTTCAGCTCAGGACATGATGCTGGAGTCCCAGGATTGAGTCCCGCCTTGGGCTCCCTCCGACCTTCCCCCTCTAATGCTTGCTCTCTCTCATTCTCTCTCTCTCAAGTAAATAAAATCTTTTTAAAAATTGCAGAAAAGTGACAGAAAAATTGCATTTTTAATTCCCTAAATATTTTAGGTGTGTTCTTATTTTTTGATTTAGCTTTAAGTGTAGGAGTAGCTATATTGAAACAATATTTTGAAATGTTTTGTGTAAAATAAATGACTACTCTTGCTTTTAGGCATGGCGTGATCACCTGTTTCATGATATCATGAAACATATTTCATGAATCGTACTTCAGAGATTTTTCCTTCTTTCCATCAATTTTGTATATTTAATTAATACTGCCAAAGCCTATAAGAAATATCTTGGAGAGAACTTTGTACCCCCAGAATAGCTGACATGATAGCTGGAGGCTCAGAGAAACTTATGTGACTTGAGATGGTTTAATCTGCATCTAGACATTTAAGTTTTCTAAAGCTCTGCAATTCATAATAATATCTCTTTTTATATGGTATCTATACTACTAATTCAATTTTCTATTCTTATTAAACTGGCTAGAAAGTTTAGAACATGCTAAAAATATCCTGTTAAGTAAAGGCATCAATATCTTATACCTGGTTTTGATACTCATGACAAGTGCTTCACTTTTATTATGGCATGTACAATTAAATCTTGGTAAAGTTTCTTTATCATACTTAGGCATTCTGTCTTATAGTCCAGTTTCACTTAAATTTTTATTTTCAATTTCAATCAAGTGCATAAAATACTTTTTTGGCCTTAACTATGCTTATTTTTTTTAATTGTGCACTTTGGGAACAAACATTAGTTGATGATGAATTATTTTATCCAAACATTATTGACTTCAATTTGCCATTATTTTACTCAACCTTCTTGCATTTAAGCTCAAAACTAAAATTTCTCTATGCATTTTGTGTACTCTATTTGTCAAGATGTAATGTCATCCTAATGATGGATTGAGAACTTTTTTAGTGGGCTGTAAATTTCCTACAACATTGAATATTTTTGTTCAATGAAAATTAACTAAAACACCCCCTCAAATTGTATGGACTTGGTACCTTATTTACAAATGAGTATTTTAAAAATATTTCCTGGTGGGTAATATTTTAAAATTTTTCCTGGTGGGTAATATTTTAAATAATTTAAAATATTTTTAAATATTTAATTTATTTAAATTAAATAATTTATTTTTTATTATAAATTAAATAATCAAATTAAATAATTTAATTTATTTAAATCAAATATTTAAATTAAATAAAATATTTAATTTAAATATTTTAAATATTTTAAATATTTAAAAAAATTAAAATAAAAATTTTAAAATATTTAAAATATTGTAAGATATTTTAAAATATTTCTGGCGGGTAATATTTTAAAATTTTAAAATATTAAAATATTTTAATTTTATTAAAATAAAATATTTTAATTATTTTTTGTTTATGTGTTCTACATAATTTTGAATCTATTTCAGTCATTTTTTTGAGCATGAATTTCTAAATTTCTCTAAATTACTATAGTTCTTTAGTCTGTGTTCTCTTGGGATTATAGATTTTTTTTCCTTCTCAGTCCATTTATTTATTTATTTATTTATTTATTTATCTATTCATTTATTTATTTATTGCAGAGAGAGAATGTGTGCTAGTGGGGGAGGGGAGTACAGGAAGAGGGAGAAAAAGAGAATCTCAAGCAGACTCCATTCTGAGCACAGATCCCTGTGTGGGGCTGGATCCCACAAGTCTGAAATTATGACCTGAGCTGAAATCAAGAGTCAGACACTTAACTGACTGAGCCACCCAGGTGCACCAATATCCTGACTCAGCTTAGGTCCTGATCTCAGGGTTCTGGGTTTGAGGCCGCAGGTCAGTCTCCATGCTCAGCAGGCAGTCTGCTTCTCCCTCTCTCTTTGCCTTTGCCCCCACTCATGGTCTCTCTTTCTTAATTATTAAAAAAAAAAGAAGAAGAAACATTTGGATTTACTTGGATTTACTTATATTCCTTAGCTTATATAAAAAAGGTTATTCTTTCTTTAATTTCCAGAAATTTGCTAACTTCAAATTTACTTTCTTCTTTGACCCAGGTTTTCATTAGGAGATTGTTTATTCTCAGGGTTTGCATGTTTTTCCTACCTTCCTTCAAGTCTTTTCCTAATTGCCACTCTCCAGGGAAAATTTCCCTGATCATACCCCACCTCCAACGTTGTCCTCTTTAATCTTTTCCAATGCTTGGTTTTTCTACATAACACTTAACCATTAGTTAAAATATTGTATATTTTAATTCTTTTTTTTTATGGTCCATCTCTCTCTCCTAGTAAAAAGTAAGCTCCAAGAGAACAACTGTGTTTTCTAAGTTTTTTATTGTTCTCTCCCTAAAATGTAAAAATCTTCCGTGCTGAAAGTGTGTGTGTGTGTGTGTGTGTGTGTGTGTGTGTATAGACACACACACACACACACACACACACACACTGAGAGAGAGATCTATATATAGAGAGATTTTATTTATTTATTTGAGAGAGAGAGAGAGTGAGAGAGAGAGGATGTGAGGGAGAGGGTCAGAGAAGCATACTCCTCACTGAGCAGGGGGCCACTTGTGGGACTCGAACCTGGGACTCCAGGATCATAACCTGAGCCGAAGGCAGTTGCTAAAGTAACTGAGCCACACAGGTGCCCAACACACATATTTTTGAGTTAATCAGTCAGCAAATAAGTGGACTTTGATGGCAAAGAATTTTGGCTTATTTGCATGTTGTTGATCTTCTGACTTCTCAGTTTCTGCTAAGAAACTCAATATCAGCATCATCATGACTGACTGTGAGAACTAAATAAGAGACCATGTAGAACTCAGTTCTCAAATCCATGAGAAAAATTTGCAATGCAGGATGCTTTGTTTGTAGGGCTTGGAGAAAGTGGGAGTGCAACTGGATACAAACTCAGTGACTTGGAAACCATTTTAACTTTATAAGGGAGCACACTGTGAAAACCTCATGTCTCCCAATTATCAAGGATGGCAGATAAATTGGTAAGTCTGGAGTCTATCTTTGCCTATTTGTTGCATACAAGTACCAGAGTAACCAAAGCCTTTCATTGAATCCATCAGGAAAAGATTTACACTGTTGAGTTCAGGAACATGTATATCTGGTTAACCTTGAGAATGCAGGCCCCTCAGTACTCTTCCTAAGAGACACCCTGACTTCTTAAAAGTATTATGGAAAATTTCCTATTTTTCACTGCGTATATTTCTTTTCCCCTTTGTTAATCTCTCCCTGCTAAATAAACAGTCATAGATGGACATTCTTGTGTAGTAAGCAATCTTACATGTTTTGAAACAAAGTCTACACAAACTCAGAAGTTGGTTAAGGGTATAGAATACAGTAATCCCCGTTTCTCTGTGGTCTTGTCTTCTATGATTTCAGTTACCCTCACTCAACCATGGTCAGGAAGCAGATGATCCTCCTTCTAATGTACTGTCAGGTCAATATTAGCCTAGCACCACATCACAATGCCTACATCGTTTACCTCACTTCCTCATCATGTAGACATTTTATTGCCTCACATCATCACGAGAAGAAGAGTGAGTATAGTACAATAAGATATTTTGGGAGACCACATTCATATAACTTTTATTACAGTGTGTTGTTATATTTGTTCTATTTTATTATTTGTTATTGTTAATCTCTTACAATGCCTAATTTACAAATTATACCTTATTGTAGATATATATGGAGAGAAAAATCAAGGTATGTATAGAATTAAGTACTATCTGTGGTTTCAGGCATCCACTGCAGGTCTTGGATCAAAATCACCATGCATTAGTGGGGACTACTATAGTTTAAAGGAAAGACATCCAAATAAAAATGTAACTATTGTCTTGATTAAACTAATATGATAAACAGAAAATAACTGTAGAACTTAGAAAGAATTATATTTATTAATTATTACATATAATTAAGTAATGGAAGACAAGACTTGGAAGGGTGAATAGAGATAATATTCCCCAGAAATAAAAAATGTAAAAATAACTAATAAAATCATACAAGACAAAAAGAAAAGATTCCAAACATTCAAATAGAATAAAAACAGATGGTACACTAAAGATAGAGAAAGAGGTGGGGGGGGTTGGAAGAGGGAGGAAATTAGGATAGACTCATAACAGTGAGAAATATGATCCCATTACTCATAATATATTCATGATATTCACAATATATTCAACCACTTGCTCAGTCTTAGAAGGCACAAAAATATTTCAGAATTATCAACATAAATTCTACAAACAGAATCGTACTAGCTAGAGTTTAATATTTCTTTAACAATTTGTTTGTGTTTAACTTGAGGGCATATAGTCCAAATACAGTGCTCAAGATTTACTTGGATTAGTTCTTTTACCCTCTTCAGGGTGAGTTTGGTTATGTCATTTATGTGAATTCAGTTTGGTCCAGTTGTTTGTGTTTGAATTCCACTTTTCATGGTACCTTTACCAGAACTGTTCATACTCTCTACTTATCTTCCTCTCCCCAACTGTTTCTCACAGGGACTGACTCCCTCTCTCCTTCTCCCTCTTTCTCTCTCCCTTTTTCTCTTTCTCTCTTCCTCTTTCCCTCCCTCCCCACGATGTAAAATCTCCCAATAATTAGAAACATATAAAAATATATATGAATAAAACTGACACAATATGGTATCCATCATTCCTTCTTTTTTTCCCCCACTACGTTCCATCCAACTATCTATAGGCAAGCAATCCCATACAACTATGGTTTAATCCTCCCATTTTTTAGAGAATAGCCACAAATATATTTTCCTACTGCCTCCATTATTTTTTAACACAACATGAAACATATTACTTTTTCCACTTAAAATATGCCCCCTCATCTCTTCTCAGCCTTTTGGCTAAGATCAAGTGTAAAATATGCCCTAGAATCATGCTATATTAGTTAAAAAAATGTTCCTCATTATTTTTACAGCTACATAGTACATCATTGTGTCTATATACGTTGCTGATTTAGCTAATCTCCTATGTTTGGGCATTTAATTTCCCATAGTTTTTCAATTACAAATAATGCTGCAATTATATAGTAATATTATGGTATGTGGTACTACATGTATAGCATATACACATATACATCAGCATCATTATAAATTTATTATATATTTGTATTTTATATCTATATGTTTATACTTTATATTTATTATTTAATAATAAATGATAACTTGTTTCCTATTATTTAATATATTAAATTAGATATTATTCTTTAAATGTTAAAATAAGGTTATATCCCCTAGTTACATTTGTGGAAGTGAGATTAATGGGTTAAAGGAAACATGTAGATTTGTTGGATATTACCAAATTCCCTTCCCTAGGGATGTGGCATCCCTCAGGAATATATAGGAGTCATAGCCTCACCACATAGCCTCACCACAGAGTGAGCTGTAATCTATCTATCTATCTATCTATCTATCTATCTATCTATCTATCTATCTATCTATCATTATCTGTCTACCTACCACCTACTAACTACATATTGATCTACTTACTTGTAGCTTATCTGAATTTTGCCAGTCTTGTAAGTGAAAAATATCTCAGTATAGTTTTTACATTTCCCTTAATATAAGGGAATTTTTCATATTTTTCATATATGTAAGGGCTTTTTTGTATTTTTAAATAAAATTTTGTTAATATCTTTGCCTATTTTTTGGAGTTTTTTAAGGATTTTATTTTTTAAACAGTTTTGAGTTCATAAAATTGAGAGGAAAAATACTTTTGCTCCACTGTATTGCCTCTGCTACTATCAAAGACTAGTTGACTATATTTATGACTGTCTATTTCTAAGTTCTTAAGTCTGTTCTATAGATTGATTAGTCCATTCTTCCACCAATACCACCCTCTCTTGATTACTGTAGCTTTATAGTAAGTTTATAATGGGTTAATGTTAGTCCTTTTCTATTCTTCTCCTTCAATATAATATTGGCTATTTTGGTTCCTTTGCTTCTCCAAATAATCTTTAAAATCAGTTTGTTGATATCTACAAAATAATTTGCTGAGATTTTGACTGGGATTACATTAAATTTATAGATCAATTTGGGAAGAACTGATATCTTGACATTATTGAGCATGCTTATCCATAAACATGTAATATATCACTATGGTGCTTTGATTTCCTTCATCAGAGCTTTTTTGGCTTTCCTTATACTGATTTTGTACATATACTATTAGATTTATTTATGAGTATATCATTTTTTGAGTTCTAATGTGAATGGTATTATATTTTTAATTTCAAATTCCACTTCTTCACTAATGGTATACAGAAAAATAACTGATTTTTATATGTTAACTTTAGGTACTGAAACCTTACTATAAACCTTACTAACTCAAGTTTTTTTTGTCATTCTTTCAGATTTCTACATAGATAATCATGTCATGGAAAAGACAGTTTTATGTCTTTATACCTTTTGTTTTCTTTTCTTATCTTATTGCACTAGCAGGAACACTTTGAATTTTTTACCAGTAATTATGATGTTAGCTATAGGTTTTTTTTGGTAGATATTATTTATCAAGTTGAGGGATGTACCCTCTATTCCTTGTTTATTAAGAGTAATGATCATGAATAGTTATTAGGTTTGTCAAATAATTCTTCTGCATCTGTTGATATGATCGTGTGATTTTTTTCTTTTTATCCTGTTGATATTAGGGAATACAGTCACTGATTTTAAAATACTGAAAGAGCCTTACATATTTAGAATAAGTCCTATTTTGTTATGGTATAATTCTTTTTATATATTGTTGAATTCAATTTGCTAATATTTTGTTAAGAATTTTTACATCTTTGTTCATGAGAGTTATTGATCTAGAGTTTTCTTATGTTTTCATCTGCTTTTGGTATTAAAGTAATGCTGGCCTCAAAGAATGAGTTAGAAGTGCTTACTCTGTTTCTATCTTCTGAAAGAGACTGTAGAGAATTGATTTAATTCCTTAATTTCTTGGTAGAATTCACTAATGAACCAGTCTGCATCCAGCGTTTTCTGGTTTGGATTCTGAATTGGCTAAGAGCCACTAATGCATTGAAGGTTAATGTGGAGAGTAAGATACCCTTTTCTTTTTCTTTTTATGTTATTAGGAATATCACTCACATTTCTGCATCTACTGAGATACTGATTTTAGGGTTAAATTTATATGAATTACACATCATGCTAAAAAATCAAACACCAATTCTTATATCCTTGATTTTTTTCTCCCCACCAGGAATGGGATATAAATTATGCAAAGGTCTTTCCCATCATCTCTGGAGACAATCAGATAATTTGCTCCTTAGATCTATTATACAGTGTACAGAAAAATGTTAACATATCACACCTCATGGCTCTTCTTTGAAAAACCTGTCTATAAATTTGACCCTTGGCTGGCATGTAGGAGCTTGGATTTGGGGAGGATCATCATCACTCTAATGGATGAGTGGCTTATTGTCTAAACTTTTTGCACAAGCAATGTGGTTTACATGAACTCCCTTGTTTTCTTACAGGAGTCTGGGTTTTTGATAAATGCTAGACAGAAGATGACTGTTAACCAGCCTGTCACAGAAACCCTGGACACTCAGTCCCTGATGAGCTTCTTGGTTGACAATATTTCACACAGCTTGTCAAATGTTGTTGCTGAGAGAATTAACTATGGGCTTCTGTGCCTTCACTGGAAAAGGACTCTGGGAAACATGTACCTGGTTTTATCTGGATTTCTCTTCATATGGCTTTTCCCTTTGCTGATTTTCTTTCTATCCTCTCACTATGATAAATCATAACTATGAATATAACTATATGCTGATTCTGTGAGTCCTAGCAATCATCCAAACAAGGGTTGGTCTTAGGGATCTCCAACACATATGGTGTTTTATGTTAGTGGATCTCCTAATATTGTATTAACATTATATTTATATAATAAATCCCACTTGATTGTGCCATATTAGTTTCTAATGAGGTGTTGTATTCCGTTTGCTATTATTTCTAGAACTTCTGAATCAATATTAATAACTGATATTGACTATAATTTTCATTTTTAGCTCTATCATGTTTAGATATAAATATATTTATTCACAAAAAGTATTAGAAGTTTTCATTTTCTATGAGCTGGAAAAGTTTGAAAAGCATTGGGACTATCCAGCCTTTGAAATTTTGATAGTTTTCCTTTGAAATCATGTGGCTTGATGATTTATTGTGAGGAAATTTCTTGACAAAGTTGTCTATTTTTACATGGAAATTAGCCTATTTAGGTCTTTTTTATTTTAGGGTCATTTTTTATTTTACTCTATTTTAAATTTAATTCCAGTATAGTTAGCATACAGTGATAATTAGTTTCAAATGTACAATACAGTGATTCAACAATTCTATACATTACTCACTGCTCAGCACATTAAGTGTACTCTTAATCCCTTCACCTATTTCACCCATTCCCCTGCCCTCATCCTCTATGGTAAGGTAACCATCACTTTGTTCTCTATAGTTAAGAGTCTGGTTTTTTTTTTTTTTTTTTTGGTTTGTTTCTTTTTTCCTTTGTTTGTTTTGTCTCTTAAATTACACATACAAGTGATCATATGGTATCTGTCTTCCTCTGACTTATTTCACTTATCATTATACTCTCTAGATCCATCCATGTTGTTTTTTTCTATGGCTGAGTACTGTTCTGTTTTAGATAGATAGATAGATAGATAGATAGATAGATAGATAGATAGATAGATAGATATAGATATATAGATATATATCTCCTCTTCTTATCCATTCATCTGTTGATAGACACTTGGGTTGCCTCCATAATTTGGCTATTGTAAATTTTTCTGTAAAAAACATAGGGGTCCATTTATCTTTTCAAATTAATGTTTTATATTTTTTTGATAAATAACCAGTAGTAGACTTATTGGTTCATATGGTAATTCTGTAATTAATTTTTTGAGGAAACTCTATACTGTTCTCTACAGTGGCTACACCTATAGTAGGGTCAGTTTTGACAAGTCATATTTCCCTAGAAAATTCCTGTTTTATCTTTCAGATATATGGCAGAATAAGATTCTTTTTCAATGTGTTCAATTTTAATGATTACTCCTCCCATCCTTTCTTATTTTGATTACTTATGTTTACTTTGTTTTCCTTAAGGTATCTCATTATTGGTCTTTTTTGTGAACTTTCCTCAAAAGTATCATCTTTTATTTAGTAATTATATATCAACTCTTTTCCTATCTCTACACTGTCAATTTTTGCTTTTTTCTTCATTCTTTCCTTTCTTGCTTTTTTTTCTTTTGTTTCACTTGTTTTTTTCTATCCCTATACTATCTTTGATCTCAGAATTTCATTCACTTCTATTTTTATTTATAAAATAGTTTAAGTTTTTCATATACTCTGTTATAGAATACTTCATTATCACTAATTTTTAGAAAAATAATTACATTTAGATTGTATTTTACATTTAGTCAGAGTTTAATAAAAAATAGAAAAGTTACAGAAATAATTGAGATCTAGTTTACATACAATTATAAAACATTACAAACATTAAAATAGTCCACTTGTTTAAATTTCTAGATTAACCATAAATAGTTGAACAATTGTACAGCATAAAAGCTATAAATAGCCTTCACTTTTCACTAGAAAACTTCCTATAACAGAATATGAAACAGTGTGAAACTAATGGGGAAATCACATGTTGAAAATAGAGCATCTTGACTTTTCTATTTCTACCTAATGGAGGCCAAAGAACTTCAATAGTTCACAGGTTATGCAGAGACAAATTAGAAAAGGAACATAAAATAGACATATTTGTGTAGAGTACATTGCCCAGAGATGCAACAAATTGGTCTTTCTAAAAATGATATGATGCAATGGAGACAGCTAAGAGCTTGTTAGCAATTCCTACAGGTCTCAAGGGGTTTAAACTGTTCAGAAACAGAACAGAACACAGTTCAGTATATTTTCATGGAGACTCAAAAAGTTTTTGCAAAACTCACTCTGGAAATCTTCAGGGAAAAACACACTTTTTTACTGTTTTCTGGTTAACTTTCTCTATTCTTAGAATAGTCCTCAAAACCATTTTGGGTTGGTCCCCATAGCCCAGGAATCTGGCAATATTGATGGGAGTCATGCCATTCTGACAGTTGGACCTGACTGGAGGAAGTGTTAGTGGGGAAATGTGTCACTTTTAATTATGGTAGGCAGGACTCCTGAAGTGACATTAACTGTGAAGTTTGTTCTGTATATTTTTGTCTTATATTTTTCTTTTTGTTACTTACCTGCGTACAAGAATCTGGTATTTAATGATTCCTATATATTTATATCCCTTGTATTTCTCTAGTGTCTTTATTGCCCCTGCATTCTCTCTCCCACATGATGTACTTCATCATATAGACCATTGAAAAACTTTTCATTATTCCATGTAGTTTCCCCGCAGTAATTGATTAATCTTTTAAGTCTCCCTGGTCAAGGCAACACCTTCTTTCACCTGAATTCTTACAGTAATCTCCTAATTGGCCTTTCTGATTTTTGCTGTTGTTCCCCAACAGTCTATTCTTAACATGACAGCTGTGGTGATAATGGCGTCCCTCCTGTGTTGAAATGTTTCCAATACGAATGCTTTTTGTGTCTCTAAGAGATAAAACCAAATTATTTAATATGACAGGGAAATCCAACATGTTCTGAGTCTTTCCTATATCTCCCTGACTTTACCTCCTACCACTTCTCTCCATTTTTAGCATTTCACACACCCCAGATACAGTGATAGTAGAGGTATTACATTGAGTTTGCTGCCTGTTTCTTCAAAGTTTTTATCAAGGCAAAGGGGATAGAGAGTTTTCTGAGATTCCTGTAGAAAGTATATCATAGTTCCACTTCAAATAATGTAAACATTTAATCAATTTTAGGGGCTCTTTTTTCTTTTAATAAGTAACAGAAAATTTAAGTGTAGTTTCAGAAAAAAATATTTTATTGAGATCAGAAATCTCTGTTCACTTTTGATTGTGGATTGTTACTTTAGTATATTTAAATTTCCATTACTGAACTTCTATTTTATAGTCATTACATTGGAGGCAAAAGCTGCTAAATTATATTAGTTTACCAGAATAAAGCACAGTTAGTTAAAATAAATTTTGTCAATATAATATTTTATTTGTAAATACTATGTTATAAATGACTCTTTCATATAAATACTGTTGTTTATCCATATTTCCAGACCCTTTTAAAGATATATACAGGGTGCCTGGATGCCTCAGTCAGTTAAGCGTCCAACTCTTGGTTTCGACTCAGGTCATGATCTCAGAGTTGTGAGACTGAGCCCCAAATCGACTCCACACTTGGTGGGAATCTGCTTGAGATTTTCTCTCTCCCTCCCCCTCTACGTCTCCCCTGCTCACACACATACTCTCTCTCTCTCAATAAATAAAATCTTTAAATAAATTAAAAAAAAAATTACCAAAAACATATAAACTCATGGGATTTTAAATCTCTTCAGGAAACAGTTTTAAAGAAAAGAGAGGATGTGATTTTGGGGAAACATTTTTTTCTTGAGAGTCTTGGATAGCATTATCTTGTTTAATCATTAAAATAAAGCAATTGAGTATTTTAATCCCATTTACAAAGAAACTGAGTCTCGGAAAGGCAGAATGGTTCTTTCAATGTCATAAAGCAAGTATGCATCAGAACTGGGACTTAAATCATTTCTCTCTATAAATGTTCTGCTCTTCTGACTGTGCCACCCAACGGTCTCTTAAACAACTGTAATGACTTTTGATATGATGACCACGTATGTGTATTCATTGGTTTTAAAATCTTTGCATAACAGGAAAAATGTTCAATATCTGATCATATATTGGATTGAATTTGTTAGAATAGGCATTTAAAGATATACTATTATATATCATGTAAATATTTTAAATGTAGCATTTTTTTTCCTTAAAGGAGGATTTTAGCAATTGGGATAATCTTAGAGAAAAATAGTTTTCTTTTTCTGAAGTATAATTTAAATACAGTAAGGCTTGCTCTTTTCTTTAAAGATTTTATTTATTTATTTATTTGAGAGCCAGAGAGAGAGAGAGAGAGAGCATAAGTGTCGTGAAGAACAAATGGAGAAGAAGACTCCCTGCTGAGCAGGGACCTGATGCAGAGCTCAATCCTAGGACTCCGGGATCTTGACCCCAGCTGAAGGCAAACACCTAACCATGAGCTACCTAGGTGCCCCAAAACTCACTCTTTTGAATGTAGCTCTGTAAGTCTTGATAAAGGTACTCAGAAGTGTAGTTACCACTGCAATTGAAATACAGAACTGTTCCATCACTCCAAAATACTGCAGTCTGCCTCTTTGTGTTTCAATCCCTATATCCACTTCTAACTCCTAATAATCAATAATCTGTTTTTATGTGTTTTTGTTTTGTGGCTGTTGATCCTACCATTTTTCCTTTTCCAGAATATCATATAATCGGGATCATGTTAAATGTAGCCTTCTGAATCTGGCTTTTTCACTAGCATAATGTATTTGAAATTTATGCTGTTGCATAGATCAGTGGTTTATTCTTTCTCATTGCTAAATACATATTTCATTGCATGAATGTATCACAATTTATTTATTCATTTACTAACAAAGTTCCCTTCCAAATTTTGGCAATAATGAACCAAACAATTATAAAATTTTGGGAAGATTTTTGTCGAACATAAATTTCTTTTCTGTTGGGTAAATACCCAAAAACGGATTGCTGGGTTTTATATAAGTGTTTCTTAACTTGATAAGAATCTGCCAAACAACTTCAAGAGTGGTTGCACTGGAAATTTAGTATTGTATTGTGACTCCATCTGTTCAATAACAGATTTCCTAATACTAATACTGTATTTTAATCTAATATGAAAAGCTACATTATAGAAAAATTCAGCCAATTATCCTAAACATTTTCCATGTTAGTCAAGTTGAATTCACAATATTTGGATTTGTATTCTAATAATGGAGACTCAAACCTAATAATGAATAATGAGTTAGTAGTAAGTTGAAATATTTTTAAATGAATGTGTTCAGTAATTTTCTCAGTTAAATGATTAATATGTACTTCAAAACTTTTAATTAATTCCAATATTAAAGTATTATAAATTAAACCTAAATCTTTTGGATAATTAGAGTAACTATATTAAAGTTGGAACTCAGAAAACCTTCTTTTACAATAATGTTCAATTTGAAATAAAGAAATAGTCAGAGCTTACTATGCAAAACAAATTTAGCAACACTGATGTGATAGCTAGTCTTTCAAAATTACATTTTATTTTCATTTTCCCATTCAAAGGACAAATCAACATTTGTGACAATTGGTTTTCTTCTAGAAAACTCCTCATATATGGAAGATTAATTAACAGACCAAAATGAAAATATTACAACTTCTTCAGCCTGGAGTAACCATTCCCAAAATGGATCTAACGTTGGTACATGCTTGTATCACTGAAGAATCTCATCAGGATTACTTGACTGTGAGCCCTTTACTGTTTGACTGTTATATGATTTAATCAAGAAAGTCTTGCTGAATGTAAATATACCATAAATGTGATGGCTAACTCAAATGGTTTCCTCTTCCATAACTTCCTCACAGTATTGTCTTAAAATATAAGAACTATTGAACTATTTAAGTTATTTATCTCTGTGAATATTCCTTCTACCATGATTAACGTTCTTCACCCCATCCCTAAATTTGATAGGACTGTTAAGTTTTAGTATTGATCATGTTGTCTTTTTTCTACACTCTTAATAATCTGAAAAAGGAACAAATTCCATCACCTGTCAAAAATGTCAGTTTTTTTCCAGCCTTAGTTTTCAGAATATCTGTGCACAAGGGAAATTAGACTGTTTAAATGTGTCTTAAATATATATATTTTTCCTCTATGCCTTTCTTATGCTTTTTCTCTCTGATTCTACTGTATCCTCAGTGTGTGTGTGTGTGTACATTTATCTCTAGGGCACACCAGTAATTTTTGTTTCTTTCTGTATATTTTTTACATATTTTTCAAGTTTTCTACAGTGAATGTCATTTGTCATAAGAAATTATACATGATTCCTACTGATAAGAAAATTAGGCTCAGCAATATTCTTAAGTACAAATATACCCTTATTCATCTTAAAAGAAAATTTCATTGCAATGAGTCTTCCCCTAAACCCTTCAACTTGATATTATATATCTCTTTGGAGCTCTCATAATTCATCATTAAAGCATTATTAACTTGATTCACAGATGCATCTCTTCAGTAAGGTTAAGAATCATTATTAATGACTTCTTCCTTCACTCACACCATAAACATCTGGTCAAACTCCCTGTTGATTTTTAAACATTTTTCAGACTTTCCAGTTTCAAACACCATTACCCAGACATGCATATCGAATCTCTCTTTGCCTGTTGATTTACTGGCCTTCACACTGGTTCTTTTTTCTCTGGTTTCTTTTCTCTACAAAACTATCCTCAATCTAAAATAAGATTTTGCATATATTACTGACCATAGACCACACAACATAATTGATAAATTATGAATCAAATGAATGGAAGACAACAGAAATAACAATTGAATTTTGCTTACTCAGTTAGCCATATAACTAAATCCAAATTCACTAGAACTACATATAAGATTTGTCATGCAAGCCATTACTGTGAATACCTTTCTACATCTGGTTGACATTTTATAGAAAGATTTTTGTTAACAACAAAATATCCTGGATCATATTGAAACCTATTAATCATCTATAGCTGTTTCCTTCAAAATAAGATTAGGTAATTGATGACATGCAATGATTTTCTAATAGATATGTATGTATACATGATCAGTTTTAAAGGAACAATGTCTAGATCCTCAACTAGGATCTAGGATCTGTCTGTGTACTCTTTTCTTTTCTTATTATTCTACCTGCGAATGAATCTGATGCCCTTTAGAGTTTCTGTTCCCACCTCTTTTTTACTCATCCAATCTAAGTCATATGGTACATTTTCCCGGGTGTAAAAAAATACCACAACACCAAGAAGCACTGGTGTCCATGTTAAGAAAGGACAGAGCTACTTATATGAATATGCTTAAATCTCAAAATGTAATGTTGACTGAAAAGCAGGTTGAAGAGAATGCTTGCAGAATATTACTCCTTATATAAGCATCTAAAACTTAAGAAAGCATCATAAATGGTTTTACAAGTACATAAATATATATGTCTAGACTATGTAAGACAGTATTTACATACATGATCTCTGGAGGCAAAATGCTTAGGGTCAAATTCTACTCCAACTCCTACTGGCTACGTGACTTTAGACAGCTGCTTACTCTCTTAAGGATGTTGCTTTCTCCTATGTTAGATGGGGACACTATAGTTGCTAATTTATGGAATTTGCATGATAGTGTAAGATACTCAGAACAATTTCTGGCAAGTGGTACAACTCAAATAGATACTGATTTCATGTTTGCTACATCAATAAAAGTAGAAACATAAATAGTGTATGCCATCTGTAAGATTGTGGAAAGAGAAAAGGAAAGAGAAAAAAATCAATAGTGACAAGGTTTTATTTGTATCTGTACCATTTCATTTCTTTAAAAAAAAAACACACACACAACAGAATCTGAGGCAAATATCCTACTTCTGTATGACCTAATCTTAACTAGCTAATTGCAACTTCAACTACCCTATTTCCAAGAACTTCAATATAGGAGTTTTGGGGAGACAGAGACCATTCAAACCATTCAAACCCATTCAAACCATAACAAGAATACACCCTAAAGAAGTACTAGGACTTCAAACCCAACCAGGCCATTCTTCTTAGTGGAAGTCTTCCTTAAAGAGTTTGGAAGTTTCTCAAATCAGCAGCTCTGATTTTGAATTAAGAAGCAAGTTTTTTTATATAAATGTGAGAACAAAATGACTAAGTTGAGTCCCCACATGCTTTGCCTCATCACCACTATCATGGGGCCAAAAGTGGAAGAAAAAAGATGGAGAAGATTAGATCCCCACTGAGTGTTTCTTATGAGAAAAATGTAGAAAAGAGGAAACTTATATTATATGTTTAGAAGGTTTCTCAGGGAAGGGAATATGTTGTACTTGAAGTATGCCAAGGAAGAAAGAAGAGAAAATGTTTCAAGAATGACAGAGAGAATTAGTTTTCATTTATATTTTTCCTCTTTTTTAATATATGGTTTTTACATTTTTTTATCTTCACAAAGAAAACTGAGTTATGTGATCAATTTATAATGAACATCACTGACACAGTCAAATGAGCTCTGCCTCTGTATTTTTATTAAACAAGACCACCACAATGTGGCACCAGGGTTGTAGGACACTTTGATAGACCAGGAACTACACTGGCTAAGCTTGACTAGGGTTAATATAAATCCAGAAATGAGTAAGTCTTGCTATTGTTGGATATGATTTGGGCTAAGGAGAAAAAGCATGATTTACCATCAGGAACCAAATTAGCTAATACCGTAGTGATCTAAGGCACCCAAGAAAATATCACTCAAAGCTAGGCTGCAATGGCCCCTTCCCTTGATGCAGCTCTGCAGTTAAAGAGGTCATGTATGTAGAGGGAAGAAGAAGCATTTGATGTGAACAAATAACATATAAATAAGTTACACAACACCCAAAAATAATCCAATTAAAACTGGACAGACACATGAACAAAAGCATTTGACATGAACAAATGCTTTTCTTTTTTAAAATCTATGGCTTTATTAATGTTGAAGTATATTTCCTTTAAACTTACTTTGTCAAGGGTTTTTATCATGAATAAATGTACTTTGTCAAATGCTTTTCTCTTCCATCTATTGAAATGATCATATGGTTTTTATTCTCTTATTTTTATGATGTCTCATATTGACTGATTTGCAAGTATTGAACCATTCTTTTAACTCAGGAATCTCAGCTGATTGTGGTAAATGATTTCCTTTAAAATATATTATTGCACTAAGCTTGCTAATATTTTCTTGAGGATTTTGTATCTCTGTTCATTGGAGATATTGGCCTTTAGTAGTTCTCTCTCTCTCTCTCTCTCTCTCTCTTTTGGTAGTGTCTTTATTTGGTAACATCATGATATTGGCCTCCTAGAATGGATTTGGAATCTTTCTTTCTTTTTCTATTTTTCTGGAATAGTTTGAGAAGAACAGGCATTCCCTCTTCTTTAAATATTTGGCAAAAGTCACCTATGAAGCAGTCTGGTCTTGGACTTTTGGGGAGTTTTTTGATTACTGATTCAATTTCACTGCTGGTATTTGGTCTGTTCAAATTTTCTATTCCTTCTTTTTTTTTTTTTTCTATTCCTTCTTGATTCGGTTTTGGGAGGTTATAGGTTTCTAGGAAATCATTTATTTCTTCCAAATTATCTAATTTGTTGGTATGTAATTTTTTGTAATATTTTCTTATAATTGTTTATACTTTTGTGGTGTCAGTTGTTATTTCTCCTCTTTCATTTCTGATTTTGTTTATTTGTGTCCCCTCTCTTCTTTTTTCTCTGAGTCTGGCCAAAAGTTTATCAATTTTGTTGATCTTTTCAAAGAACCAGTTCCTGGTTTCATTGATCTGTTCTACTGTTGTTGCTTTTTTTTGGGGGGGGGGTTGGTTTCTATTTTGTTTCTCTCAGCTCTATTTTTTTTTTAAATTTTCTTCCTTCCTTCCTTTTTAATCTTCTTCCTTTTTAAATTTTCTTTCCTTCTTCCTTCCTTTCTGGTTTTGTGTTTTATTTGTTCTTTTTCTAGATCCTTTAGATGTAAGGTTAGGTTATTTGATATATATATACATGTATATATATATATATTTTTTTTTTAATTTTAAATTTTAAAATTTTGCTTCTTGAGTTAGCCCTGTCTTGCTATAAAGTTCTCTCTTAGAACAGCTTTTGCTGTATCCCAAAGATTTTGAACTCTTGTGTTTTCATTTGTTTCCATTCAGTTTTTAATTTCTTCTCCGATTTCTTGGTTGATCTCTTCATTGTTTAGTAACATGTTATTTCACCTCCATATACTTGTATTCTTTCCAGATGTTTCTTTTTGGCTTCTAAATGCATATGTTAGAACCCTCTGGTCCAATGTGTCATTCAAAGCCACTGTTTTCTTGTGGATTTTCTGTTTGGATGATGTATCCATTTATGTAAGTGGGGTGTTAAAGCCTCCTACTATTATTTTTTTTCTCCCAAATATGTTTATTTTTTTCAGTGTTACAAGGTTAACTGTTCATACACCACACCCAGTGTTCCATGCTATTATTATATTACTATCAATTCCTTTATTTTTATTAGCTGCTCTATGTATTTGGGTGCAAAAAGTCTTTACAATTGCTATATCTTCCTGTTGGATTGTTCCCTTTATGATTATACAGTATTCTTCTTTGTCTTTTTTTACAGACTTTGTTTTAAAATCTTTTACACAATAAAAGTATTATTACCTCAGTTTTCTTTTCATTGCTATTTGCATGGTAAATGTTTCTTCATCCCATCACTTTCTAGCTGCATGTGTCTTTATTTAGGTCTGAAATGAGTGTTTTGTCTGCAGCATATAGATCAGTCTTGCTTTTTTATCTATTCCATCATCCTACTATATCTTTTTTTTTCAGGTTTTAGCCCATTTACATTGAAGGTGATTATTGACAGGTGTGTACTAATCGCCATTTTGTTACTTATTTTATGGTTGGCTGTCTTTGTAGTTCTTCGTTCCTCTCTTTTCTTGCTGTCTTCTTTTGTGGTTTGTTGGTTTTCTTTAGTGATATACTTGCATTCCTTTCACTTTATTTTTTGCTTTTATTACTAGTTTTTTTATTTGTAGTTACCATTAGGTTTATATATAACATCTTCTGCATATAGTAGTCTATATTAAGTTGATGGCTACTAAAGTTTGAACCCATTCTTTACTCTTCTCCCTGCCACATTTTAGGTATAGTATGTCATACCTTACATCCTTCTGTTTTATGAATCTCCTGACAGAATTTTATGTAGTTAATTTTACTGCCCCACTTTTGTGGTTCTTACTTTTCTTGCTCCAACTTATGATCTTTCCATTCTGCTCAAAGACTCCCCTTTAACATTTCTTTTCTTTCTTTTTTTTTTTAAAGATTATTTCTTTATTTTGACAAAGAGAGAGATCACAAGTAGGCAGAGAGGCAGGCAGAGAGAGAGGGGGAAGCAGGCTCCCCACTGAGCAGAGAGCCCGATGTGGGGCTTGATCCCAGGACCCTGAGATCATGACCTGAGCTGAAGGCAGAGGCTTTAACACACTGAGCCACTCAGGCACCCCTCCTTTAACATTTCTTGTAAGGTTGGCTTAGTGTCATGAATTCCTGTAGCTTTTGTTTGTCTGGGAAATTCTTTATCTCTCCTCTTCTGAATGATAGCCTTGCTGAATATTCTTCTTCTTCTTTTTTTAATGTCTCAGTTTTTACTTTTTTTTTTCAAGATTTTATTTATTTATTTGACAGAGAGAGAGATCACAAGTAGGCAGAGAGGCAGGCAGAGAAGGAAAGTGAGAAGCAGGCTCCCTGCTGAGCAGAGAGCCCGAACTTTTTTACTTTTTTATTATTAAGTTCAATTAGCCAGCATATAGTACATCGTTAGTTTTTGAAGTAGTGTTCTTGGTTGCAGGGCTTTTTTTCCCCATTTGTTT
>CM053614.1:24821527-24849457 GCA_028646535.1 Procyon lotor
ACAACTCTTTAGCTCAGATTGTCTCAGATTGTTAAGTGTTTCTTGGGATTTTCATTTTAAAGATAGACATAATGGTACCTGATTATGACTTGGACTTTGAATTCCAAATCCATCTGAACGAAATAAAATTACATTAAAATGATAGCTTTTCTCTTTTTTAAGACTTATTTATTTGAAAGAGAGAGGGACAAGAAAGTGAGAGACAGAACAAGCAGAGATGGGGAGGAGCAGAAGGAGGAGAGAGAGAACCCCAAGCAGACTTACACATATAGTGCAGAGCGTGATGTGGGGCTCAGTCCCATGACCCATGAGATCATGACCCTAGCTGAAATCAAGAGTCAGATGTTTAACCCATTATACCAACCAGGGACCCCTAAAATGATAGCTTTTTAAGGCAAGAATATTTCCTTTTTAAGGCAACAATATATATATTGTCATATATATATATATATATATATAGTCATAAAAATATTATGCATACAGGGGCGCCTGGGTGGCTCAGTCGTTAAGCGTCTGCCTTCGGCTCAGGTCATGATCCCAGAGTCCTGGGATCGAGCCCCGCATCGGGCTCCTTGCTCAGCAGGAAGCCTGCTTCTCCCGCTACCATTCCCTCTGCTTGTGTTCCCTCTCTCACTGTGTTTCTCACTGTCAAATAAATAAATAAATAAATTTTTAAATAAAAAAAAAGATTATGCATACAATACAAAACACAAAGTCACTATTATCTTGATCCGTAACCATGATATGTGAGCACAGATAAGTTTCATTTTATAACATAATTAGAGTTACTGAGAGTGGGCAGAATTTTCAGATGGCCCCAAGATTCTTGCTTCCTGGTATACATACCAAGAAGGTATGTATAATCCTTAATAATTGTGATAGGATAGCCACTCCATGACTACATTACATTATATGGCACAGTTGGCTTTTACAAAAGAGCATACTCTTGATGGACCTGGCCTGACCAAACAAATTCTTAAACATGGTATAGATATTCCTAGTGAAAGACATTCTAAGTTAACGAGAGGAATTTGTCATGAAGATATTCCATTGCTGCCTTTAAAGATGAAGTCTTGTGCCAAGGAATGTGGGTGGCTTTTCAGAGCTAAGAGCATCTCCTCCCCACTGCCAACAAGAAAATGAGGACCTTAGTCCAATAACCACAAGAAAGTGAATTTGGCCAAAATCAGTAAACTTGGAAGATCCTGAGCTCTAAATATGTGTGCAGCCTGGCTGATGTCTTGATGTTAGCCTTTTGAGACCCATGAAAAGGGAGAATCCAATGATACTGTATCTGGACTTCTTTTGACTGACACAACTATGAGCTCTAATAGGTGTATGCTATCTAAGCAGTTACGTTTGTGGCAATTTGTTAAACAGCAGTAGAAGTCAAATACACATACAGACTATTCATATTTTCTAGAATGATCATTGAAGCATATGTGAGTAATAAAACCATATAAATATTTAGGGATTAACTATATACCTGGAGCTATGCTATGGACTATATGTGATACGACACTTACATCAGCCAAAATAATTTTCACAAAACAAATATCATGAAATAATGCCAAATTAAAGATTCACACTCATCTATATATATGTATGTATGTATGTGTATGTGTGGAGATATATACTTTATTTATGTACTTTTAAATGTATATTGATATGTATGAAGGCTCTAGTTAGTTAATGCTTGGAGAAAATGTGATGATCTCTAAAGGGATGATACATAATTAGAAACCAAACACAGTCTCCAGGAGTACAAAAGAAACCTGCATTATTAAGAAATATCCAGAATTTCTACAGTTTTTAACTGCGAAAAAAAAGTCAGCTAACTAAAAAAAAAAAAAAAAGGTATCTGAGCAATTGTTCTCTATATATCCTTTCTCTAACTTTGTTTATATCAGTGATTATCACTGCATTCTCTCTTCCAAATGTGGAGAGGAAAAACAAAACAAAACAAAACAAAACTCTTTAAATTCAGCTAGCCCAACTGAAAGAGTCTGGAAAAATTTAGAATATAGTCTTAATTGGAAATGATCCATTAATGCAAAGTTATATCTATTTTGTTTATTGATATATTTATAGTTTCTAGAACAGACTATTATGTGTAAGAAGACTGAATATTTTCTTCACTATTGAATCACTAAATGCAGAGGGAAATAGAACTCTAATATAAAGAATGTGAAAAATAAAGGTGTTATATCTAATTGTTCCCTGAGATTATAATATCTGTCTATCCCATATGTTGCCCAAGACATCATCAGCTAATTTCCCAGTGTGCTAGCACAACCATGCAAATATATATCATGTGCATATTTCCCCTATATCTTGGCTTTCCTTCTGATGTAAACTGTCATTCTAACACCTAGATTATATTATATATTTCTAGATAGCTTTGAGACTTTTGATCAAGAAGGAGAATGAGTTTTTTGTGAGCATCACATGGAGACCTTTTCACTCAGATACAGTTCCTGGTCTGAAGAACATGACTTCTTCAGATGAATTGCAAATGCAAATATCAGTGTTTTATGTATATTTGTTAGTTTACTTCTTGCAGATTCAGTAGTAAAATATTATCTTAACACAGTATAAAATTATAGCATTCATGTAGTCAAATAGTGTACATATAGAGAAAATAAATCATTGAGAAAATCCAATGGAAGATATCTTTCTTTCCCAAATAGAAGCTCAGTAACTATTTCTTCTGCCAGAAATATTGGGTCTCTCCCTGTGATTCTTCAGTTAACCTGAAACCTCAGAATTATTCCCTAATTTAAAAAGATGTTGAGGAAAATTAATAACTTCCAACTACACATATTGCTTTACTAATAATAATAGGGATGTTTTAGTCCCTACAAAGAATTACTCAGAAGATAAAACTAAACAATAATAGTAAGATCCTTTTTAAATACTGAAAGGATCACAAAAACATAAGTGACTGATATTTAATTTGCCCTGTATGACGAACCTGAACCCACAAATTCTGTCAGTAACAGCAAACAAGCCAGACTGTGAATTCTTGCAATAGTAATTTCAACACTAAGCAATCATGCACATGACTCATAAATCATTTCCAAAATCCACTCCATGCAGAAACACAGAAAGCATGACAAGGAATCCTAAACTTAAACTAACCATACTGTCAATATCTCTCCCCACATGCTGTTCCTATACATATGCATGTGAGTATGTGCCTCAGGAAATACAACAAGAGCATTAAGTACTCTAATGAACACAGCAAGCTATCATTTCTACTCAGTCTTAGCTGGGCTGAAGTTTCAGGAATAACTAGAACATTTCATATGGCTTGGAAAATGAAACTTAATAGAAATTCCATTAAGTGCATACAAATTAACATTTATTTTTCCAAGAAAGAGAATATCTTAATATAATTAGATATTTAAATTAAGAATTGAGAAGCATTATGCTAATTTTTTATTATAACAGCTTTATTTAGAATATGAAATTTGTTCCTACATGATAACGTTGAATAAAGTCTGCCCATTGTTTTTCTTCATTGTGTTTTAATCTCTATAAATAATTACAATTTGGTATTGAGCAACACATTTTTCTGTAGCCCAGGGTAGTTCAAATGTAACGGACATGTATGTCTTTTCTTCCCCCACTTGTCTCCTATAACCATCTGAAATTGTATTATGTCAGTTATGAAAATCTGTTATCAAATGAAAAGCATAGTATTGACCTGGAGGGTAAAGCAAAATGATAATGAGAAATCTCGCTCTAGCAATCAGAACAATGTTTAATTTTTGCTTACTCAGTTGGGATGCTTCAGAATAATCTCATGAGTCCAAATAGCCAAGACTACAGTCTGACAGACATGATTTTTGCCCATTTAATATTCATCTCATGTGAAATGTGGAGAACCATCTGGATAATCAGAGAATTTGCTTTCGCCCGGGAGAAAGAACATGAAAAATGAAAATGGTGTTCTAAATCTAGAATCATTTCTCTACCATGTGGAGGATTTATGTCTCTACTATATTTCATTGACACAAACGTGTTCTCTAAGAGACACTTCTAATATATAATACTGTATTCATAGCTTAATTGTCACTAGTGTTAATATGTGTATTCAATAAACATTTTCTTAGTATTGGTGATAAAGTAACTAAGTTTGATTCTTAGTGTATGCCAGTTTTAAGTGCTTGTGCCTTCTTTCTAGGCATTAAAAATCAAATTATACCAATCATATTTCTACTGTCAAATGAAGACAATTTGAATTACCATTTAAATCGGAGATCAGCCTGTCTGGTCACTTGAGACTTGCCATCAGTGACTTATGGCTAGCATATAGATCTTTACAACCTACCACAAAAAGGTATAATATTACAATGAATACCAGCATGAAACTATTTACATTGTATATTTTTCATGGATTATAGATAAAGACAAAGAAAGAAGTTAAATAGGAAAAGCACAAAATAATTAGCGGGACAGTAATTCATGACATTGTAAAAGGGAAAGGGGAAAAACTAGGGAATATGAACATGAGGGAGAAGAGCAAAGGCTAGGTTTTACACATTTGGGAGAAGATGGTGATGTATGATCAGAGGATATTTAATAATAAAATATTGGGATTTTGTGAAACCAGCAGTTGTTTTGAATACAAGTGGTCCTTATGAATCAAACCACTGGTTAAGTACATTTTAATAGTTATGAGGGGCAATTGGGTGGCTCAGTTGATTACGTGTTTGCCTTCGACTCAGGTTATGACCTCGGGTTCCTGGGATCAAGCCTGGTGTTGGGCTCTCTGCTCACCAGGAAGTCTCCTCACTCTCTCTCTTCTCAAATAAATAAATAAAATGTTTAAAGAATTGTTATAATAATGAATTTGTTTTTTAAGTGACACTTCTAATTAATATATTAATTTTCGTGTTTTAATTTATTTTATGAATTATGTTAGAATTATGAAAGATTACTCAATGGGTAGTCTTTCTGGACAATCTCAGTCAAACCTTAGTCAACCTCAGTCTTTGCTTCTAGAGAAAAAATACATATATATTTGTTTCTTTACTCTCTGCCAGACGTTATTAAAAGTGAGAGTGGTAACAGAACTATAAACATATTTTTGGGAATTTAGACAGAAAGTCAACTTCACAGAAACACAACCAGAGTTATTGAGCATATACCTGTATATATATATATTTTTCTTATCTGTGTGTGTAGTATATATATTACACAATATATACTTTTAATATATAGTATATATGTAAACTTCATGAACTATCTGCCCTTTAACCAAGGAGAAACACTAGTAAATGGACATAATTTGGATTAGAATTACATCTTTAGGCAGATCCCACAGGAGAATGAAAATATGCATATGAATCTCTACCAGAAGAACTGTATTTTTCTATATGGCCCGGTCTTCACCCAATTTTGCTATAGTCACTGGACTGTGAGTTTCTTAAAGGGTATGCACCAGCCATTTATCTTCAGTTTCTAAAGTTAAGTACAATGAGTGGCATAGGTAGATATATTACAATTTATATTCTAATTATACTGTACTTCAAGAGATAATAATAGTAAGTTACCCAGTTAGATGAAATAATAGAGAAGAATAATAAACAGAGAACTGTCCATGCAGAGACTTTGAACTCATGAACTTACTCATTTGGTGTGTGTGTTAATTTTAATCCTAAACATTTTAATCCTAAACAATCCTAAAAAAACATTTTAATATTTTATAACATTATTGGTATGAATTTTATATAACATAAAATCCATTTTAATTATTTGACAGTAGATAACTTAGTGTTTTCTAGTATACTGACATTGTTTTACATTGATCACCACTATCTATTTCCAGAATATTTCCATCACCTGAAAAGAAACCTCATGCCCATATTTCTTCCTTCCCCAAGCCAAACAACTACTAATCTACATTGTGTCTCTATGGATTACCTGTTCTTGACATTTCATGTAATTGTGATCATACAACATATGGCCTTGGAGTCTGGCTTTTTTGGTTTAGCATTATTCTTTCAAGATTCAACCATAGTGTAGCGTGTATCAGTGCTGGATTCATTTTTTGTGGCTGGATAATTAATCAGTTGTATGGCTATTCCACATTGTTTATCCTTTCGTCAAATGATAGATACTTGCATTGTTTCCACCTTTTGGCAAGTATCAACAATGCTGTGTACACGTTTTTTGTGTGAATATCTAGTTTCAGTTATCTTATGCATATACTAGAAGTAGAGATGCTGTGTCACAAAGTAATTCTAAGTTTACCTCTTTGAGAAACAGATGAGCAATTTTCCAAAACTGCAGTAATTTACATTTCCACCAGTGATGTTTGAGGATTCCAACTTCAACAAATTTTGCCAACACTATTTCCATTTTTGTTTCTCACTATAACTGTCCTACTGGGTATGAAGTGGAATCTGATGGTGGTTTTGAATTGCATTTCCTTAATGACTAATAATATTGAGCATCTTTCCATGTGCTTATTGACTTTTTCTCTATTTTTAAAAAATCTAATCAAACCTTTGCCAGTGTTTAAACTGAATGTTTGAAATTCTGTTGCTGTATTAAACTTTAATATTTATTATAAATATTTTGATAAATCTTCATACTAATTGATAATGTAAATATAATAAGATGAATGATTATAAGAATAAGCATCACACTTAGTATTCCTTATATTCTTGCTCACAGTCTACCATTGATCATAAGACTTTGTGTGAGAAAACGTCCTAGAGGGCTCAAAAACTCTTGAATTTAATCAGCGTACTGAGTCATGAGGGAATTTTTTTAACCCTAAGAACAGGACAGCAAGATTCTATATAGCTCAACGCTGTAATCAAGAAAAAATCTTTTAAAATAATGTGCAATTTATTAACGATTTCTCTTAGAATGGGAGCTTTTTCTCTCTGATGCTAGGTTTCATGTGCCTAACACCATGTTGCATTACCACATTTAGTTCTAGATCAAGGAATAATTAGAGAACACTTCAGAACAATGCACTATACATATTAGACTTCTTATGGCCATTAGTTCCCTTCATCATCACTATTTCATTATAGTATAAGGTGTTCACTTTTTATAATATTTATGTGATTTTCATTATTAAATATTCGAACAGAATCTGGATCCCGGCCTTCACAGTAAGGCCCCTGGAATGAAGGCTCATGCCCTGTGTAGACAACAATTTCACTCTTTTGTTCGATCCCTCACTTTCTTCATCATAAATTCCTTCATTTCCACTGAGGACCCCAACCAACATTCAAAGAGCGCTTAATATTATCCATCTTTAAAATAATATTTCCTTGCTTCTATATTCTGCGTTGGCACTGTTTTATTTCTCTACCACCCATTGCAGTAAAATATCTGTGAAGAGCTAGCTAAAAGTGTTATCTCTACTTTCTAGCCTCATGTCCTCCACTTACTCACTCTAAGGCTCTTATTCCCTTCATTCAGAAGTTATTTCCCAAAGTCAGTCTCCCCTTTCCAAGTCCTATAGCCAATTACACATCTACATGTCTATGAAACATATGACATAGTTGACCACTCCCTTAAGTTAGAGATTCTTTTTTATATATCTGTAAAAACTCACTGTCCCATTTTTTTATCCTTCCTCCTCACACAGTCCTTGTGAGAATCCTCTATTGATTCCTTCCTTAAGCTAATGTCTTGTTTCTTTATAGCACTTTATTTATACATACAATTCAAGTATGATTAACGAACAATGTTATATTCGTACTTAGGTGAACAAAATAGTGATTCAACAATTCTATACATTACTCAGTGCTCGTCATGATAAGTGTACTCTCAATTCTCTCACCTGTTTCACCCATCCCCCAACCCACCTTTCCCCCATCATAGCACTTTTATCTGAAATTATGTTATCTATATTAGTTGTTTTTTGTGTCTCCTTGTCAGCTTTCACTAATGATTTAGGAGAATACATATACATTTTTCTGTACAATTTGTTCATATCCTTGAATGATGGCATTGTGGATTTCATCACTTAGTATCCTTTTCCATAATCATGCACAATCACTAGACTTAAAGTCTCAAAATGACACTGAATCTAAATTTCTAAGAGTTAGATCAGAAACTGTCAAGTGACTGAATTTACCCTACTTGCAAGCTAATGAGTTAGCCTACTTTCATTTTATATACTCATATTGACAGAAGACAACATATCTCTGGGTCAGAGACACAGGCCATTTCTTACTCTCAACACAGCAGCCAGAGTATCTTAGAGCTGCTTCACTCTATCCCAGTTCCTATGGGGCAACTCAAGTAACTACAATAGATTGCCTCACCATGTGATTCCAAATTTTAGAAGACTCTGAGCTTCTATTGACTGCTGACACATATGCCTATTCTGCATACTAGAGTAAGACAGATTGCTCATCTAAGTACATTTCCTCTGGAAGAGCGAAGAAATGCATCTCTTGGTTTACTACCTTTAAATGTACACACAAGTCTCCAGGAAGGGGAAGAAGAGAATTCTTTATGTTTTCAAATATTTTCAGAGGTGTCTAACTTTATAGAAGCACTCTTTCAATCTTCTAAGGCATGTTTACTATTTAAGCATGTGCTTTTGCTTCAAAGATCTGAACCAGGCATAAAAGTGCAAATATTCAAAGTAAATTATCTCCCAACAGATTCACTCCTGGTTTCCACACTGTTCAAGTCTTTGGTAAATTTTCCCATGCAAATACTATTCCATCAAATTCTCTGATTAATCTAACAGATCAGATTGTACCACAATCTGGTACAGTGATTGTACCAGAATCACTGGCTGGTACAAAATTCATTTAATTTATTTATATAGCACTTAAAGCTACTATCAGCAGGAATCCTGGCATCTGAATGAAGCCAAGTTCCAGTGATGACCTCAGCCATGATCCCCAGGGTCTTGGATCTAGCTAGCTGAAGAAATCCTATAAAACATTAAGAAGTCAGCTGTCTTTTTACTTAATTTTCTGTGTTGACATTTCCACCTTTTTCCTTGCATTATTCCAGATGCAACATCATGTATTAGCACAGAGTCTGTCTTAGCTTGCATGAAGGAAGACAATGGGAATTCCATCATCCACGGAAGCTCTTGTCAGTGAACTGAAGCTAACCTGAATGCCTTCTGGTGCCGAGATAATATAATTAGTCAATTCAGGTAAACTTTCAGACATACTTTATTCCACTTTTTTAAATCGACTAGCTAACATGGTAGTAAAAATTCCCACATAGTATGCCTAAGTAGTGAGTTCATCATTTGTCTGGGAGGGTCATCTGAGTAGTTGAAGGAAATGATTGTGGAGAGAGTTCTGCAGACATCTAAGTGATCCATGAATTACCAGTGGTGTTTCCTTAAATACTCATAACCAGCACTAAAGTGCAAGTCATAATGTTTTTAGGAGGAAGGCAAGATAATACCCAGCATCTAAACAAGAGATATAATCCAGAGGGCATATATGTTGTCTCTTAAAAACAATTATTATTTGTAATGCTCGACCCCTGTGGGGGGCATATATCAGTAGGGGATATAGTTTGATAGTACCTCCTATGTAACATCTCATAGGGTCTCTCATGGGACCTCCTTGCTGGTTAGTAAGCTGTAGGGTTCCTAGTTCCTAGTTCAGTCTGAGTAATGAGTCCAACCCTTGTTTTGTGAGGAACTTCCTGAGTGCAGTCAGTCTAGTTGGTCCTGTTTGTCTACACTATCAGTGAAGTGACATTATTCATCTTTATGGAATCAATATGGGGAAGCATCTAGAGGTGGTATTCTTAGGATTCCCAGGAGCTAGAATCATCCACCATAGTCTCAGTGGCAGAGCTGACTTGAGAGAGATAGCTGACTCAGTCAGTTATACTCAAAGGCATTTATGACAATTTGAGAAAGCTATAATAAGACACTTTATTCAAATGAAGCCTCCCAGCCCAAGTTTGAAATATGAGGAACATTAGTGCTATCCCCTGACCACACATACAAACACACACACACACACACACACACACACACACACGCACACACCTACCTCCCAGGACCTAAAGAATTCCCTATCCAGGTTTCTTGGTTTATGTTCTCTCTCCACCTGCATAAAGTCTAAATGCCCTGTCCCAGGAGATATCACTTCATCTTTCATCAGTCATCCTCTACTGTTACCACAACAATTTATCTAGAAGAGTCAGGTGCAAGAGGGGGAAAAGCATTTTCATGAAAACTAACTGGAATTAAGTTGGAATCCCTGAGAACTTCTTTTTATCCAGGGTTTTATCCTGAGAAAGTGCCACTCATTGGCTACGGTTGAAGATAGAAAAAAGAACTATGGTCAGGAATGGCTAAGGAGGATTTTAATGCTGGTCCATTTGACTCCTATAATATCCTAATTTTTTGTTTCGATCATTATTCTCTAAGAAGCTTAGACAAGATAATCCCTTTCAGGGAACTTCTGCATTTAATAACAAAACTCCCTTACTTAGGTGTGTGTCCTTAGAAAATGTAAGGAAAGTAGAGTAAGATCATTAGTCTATTGTTGAGAGGCTTTCCCCATAAAAAAAAAAAAAAAAAAAAAAAAAACAAATAAAAACCAGATGGTCTCAAAAGCTGACATATAAGGAGGATTTGTCTCAGGAGCCTCAATGGTATGGCCAGAGTTAGCTCATCAGTAACCTAAGAAGTCAAAAGTAAATACTGATGAGACACCACAGATAGCCTCAACATAGGGATAAAGATCTGATGTAGTTAATATGTTAGAATAAGCAGGGACCAGTCAGTATGATACAGACTCTCTTACTAAGGGCTAAATAGGCCTAGTTTTGATAGGAGTCACAGGTTTGACAAGTGGTAGTATCCTTTGTGTCAAAAATATAGAGTCCTTTCCCTTGTGTCCAGTCTATAATGGTGGATGTGTATTGCCACGTCCAGTACAATGACGGATTCATTCAACACTGTAGCATCAATGATTGATTCCATTCAGCCTCGCCAGAGAGGAGCCCTTACCATGGGCATCTGAACAAATAATCCAGATAGTCTGACCAGCAACCATATTCTGTTAACATAGTTGTTGGTCTTAAACTGTATTTCCTCTTTAATCTGCAAGTCTAAAATTTTGAATTTTCCTCACTGATGTAGCAACCATAACCAATTTTGTTTTTGCACAGCTGCTTGTGTTCAGGCTGAACAGCCACAGCAGACATCATCAGTTTTCAACTTAGCTGAACTATCTGTAAACAAGGCTTAGGGATTTAGGGGAGACTCTGGATCTGAGGCCCCAAGAAAGTCAGTGGCTCTAATTTGATTTAGGCAACACAATAGGAGATCATATTTTCCTCCAAAAAGAGGAGGAGGCTTTTCATTTAAAGCCAGCGTGCTGCTGGGGCCAAGCTGACTGCATTCTTCAATATAGTATATTCATTTTATGAGGGAGACCTTTTTTACTTTTTTGTTAGTCAGTCAGTTAGTTAGTTAGTTAGTTTGATGAGGGAGACTTTAAGGCTCATCACACTGTGTCATTCATACAGTACAAGTTGGCCAACCTCAAAAATGGGCTTAGCAGGCTAAAAAATTCCTAGACTTCTATGAATCAGGCATTCAGTTTCAATAAGATTCAGTATGAAGCTGAGCTGTATAATTTTGGCCATGCCAAAACCTCAAATCCAGAATCCTAACATGGTGCATCTAGGTGGAGAATGCCTTACTTTGGTTGCTGCCTCCTTTTCCTAAAGACTATAGTAGGAAAGTAATAATTTTTTCAGTAATTTTCAGTAATAATTCAGTAATTATTTTCAGAGTCTTGCTTTGTCTCCAGTTACCAAAAAGTTCAATATAGTTAGAAGCACTTATGCTAAATCCTGATTCATTCATTGGAGAAAAGTGGCAAGGGGAATTTTGTTAGGGACATACTTCTATATTTGCTATTCTTCCCCAGTCAGGGTGGTGATTCCCTATGATACTTACAAAATGGTCAGTATAGCATATAACATACTTCAATATTTTCAGATGTTGAAACAATAAATGTATGAAATAGGTTCAAAGGGCTCCAAAGGCTCCAATAGGGTCAATAGGCTCAAAGTCATTATTGCCTTTTTTTTTTTCACTGTAAATTTTTAGGATCCACTTACACCACTGTGCACTCCCCAACATCTAACAAGTTACTAGGTTGGACTCTTCCTTTCTTCTTTGTGTCATTTTACATGCTACCGTGGCTCCAACCTATATTCCTGGATCCCTCCTTGATGTCTGGGTCCTCATCCTTATGCATTTTTAAATGCTACTTTAGTGAGTATAGAGAGGGAGCTCAATATACAAATGTTTGATTTCAGTGTTTAAAATGAGTTAGATATTAGATATTAGATTAGAGTTAGATATGCCTAAGATGGATTTCAGTGTTTAAATGAGTTAGATATTAGATATTAGATAAATGAGTTAGATATTTAAAATGATAAATGTAGAAACATATAAGATCATAATATATCTGAAAAAATGAAATAGAGCCCCACATACAATTTTAGACCCATCGAATTCTATGTACTAAACAATTAGCCAAGAATAAATAATCATTGCAAAGCAATTTATTCATTATTTATATAACAAATGCTATCTAACATATGATGTTTGGAATTATGATTGATAGTGTTTATGAGTTGTAATTCATAAAGAAACTGGTATCATGATTATTTCAACAGCAGTCTTCCAAATGAAATGATCTTTCGCATCATCTCTGTGTAAAACCTTCTGTGTATAAAACTTGCAAACTTCATGGGGTGCTTGCATGGCTCAGTCAGTTAAGCATCTGCTTTGGACTCAGGTCATAAATTCAGGGTCCTGGAATAGAGCCCTGCATTGGACTCCCTGCTCAATGGGGAACCTGCTCCTCCCTCTACCTCTGCAGCTTCCCCTGCTTGTATACTCTCTCTCTCTCTCTCTCAAATAAATAAATAACAAACAAACAAATAAATAAATAAAATCTCTAAAAAATTGCAAACTTCAGTATATGCTGATATATTGGTTAGACACAATCTAAGCAAAGGAGCAAAATATTCTGTGGAATCTGTGAATCTGTAAAATTGGTATTGTTTAAAATCTAATATTTGAATTAATTAATAAATGAATTAAGATGGTAGAGTCGTAGGAGGACCATAGGCTTCCCTCATCCCTCAAAAACAACTAGATAAGTATCCACGCTGAATACCCAAGAAACCAGTCTGAGGACTGACAGAAAAAACTGCACAACTAGAGGGAGAGAAGAGAGCATGTTGTGGAAGGTAAGAGGTGTGGAGACATGGTTGGGGGGAAAAGTGGATCATGGGAGCTGTGGTGAGTAGGGAACCCTGAACATGGGGAGAGAAGAAAGAGAAAGTGTCACACAGGGGATTGCACAAGGAAACCACTTCCCTAGAGCCATTGACTGGGAAAAAGAAGGACTGGTTATTCGAATTTTTATAATCAGTGAAGCTCAAAGACTGGTGTTTTAGGGTACCACAGTGTGGCTGATGTGGAACCCTGAGCTGGCTGCAGCACTCCCGTGGAGGGTGGCAGATGTCTGGGAGCAGATGACACAATCTGAGGACCTCCTGGAATGCACTGGGAGATCCAGAGAGTTAGTTTCACCTTCTTGGAGTGTGTCTGGGAGATGTGGCATTGCCTCTCCAGGGACAAAAGAGCTGGTGGGCATCATTTCCCTCCCCACCTCCCACCCAGCATAGGTGCAGAGACACTTGCTGAGGACGGCTAAACTGGATATCAACTCTTTGCTGTACTTTACTCCAAACTCCATGCTCCTGTGCTTTAGTGCGACTGTCCTACTGGGACAAACCTACACCAGTCCCAGTGCAGCAAGATCCTCCCCCAGAGGACCAGCATGGGTCCTAAAGTTTGGAGTTTTAAAACTCAGCTGGCCTGTGTGGGATAGAGCACAGGTGCACAGTGCTGCTCGGTGAGCAGACGGCTGGACGGACATGGTGAAGGCAGAGATCTGAGGGATGTCTGGGATACACAGGGGAGATTTGTCACTCTTCTGGAAGGGCTTCCTGGGAGAGCAGCAGGTACAAACTCCCCTCTCCAGGAATGAGGAAGCTGGCTGGCACCATTTCTCTCCCCCTCCCTTTAGCATAAACTAACTTCAGTAAGCAGCACAGCACCAACAGTGGAAGCCAGAGCTGCTTACACCAAGCCACATCCCTCTGCACTCTGTAGGTACTTCTTTACTAGGGCATGTGTACTTGAGAACGAGAGCAGCGAGCCCCTTCCCTGGAAGAGCAGCACAAGCCCCCACACGCACTAAGTCTACTGACCATAGAGGGCTGCAAAGCTTCAGCTCCATTGGAAATAGCATCAGGCCTATTTTAACAAGCAGACCAAAACACACCTAGTTAAAATTTGCCACATTCTGACAAAGGTTCAAACACTCCCCACTGTAGTCAAGGAGAAACTTTATAGAGGACTGACCTGAGGGAAAGAGCAGCCAAAACACAACAACAGAGTGCACACAGCATACTCCAGGGACACCTCCTAAAGTGCCAGGCCCTTGAGATTATATAACCTGTTCTGAATAAAGCTGTATTCTCAGGAGGAGGAAGCATAACAGGCTTCCTAATACACAGAAGAAGACAGAGACCTAGAGAAAATGCTAAGACAGAGGAATTCAATCTAAAAGAAACAACAAGAAAATGTCATGGCCAAGGATGTACTTGAAATGGATATAAGTAATATGCCTGATCCAAAATTTAGAGCAGCAATCATAAGGATACTAGCTGGGCTTGATCGAAGTATAGAAGATACCAGGGAGTCACTTACCACAAGATAAAAGACCTAAAAACTAGTCAGGCCAAAATGAAAAATACAGTAACTGAGGTTTGAAACCAACTTGATATAGTGGTTACACGGATGGAGGAATCAGAGGAACAAATAAATAATACAGAAGATAAAATTATGGGAAATAATGAAGCTGAAAGGAAGAGGAACACAAACATATTAGATCACAAAAGCAGACTTAGGGAATTCAGTGATTCCCTAAAGTGTACTAACATCCATATCATAGGAGTTCCAGAAGAAGAAGAGAGGGAAAAGAGGGCAAAAGGCTTATTTGCAGAAATCATAGCTCAAAACTTCCCTAATCTAGGGGAGGAAACAGACATGCAAACTCAGGAAGCACAGGGAATGCCCATCAAAATCAACAAAAGCAGGAAAATACCAAGACCTATCATAGTAAAATTTGCAAAATAAAGAGATAAGGAAAAAATTCTAAAAGCAGCAAGGGAAAAGAAATCCCTAACTTTATAAGGTAAAACAAATAAGACTAGCAGGAGATCTCTCCAGAGAAACTTGACAGGCTAGAAGTGAGTGGCATGATATAATCAATGTGCTGAATGGGAAAAATATGCAGCCAAGAATACTTTATCCAGCAAGCCTATCATTCGGAATGGAAGGAGAGATAAGAACTTTCCCAAACAAACAGAAAGTGAAGGAGTTTGTGACCACTAAACTAGCCCTGCAAGAAATATTAAAGGGGATTCTTTGAGTGGGAAAGAAAGACCAAAGTACTCAAAGACATGAAAGGAAAAGACTTTCTCCAGAAACAGTGACTTCACTGGTAATACAATGACACTAAATTCATATCTATCAATAATCACTCTGAATGTACATGGACTAAATGCTCCAATGGAAAGACCTAAGAATATACATACACACACACACACACACACACACACACGTATATATACACATATTTTATATATAATGAAATATTACTCATGTATATAGGAATATATATTTATATATATCAATATATATCTTTATAAGATACATATTATATATAGTAGATAATATATCAATGTATATAATCTATATATCTCTCTATATATAAAATCTGTATAATGGAATATTACTCAGCCATCAAAAAGAGTGATATTTTGCCATTTACATAGACACGGATAGAGCTAGAGGGTATAATGCTAAGCAAAATAAGTCAGTCTTAGGAAGACAAATATCATATTATTTCACTCATATGTGGAAGTTAAGATAGAAAACTGATGAATGTAGGGGGAAAGAGAGAGGAAACCATAGAATAGACTCTTAACTCTAGAGAACAAACTGAGGGTTATTGGAGGGGAGGTAGGTAGGGAGATGGCTAAATGGATCATGGGTATCAAGGAAGGCACTTGTGATGAGCACTAGGTATTATATGTAAGTGATGAATCATTAAATTCTACTCCTGAAACTAATATCACACTAACTGGGATTTAAATAAAAACTTGAAACTATAAAAATATATATACTTATTTACATTATAACAAGTATCTGTTTAAAAATGGATATATACTGCTTAAAATTTCTGTTCAGTAAAGTAGCCTACTCAACAGATCACTAATATTAAAAGCCTAGGAAAGAAAATCATGTACTGAAACCACTCATTGGAATTATGAATGAAAATGATATATTACAAGATAATGAACCTAATGTAATATAGCACAGCATGTAAGTTAGCATGGAAAAGTACTATATCTAGAAAAATTTACTATGGATTGCAAAAACAAGACTATCAATATAATTCTATTGCATGGAATATATTTCAATTTAATTAGTAGAAAATACACTATAAAAAGTAGAACTGCAGATATCACCACAGAAATTAATACACTTGCATTGAAAACCTAATTTCTAAACAGCCAGAAGTTTGACATTTTGAAGTCATTTTCCTTTGTTATAGGAACATAGGGTACATTTTAGAAAATAGAATGACATTCTTTTTAAAATATGTGTATAGGATACATATCTGACAAAATTTCAATTGGCAGAATTTTTGGAAAAAAAACTGCTTATAGTTTTATGTGTTACATGATACTAGGAATGAACTTTTACTTATAAGAATAAGAAAAATGCTTTCTTCTAAATTTTTAAAAAATCTTCATATTTAATTTTTATGATCATTTGAATGTATTGAATCTCCAATCCCTGGACATAGAGTTTGAGATTTTGATTTCAAAAACATTGCTGAAGCTATTGTGAGATCTTACTCAGTGCCTCCTAGTTTAGGGGTCAAAACAAGTTCAGTAGGGCTTCAGAGCATCATTTTGTTAGGTCTCATTGAACTGCCTTTGTCCAATGCAATTTCAGAATTATTTGATTTGGTTGTAAAAAATGTTCCTAATGAAATTCATTTTACTCAGTTATCATTTTTATTCAATTTCTATTCAGTTATTCAGTATTAGGAGGGCTAAGATGCCTTTGTCATGTGAATATGCCATATTGATCTGATTTTTAGTGGTAATGTACCATGATTTAGTATATTGTAGTTTTATGAAACACTCAAAAATAGGAAATTGGAGTGGTCATTGGAGTTGACTGTGAATGTTAATGTTAAGAGAATATTATTCAGAATTAATTTTAGAAAGATCCTTGAACTGATTTTGAAATAAAACTACTGTGAAACTTCTAGGAAATCATTACCTACTTATATAATTCATGGTATATTAGGTACTTTAGGACTAAGTGCTCACCCAAAAAGCTTTTGAATCTTTTTAACAGCTAAACTCAGTCAAATAACTGATTTTTTCAGATGCACGATGGGGAAAAAAAATTTAGGTGAATTTGAGATTTTCAACAATTTAGTTTGTGCATAATACAAAAACAACTTCTCAAAGATTATGACATAATCTTGGCTAAACACAATATTAAATATTATGGAATAAAGTAAATGGGAAAACAGCGCATCGATAATATTTTGGTATGTGTCTCATTTTTCATTTCTTCTTTTCATGGTCTGTACAGTTGATCAGTAGTAATTACAGATGACTTTTTGGACATACTCAATTCACTAGAATTTTTATCACTGAAATACATCTATTTTTTGTTATTGTTCCATATTCACTGTCCTCATCTAGAGATGCTTCTCAAGGAGATTTTAAAGTTGTGGCATATTTTATAGTGTAAGGCGTTCATACTGAAAAATAATTTCTTGTCAGGAATGGAAGGAAGCACAGGTATACAATATAAATATCAGTACTTCCTTAGATCTCACTTGCAGAGCTTATCACCATGTCATATTTGCTTTCTGTCTCTAAGAAAGAATAGTATTTCCATTTTCAATTCAGCTGCTCCTTTCTCAATTTATACACTAGAAAACAACCAACCAACTTGTGACCCCGTTTGTTGTTGAAAGCTGAGTTACATTGCCAGATAATTTATTTCAGTGTGTTAGAAATTTTACTCTTGTCTAATTTGCTGATTTCGTTGCCAAATGCTCTGATGTCAGTATTTAATAATTCACTTGTAATTCTTTTGTTATTGACACATAGATTTATCATCATGTACTTTTTTTGTAGAAACATCAAAACTATTTTGCATCATGAAACCTGTACTGTAGTTTTTGATTCAGACTTAGTAAGATTATGAACTAAAGTAAAAAATAAAATTAGAACGCACAACTTGCACTTTCCTTTTTTTAAATTAACTATTTTTTAAAATTTTATAATTTAAATTTTTTATCAACATATATCATTGGTTTCATGGGTACAGGTCTGTGATTCATAAGTCTTACACCACTCACAGCACTCACCATAGCACATACACTCTCCAGTGTCTGTCACCCAGCCACCCCATCCCTCCCATCCCCTTCCACTCCAGCAACTCCCAGTTAGTTTCCTGAGAGTCTTTTAAGGTTTGTCTCCTTCTCTGATTTCATCTTGTTTCATTTTTCCCTCCCTTTCCCTACGATCCTCTCTCTTTCTTGTTTCTCAAATTCCTCATATCAGTGAGATCATATGATAATTATCTTTCTCTGATTGACTTATTTCACTCAGCTTAATACCCTCTAACTCCATCCACATCATTGCAAATGGCAATGGACAAGTAATTTTTTTATGGACAAGTAATATATATATATATATATATATATATATATATATATATATATATACACTATATATATATATACAAAGAATATATATATATATATATACCACATCTTCTTTATCCATTCATCTGTTGATGGACATCTAGGCTCTTTCCATAGTTTGCCAATTGTGGACATTGCTGCTATAAATATTCGGGTGCACGTGCCCCTTTGGATCACTACATTTGTATCTTTAGGGTAAATACCCAGTGGTGTGATTGCTGGGTCATAGGGTAGCTCTAATTACAACTTTTTGAGGAACTTCCGTGCTGTTATCCTGAGTGGCTGCACCAGCTTGCATTCCCACCAACAATGTAGAAGTGTTCCCCTTTCTCCATATCCTCGCCAATATTTTTCGTTTCCTGACTTGTTAACTTTAGCCATTCTAACTAGTGTGAGGTGGTATCTCATTGAGGTTTTGATCTGTATCTCCCTGATGCCGAGTGATGTTGACCACTTTTTCATGTGTCTCTTGGCCGTTTGGATGTCTTCCTTGCAGAAATGTCTGTTCATGTCTTCTGCCCATTTCTTTATTGGATTATTTTTCTTTGGGTGTTGAGTTTGGTAAGTTCCTTATAGATTCTGGATACTAGCCCTTTATCTAATATGTCATTTGCAAATATCTTCTCCCATTCTCTCAGTTGTCTTTTGGTTTTCTTGACTGTTTCCTTTGCTATGCAAAAGCTTTTGATCTTACTAAAGTTCCAATAGTTCATTTTTGGCCTTCTTCCCTTGCCTTTGGTGATGTTTCTAGGAAGAATTTGCTGTGGCTGAGGTCGAAGAGTTTGCTGCCTCTGTTCTCCTCAGGGATTTTGATGTATTCCTATTTCACACTGAAGTCTTTCATCCATTTTGAATCTATTTTGGGGTGTGGCGTAAGGAAATGGTCTGGTTTCATTCGTCTTCGTGTGGCTATCCAGTTTTCTCAACACCATTTGTTGAAGAGACTATCTTTTTTCCATTGGACATTCTTTCCTGCTTTATTGAAGATTAGTTGACTATAGAGTTAAGGGTCCATTTCTGGGCTGTCTATTCTGTTCCATTGATCTATGTGCCTGTTTTTGTGCCAGTACTATACTGTTTTGATGATTATAGCTTTGTAATAGAGCTTGAATTCCAGAATTGTGATGCTACCAGCTTTGGGTTTTTTTGTTTGTTTGTTTTTTCTTTTTTTTTAAACATTCCTCTGGCTAGTCAGGGTCTTTTTGATTCCATAAAAATTTCAGGATTATTTGTTCCATTTCTTTGAAAAAAGTTGATGGTATTGTGATAGGGATTGCATTAAATGCATAGATTGCTCTAGGTAGCATAGACATTTTTGCAATATTTGTTCCTCCAATCCATGAGCATGGAATGTTTTCCCATTTCTTTGTATCTTCTCATGAGTATTCTAGAGTTTTCTAAATACATATTCTTTACTTCTTTGATTATATTTATTCCTAGGTATTTTATGGTTTTGGATGCAGTTGTAAATGGGATTGACTCCTTAACTTTTCTTTCTTCTGTCTTGTTGTTGATGGATAGAAATGCCACTGATTCTGTGCATTGATTTTATATCCTGACATTTACTAAATTCCTCTATGAGTTATAGCAGTTTTGAGGTGGAGTCACTTGGATTCTCCACCTAAAGTATCATATCATCTGCAAAGAGTAAGAGTTTGACTTCTTCTTTGCCAATTCCAATGCCTTTTATTTCTTTTTGTTGTCTGATTGCTGAGGCTGGGACTTCTAGTACTATGTTGAATAGCATTGGTGATAGTGGACATCCCTGCCATGTTCATGACCTTAGGGGTAAAACTCTCAGTTTTTCCCCACTGAGAATGATAATCGCTGTGGGTTTTTGATAGAAGGCGTTGATGATATTGAGGTATGTATCCTCTGTCCTTACACTATGAAGAGTTTTGATCAAGAAAGGATGCTGTACTTTGTCAAATGCCTTTTCAACATCTACTGAGAGTATCATATGGTTCTTGTTCTTTCTTTTTTAATATATGGTATCACATCGAGTGATTTGTGGATGTTAAACCCACCTTGCAGCCCAGGAGTAAATCCTACTTGGTTGTGATGAATAATCCTTTTAATGTACTGTTGGAGCCTATTGGCTAGTATTTTGGTGAAAATTTTTACATCCATGTTCATCAGGTATATTGGTTTGTAATTATCCTTTTTGATGGGGCCTTTGTCTGGTTTTGGGATCAAGGTAATGCTGGACTCATAAAATGAGTTTGGAAGTTTTCCTTCCATTTCTTCCTTCCTTCCTTCCTTCCTTCCTTCCTTCCTTCCTTCCTTCCTTCCTTCCTTCCTTCCTTCCTTCCTTTCTTTCTTTCTTTCTTTCTTTCTTTCTTTCTTTCTTTCTTTCTTTCTTTCTTTTTTTCCTTTTTTCTTTTTCTTTTTCTTTTTCTTTTTCTTTTTCTTTTTCTTTTGGAACAGTTTCAGGAGAATAGGTATTAATTCTCCTTTATATGTTTGGTAGAATTTCCCTGGAAAGCTGTCTGGCCCTGGGCTCTTGTTTGTTGGGAAATTTTTGATGACTCCTTCAATCTTCTTACTGGTTATGGGTCTGTTCAGGTTTTCTATTTCTTCTTGGTTCAGTTTTGGTAGTTTATAGTCTTTAGGAATGCATCCATTTCTTCCAGATTGTCTCATTTACTGGCATATAGTTGCTCATATGTTCTCATCATTGTTTGTATTTCTTTGGTGTTGGTTGTGATTTTTCCTCTTTCATTCATGTTTTTATTAATTCGGGTCCTTTCTCTTTTCTTTTTGACAAATCTGGCCATTATCAATCTTATTAATTCTTTCAAAGAACCAGCTCCTAGTTTCGTTGATTTGTTCTACTGTTCTTTTGGTTTCCATTTCATTGATTTCCGCTCTGATCTTTATTATTTCTCTTCTTCTGCTGGGTTTAGGCTTTCTTTGCTATTCTTTCTCCAGCTCCTTTAGGTGTAGGGTTTGGTTGTGTACTTGAGATCTTCCTTGTTTCTTAAGAAAGGCTTGTATTGCTATATACTTTCCTCTCAGGACCAGCTTTGTTGCATCCCAAAAATTTTGAACAGTTGTGTTTTCATTTTCATTTATTTCCATGTTTTTTTTTTTAATTCTTCTTTAATTTCCTGGCTAACCTATTCATTCTTAATTAGGATGCTCTTTAGCTTCCATGTTTTTAGTTCTTTCCAACTTTCCTCTTGTGATTGAGTTCTAGTTCCAAGGCATTGTAATCCAAAAATATGCAGGAATGATCCCACTCTTCTGGTACCAGTTGAGACCTGATTTGATATGATCTATTCCCAGGATATGATCTATTGGGGAGAATGTGTATCCAGTGTGTCATTTAAAGCCTTTATTTCCTTCTTGATCTTTGCTTAGATGATCTGTCCATGTCAGTGGGTGAGTGTGTTAAAATCCCCTACTATTATTTTATTTATGGTCAATGTGTTTCTTTCATTTTGTTATTAATTGGCTTATATAATTGGCTGCTCCCATGTTAGGGGCATAGATATTTGAAATTATTAGATCTTCTTGTTGAATAGCCCCTTTAGGTGTGATATACTATCCTTCCTCATCTCTTATTTTAGTCTTTGGCTTAAACTCTAATTTGTTTGATATAAGGATTGCCGCCCAGCTTTCTTTTGATGTCCATTAAAGTGGTAAATGGTTTTCCATCCCCTCACTTTAAATCTGGAGTTGTCTTTGGGTCTAAAATGAGTCTCTTGCAGACAGGGTATTGATGGGTCTTATTTTTTTTATCCAATCTGACACTCCATGTCTTCCAATTGTGGCATTTAGCCCATTTACATTCAGGGTAACTATTGAAAGATATTAATTTAGTGCCATTGTACTGCCTGTAAGTTGACTGTTACTCTATATGTTCTCTGTTCCTTTCTGGTCTATGTTACTTTTAGGCTTTGTCTTTGCTTAGAGGACCCCTTTTAATATTTCCTGTGGGGCTGGTTTGGTTTGCAATAATTTGGTTTGCAAATTATTTTAGTTTCTGATTGTCCTGAAAAATTTTTATCTCTCCTTCTATTTTCGATGACAGCCTAGCTGGTTATAGCATTCTTGGCTGTGTAATTTTCTTGTTTAGTGCTCTGAATATATCCTGCCAGTCCTTTCTGCCCTGCCAGGTTTCCATGGATAGGTCTGATGCCAGTCTGTTTCTACCTTTATAGGTTACAGACCTTTTGTCCCAAGCTGCTTTCAGGATTTTCTCTTTGTCTCTGAGACTTGTAAGACTTACTATTAGATGATGGGTTGTTGACATATTTTTATTGATTTTGAGGGGGGTTTTCTGTGCCTCCTGTACTTGAATGCCTGTTTCCATCCCTAGATTAGGGAAGTTCTCTGCTATACTTTGCTCCAGTATACCTTCCTCCCCCCGTTCTTCTTCTGGGATCCCAATTATTCTAATATTCTTTCATCTTATGGTATCACTTATCTCTCAAATTCTTCCCTCATGATCCAATAGTTGTTTATCTCTCTTCTTCTCAGCTTCTTTATGCTCCATCATTTGGTCTTCTATATCACTAATTTTCTCTCCTGCCTCATTTATCCCAGCAGTTAGAGCCTCCATTTTTTTATTGCACCTCATTAATAGCCTTTTTGATTTCAACTTGGTTAGATTTTAGTTCCTTTATTTCACCAGAAAGGAATTCTCCAGTATCATCTATGCTTTTTTCAAGCCCTTCTAATGTCTTTTAATCATCATTCTGGGGACACCTGAGTGGCTCAGTTGGTTATGTGGCTGCCTTCGGCTCAGGTCATGATCCCCGGGTCCTGGGATCAAGTCGTGCATTGGGCTCCTTGCTTGACAGGGAGCCTGCTTCTCCCTGTGCCTCTGCCTGCCACTCTGCCTGCTTGTGATCTCTCTCTCTCTCTCTCTCTCTCTGACAAATAAATAAAATCTTTAAAATAAAATCATCATTCTGAAATCTAGTTCTTTTTTTTTAAAGACTTCTTTTGAAGATTTTATTTATTTATTTGACAGAGAGAGAGATCAAAGTAGCAGAGGAAGGCAGAGAGAGAAGGAGAAGCAGGCTCCCCGCTGAGCAGAGAACCCGATGCGGGGCTTGAATCCAGGATCCTGAGATCATGGCCTGAGCCGAAGGCAGAGGCTGTAACCCACTGAGCCACCCAGGTACCCCTGAACTGTAGTTCTGACATTTTACTAATGTAGTCTAATTTTTTAATTAGCTATAAACTTAAGCAAATTGTATACAAATGAAATTTCTTTTTTTTCCTTTTTATCTAAAGGTCATAAAAAAGATGACAGATAAACTGATACTATAAATTTTTAGTTTCTAATATAATACCATGGATATATATAAAATCTGGAAAGAACAGTAATCTTCCTTTTGCAGTTTCATGCAGTAGCATTCACATTTTTCGAATGACTAATAATAAAAATGTAACAACTAAAACATTTTGCACATTTTCATTCTTGTAGTCTAAGAATTCATTCATTCTTAGTCTTAAAATTTAAGTCATCTCATTATTCTAAGAATTATTGATTGTGTCAAATTTAAATTGAAATTTGAAGAAGATTTGCACTTATGATAGTGAAATAGTTTTTTGCAGTAAGACTAGCATTCCCACTGAAAATAAATTAAAATAAAGCAGAAGGAAAGAAAAGAAGTTAGTAATAGAAAGCATGAAAATAAATAATAATAACTGGGCATTAGGAAAAATAAAAGCACAAGTTTGTTCATTAAGCTGATTTATTCAATATAAAAAATAGTTACAATTCCATATGTAAACAAGTTGAAAAATTATAAGAAAAAACTTGGTACAGAAGAAATTTTTTATAAAATTTAATGTAGAATAGTAATAGTAATTCCACAAAATAATAATAAAACTGAGCTTCCTAAAATTAATGAAGAACATTTGCACAATTTCAAAATTTTAACAACATTATAGTAAATTTGAAATATTAGAAAATTTGCTCTTGTGATTGGGCACTATGTAAATGACAAAATTATCACCTCTGCTAGTCATCAATATTTTGGCTATCCTACTGCATACAATAATAAATGAAAAATGGTAAATACTGAAAATGAAGAAATAAAGATGTTTGTTAATTTGCAGACCACATAATCATGAATTTATGATACCACAGTAATCTAGAAAATGAATTGTTACTACTAATATGTTAACACAGAAAGTCTGTTGAATATAAATATAAAAAATAGGGACAACTGAGTGGCAGTCGGTTAAGCATTTGCCTTTGGCTCAGGTCATGATCCCAGGGTCCTGGGATCGAGCCCCGCATTGGGCTCCCTGCTCCGTGGGGAGTCTGCTTCTCCCTCTGGCCCCCATTCTTCCTCTGGCCCCCACCCATCTCTGGTGCCCTCTCAAATAAATAAATAAAATATATTAAAATATATATATACACACACACACACACACACACATATATATATGTAAGTTACATATACATATATATATATATATACACACATATACACACATACATATATATATATATATATATATATATATATATATATATATATATGTAACTTTCTACATATACACACCAGATTATTAGAATACTTGTGTGCACATTTTGGAGATGATGTGTCAGGAGCATCATCTACTTTTGCCACAATAGAGTGTGATTTCACATCACTTAAATTTGAATGCATAATAAATCCCTAGAGTTAGCTTCTTCCTAAGGAAACATTTTCTTTAACTGCTATTTAACTTGCTTGTTTAACTATGAAGGACTTCATTTAAATAGCATTTTTCTGTTGTGAACTTGTGTAACAATATGTTATTAGGTGCATAAGTGAGAGTAGGGAAAATTTCTGCTGATCATGAATCTTACCAGGGACATTAAAAACAAACAACAAACAAAACAAACAAACAAAACTAAGCTGCTTTACACGACAAATGATTCTTCTATCCTATACTTAACATCCTTTGTTAAGGATGAGGCAGACCCTCATTCATAATTAATAGGGGCCAAAGAATAATACCATTGCTGGCCTTTATTATGTTGTAGTGAATGAGTGAAAGACTATAATAATATTCTCACTACTTTCTGAAGCTTTTACATTGATATTCAATTATAGTAATGTTTTAAAAGTTAAATGAATAAAACATATAAGATAAAAAAAAAGTCTGAGAGCAGAAATCTCTTCTGAAGTTTAAATTCTGCTTCATTTTTTGATCAGTCCTGTGTGAGTCTCACTTCTTTCATCTGTAAAATGGAAGAAAAGTAATAATAACCAATGCACAGGGTCACTGGCTGAATTTTTTGTCTGTAAAAAGTGCCTCATGCAATAACTAGTATTAAAGGTGCTTTCAAAATAAAAAAACAGTCTTTGAGGTACTAGTAGTAAAAGTAGAAGTGATAGTCATTATTATGAAGATCTTTGATTTCCATGTAAGAATGCATGACATTGGGAATTAAGATCACTCTGTCTAACTCAAAAATGGATTCAGTAAATTAAGGAGTAAAAAATAGAAAAATAGTGTGCTTATATGTTTGATTTGCTTGAGTATTTAATACTGCATTATTTTATATTTCTATTTTAGTTTTATTCTCTACTAGCTATTTGGCATTTTAAAGTAGAAATCAGATGTTGGTGAAACCATAAAATAAAAAAAAAAACAACTCACTTTACTGTGGACTTAATTTAAAAAAATTAGTTTAAAAAGATTACTTAGCTCTTAACATGTTACTGTGGAAAATAAAAGCAGCCTGTACTCTGGTCTCACAAAGCACTGTTCTCTCAAAAACTGTAGTTTTCAATCTGCTTATTATAGATGAAAGTTTTTAAAAATGTGATTTTCAAGATCAATTACTAAAATTACATCTATATGTGATAGTCTTTAAGTAAACTATGAAAATTGTTTAGAGATTAAAAATACATTTTAAAAAGATTATAGAAAGAAAAGTGAGAAGAAACTCAGGATAAATAAGAACTTTAAGTGTGACTTTCATTAAAGAATTCTGTTATAGTGAGCTTCTATTCAAAATAGTACTAGAAGCCCTAACCAGAACAATTAAACAAGGAAAAAATTAATAAGAGCTTCCAAATCAGAAAGGAAAAAGTAAAATTAACTCTCTTTGCATATGACTTAATATTATATGTAGAAAACCCTCAAGACAACCAAAAAAAGAACGAAGAAAAACTGCTAGAAATAATCAATGAATTCAGTAAAGTTGCAGGAAAAAAAAATAACCATAACAAAAAGTTGCATTTTTACATGTTAAAAACAAATGATACAAAAAGGAGATTAAGAAAACAATCCTCGATTCAGTAAGTTACAAGGATAAACGGTACAGCATAGGAGATATAAACAATGGTATTATAATAGTGTTGTATGGCGACATATGGTACCTACACTTAGAGCTTAACATATGACCTCATCAAATCACTATATTGTACACTTGAAACTAATATAACATTGTGTATGAACCATTCTTCCATTAAAAAGAATAATATACACATAAAACATTTTTAAAAAACAGTCCCATTAACAATAATCTTAAAAATAATAAAATGTTAGGTATTAAATTTAACCAAAAAAGTAGAAGACTTGTATACTGAAATTATGAAACAAAACATTCTGATGAAGGAAAATTTAAATGACATAGATGAGGGGAAAGGCATCCAGTGCTCATGAATTGGAGAATTAGCATTGTTAAAGTACCCAGACTGCCCAGAGTGATCCACAGATTCAGTGCAATTCCTATTGAAATTTCTAGGTGTTCTTTACAGAGATAGAAAAAAGCAATCCTTAAGTTCATATAGAAATACCAAAGACCCAATCAAAACCACAGTGAGATACCACCTCACACCAGTCAGAATGGCTAAAATTAGCAAGTCAGGAAAGGACAAATGTTGACGAGGATGTGGAGAAAGGGGAACCCTCCTACACAGTTGGTGGGAATGCAAGCTGGTACAGCCACTCTGGAAAACAGTATGGAGGTTCCTCAAAAAGTTGAAAATAGAGCTACCCTATGACCCAGCAATCGCACTATTGGGTATTTATCCTAAATATACAAATGTCGTGATCTGAAGGGGCACGTGCACCTGAATGTTTATAGCAG
>CM053614.1:24849957-24933482 GCA_028646535.1 Procyon lotor
TATAGAACATTGTAATACAGGTTCTTTCCATGTCTATGTGAAGTCTACAGGGTCAATGTTTGTTATGAAGATTTTATGATAATATATATTAAAAATTTATAGAATTGACTTCTAGTAATGATAGTCACTTGTTTGCACTAGTCTAATCACATAAAACCATTGCAAAATGTGAAATATATTAAATTTTAACCATTCAAAGGCATTATAAAGTAACTACAAGCAGATAGAAAGCAGAGGGGAATTACTCTTAAAGTAGAATTGGAACACTTTATGTCCCAATTTGCACAGGACTCAGATGGCAAAAATCCTCAGGCTTCCAAAAAGAAATCCAAAATTTATCAGAGGCATAAAAATAAGTCTAAAATTAGAAAGTTTGGAAAAAAATTAAAGAATGTCATCATGATCAATAGATAGGTAGGTATTTATTCAGTAGAATGCATTAAAAAATTCACAAAAGAAAAAAGGGAAATTAGACTTCATTAAAATTTGAAAGGCCTGTTGATCAAAAGATAATTTCAACAAAATTAGTAGGATAGTTACATGCTAGGAGAAAGTACTTTCCAAAGATATATTTTAAGAGAGAATTACATTGCCTAAAACTCAGTAATAAAAATATGCAAACTGATTAAAAATGGGGTTTCGAAATCATTTGAAAAGATACATTAGAATGGAAGATATGCCAATGGTCAATATGCTCATGAACAGGGGCGCCTGGGTGGCTCAGTCGTTAAGCATCTGCCTTCGGCTCAGGTCATGATCCCAGAGTCCTGGGATCGAGCCCCACATTGGGCTCCTTGCTTGGCAGGAAGCCTGCTTCTCCCACTACCATTCGCTCTGCTTGTGTTCCCTCTCTCACTGTGTTTCTCTTTGTCAAATAAATAAAATCTTTAAAAAAAAAAAAAAGAATAGAAGTGGTTCAATATAAAGTATATTGACAATGAGATACCATTACATGTCCACTGGAATGGCTAAAATAAAAAAGTAAAATGGTAACAACAACAAATGTTTGTAAAGATATGTAATAAATAAAACTTTCATAAAATCCTGATTCCGTCCTTTTGATAAAAAACATATGCCAGTTTCTTAATCAGTTAAACAGGCAACTACTCTTTGATCCAATGATTTCATTATATCCATTATATCCATTCTCTATATCCAAGAGAAATTTTTCTAAAAGTATGTTCAAAAGAAGATGTCTATAATAATGTTATTCTTTGTTATATATTTATATAGATGTTATATATAACATCTATAACATGTAGATGTTATAGATATATAGATAGATATTATAGAGATATTCATAATATCCCAAAACAGACAAAAAGAAATCAATTATCTATTATCAGGATAATAGATAAATTGTGATATCTTCATATAATAGAATATGACATCAGTAAAATTGAATGAAACACTGATACACACAACACAGATAAATCTCATAAACATTTTGCTGGGAAAAAAAACAAAAGAGAATACATAATTTTGATTCAATTTATGTGAAATTATGTGACATCAAGCAACATTAGAAAGAAAACCAGAACAGTGGATTGTAAGGGTATGTTGGCTTGAATAGGAAGTAATATATAAGAAATTTTGGGGAGAGGTAAATATTCCATGTTATGATAAGAATATGTTTTCTAGAATCATATGCAGTTTCAAATATGTATATATAAGATTAATATATTTCAGGTAAGTTAATTGTATTATTATTATTAATAATAATAAGAGCGGAAGTACAAAGGTACAGATTGCAAATAATGAAAGAATGTTGATAACTGCTGAATCCATAATTATGAATACAGAAAAGGTTATTATACTACCCTCTTTATTGTGAATGTTTAAATTTTGCATAAAAAATCTACTGACATGGTAAGCAGATTTGCATTGCATTTCATTTTCTTGAAAGAGTGAAAAAATGTAGAACTGTAACTGAAATTAATTGCATTAAAGAGTTTGAAAAAATATGTATGATTTGGTATGAATTCTTTTTCTAATTTGGGGTATGAAAGGATCAAGTAAGTGTAAATACCCAGAAATTCATTTTAGGTGAAGATTTGAGAGAATGAGTGAGTGTCATAGGTTTGAAATTACCTTCATAAAAGTTCACATTAGCAATAAGATTTGAAGAAATAAAGACTGCATAGGAATAGAAGGCTAGAGGGCTGCCCACACAATTTTGAAGGTGGTTTGTATTTTGAGATCTGCAATAACTGAAACCAGAGAAAATTCAGATAAACAAATGAAAAAGAACTGCATGGTGACCGAAATGAGGGAAGAAAAAATTTTAAAAGAGAAATGAACAATAGGCTAAACTGGTAAAAAGATTAATAAACACTCATATAAGAACACAAGATTTTCCACTGTTGTGTGATCAGCATTGCTTATTTACTTTTTTTTTCTTTTTTTAGCTTTGAAAGATTCTCAGTACCTCAAAAACAGAGAATTGACATTACCAATGACTGGATTTTGAGTGAATGAAACAAACCCTTTTAGAAGAGAATTAAAGAACAAACAACATAAAAACACCCTTTAAAAAAACAAAAAATTGGCCAATTATTTAAAAGTTTGGGGTTTAATTCACAAACAAAGAATACCCATGATAGAATTCCATTGATGATATATTCAATTGGGTAATTTTTTCTTTAAATTATTTAAAACATATTCATTTGTTTTTAAAAGCATATGAACATGATCCTCACTCATATAAGAACAATACACTTATATGATTCAACTGACTTTTGACAAAGCCTGTTCTCGAAGTACTAAGTGTACTAGGAATACAATGAAGTGCAATGCTTCTATCACTGTCACACTTTGCACAAAACTGATTTGAATTAGATCACAGACCTAAGTGTAAAACAACACTGTAGACGTGTTTTCTTCTAGAAGAAAATACAGGGAAGCACTGTATCAACTTAGAATAGGCAAGATAGGCAAGATTTTCTTAAGCTAAAAAATCCAATAATCGAAGAAACAAACAAAAAGTTTAGTAATATGGACTACATAATATTACTACATAATATTAGAACTTTCAGGAAAAACATTGTTCAGAAAATGAACATGTAAGCCATATGCTTAGAGACATTATCCACAACACATATATCTGCAAAGGTAGTGTATACAGATTATGTAAAAACACAACTGAAAATTAGATTTAAATTATTAGAATATGCAAAATACTTAAACACTGACAAAAGTAAACATATGAATAGTAAGTCCAAGCAAGTATGTTCTGTATGAAGTTCCAGATTCAGCTTCAAAATATAAAGAGCTTGGAGACTGTCACTTTCATGATTACAGCAAATCTGAAGAAATAGGTGAATATAGAAAGTCACAGCTAAGAGCTGCTTATCTGGAGCAAAACTGCTAGAGCCATACAATAAATGGTAACTTTGATGAATTACTGGAGGCAGAGTGTTGACTATTGGGAGAATGGGAAACTCTTAGGATCCTATTTTTAGGAAAGTATAACTTTAGGAACCACAACAGGATCTCTTGTTAAGAAGCAAAGGAAAAACAAAAACAAAAACAAAACAAAACAAAAAACTCTTCTGTTTCTGGCAGGAGAGGGAAATTAACTATTTTTAAATATGCCTAGAGTGTACTCCATAGTAAATGCTTAATTAGCCTTGGCAGAGCTTCATTCAACCTCTTAGAATGGAAATCACTAAATTCTACCGCCTATAGCCTACCTGTCTCATCTAAAAGGGTGAGGGGGAAGCTTTAACCTGAGAAACCCTTAATAAATGTCACAGATCACAGACATAGGTTCACTAGAAGATTTGAACCTTAACCAGAGGATCACAGAACACTTTCTCTCCACCTACACATTACCGGCACATTAATAGGGCTCCAAGATAATAGCAATGGCTCACTGTGGAAAGATATTCAAGGCCTCGATTATATTTAAGGATTTTTTCTAGCCAAATTAACAAAAACCTTCATATTAACTAGCTTATTTACCTCAGTTCTCATTCCTTCATACATCATGCCTGACTTTGAACAAAGAATTATGCCATGGTAAAAGGCAATACTAAACACTATTTGAAGATAGGATAGAGACAGATAAATCATGCAATAACTAATGAAAAGAAAGCTGGAGTAGGTATATTCTTTTCAGACAAAGCAGCCTTCAGAACAAGAAAAATTATCAGTGATAAAGAAGGATATTACGTATTGATAAAGGGCAACTTCTCAAAGAAGATATAACAACCCATGTGTTTACACCCAATGACAATACACCAAAATGTGAGGTAAAATTTACAGACTTGCAAAGAGACATAGTTAAATCCATTATTATACTCCATTTAGACTGATGACTATAAAGAAAATGTGATATATGCAAAGAAGGGAATATTATTCAGCTAGGAAAAAGAAGGACATCCTGTCACTTGATGAACCTAGAGGACATTCCACTGAGTGAAATAAGTCAGTTACAAATACTGCATGATTCCACTTACATTAGCTATCTAAAATAGTACAATTCATAGAAGCAGAGAATAGAATGGTTGTTGTCAGGTGCTCTGGGGAAAGGGAGATGGGGAAGTGTTTTCCTTTTTTTATTATCTACAGTTTATTGTGGTATGATTGACAAAAGTTGTATATATTTATATTATGTTGTACAACATAATGTGTTTTTTAAGGTAAACAATTTAATGATTTGACAATGCTAAAAAATGACTACCAAAACCATCCATTACCTCGCACAATTACCTTTATTTAATAAGAATAATTAAGATTTATTCTCTTAGCAAATTCCAATATATAATATAGTAGTATTAACTATAATCATCAGGCTCTACAATAAATCCCCAAAATATATTTATCTTATAACTAGAAGTTTGTGTTCTTACACTAATATTTTTTTTAATTCCTCCACTTCCGAGGCTTTGGCCAACACAGTTTTATTCTCTGGTTCTTCAAATCTGACTTTATAGATTCCACATATTAATGAGATCATACAGTATTTGTCTTCCTGTGTTTGGCTTATTTCATTTAACATAATGCCCTCAAGGTCTATCCATGTTGTTGCATGTGGAAATATTTCTTTTTTTCTGGCTAAATAATATATATATGCCATATTTTCCTTATCTATTCATTTACTGATGGACACCTAAGTTGTTTCCATATTTTGGCTATTTCAATTTACATAAAGTTTCTGTTACACAAGATAAACAAGTTCCAGAGATTTGGTATACAACATAGTACCTATAGTTAACAGCCCATATCATGCAAACTTTAAAATATGTTAAGAGTATAATTCCCATGTTAAGTGTTCTTACAAAAAAAAATATACCACAAAGGACAAACACTATGAAACTTTTGGAGATGAAGGATATTTTTAGTATTTTGGTTATGCTGATGATATCATGGGTATATGAATATATCCAAACTCATTAAAACCTATACATTAGGGGCACCTGGGTGGCTCAGTGGGTTAAAGCCTCTGCCTTCAGCTCAGGTCATGATCTCAGGGTCCTGGGATCGAGCCCCACATCAGGCTCTCTGCTCAGCGGGGAGCCTGCTTTCCCCTCTCTCTCTGCCTGCCTCTCTGCCTACTTGTGATCTCTCTCTCTGTCAGATAAAAAAAAACCGATACATTAAATATATGCAATTTTTTGTATATTAATTGTATCTTGCTAAAGCTTTAAAAAATTGTCAGTAAACTATGAATAGATGGGAACATCCTCAACTTAATAAAAACCAACTACAAAAAACAAACAACTAACATCACACTTAAATGTGAAGAACTGGATGCTTTTCCCCTATAGCAGGGAACAAGACAAGAATGTTTCCTCTCACCACTCTTGTTCAACATTGCACTAGAATTCCTACTAAGGCCTTAAAACAAGAAAATAGAAAAAAGTGTATACATATTGGAAAAGAACACATAAAACTGTATTCACAGATTGCTGACTTTCTATGTAAAAGCATGAAAGATTAGATAAAACTCTCCTGCAACTGATAACTGGTTACAATAAGGTTTCAGAATACAAGATTAATATCTAAAAAGTCAACTGCTATTTTATACACCAGCTGCGAAAAACTGAAATTAGACCTTAAAAACATAATACTGCTTACAATAGCAGCCAAAATTAAATACTTAGGTTATATAACTCTAATAACATATATATACAGGATCCATTTACAGAAAACTAGAAAGTTCTTAAAAGATTTAAAAAAAAATCATATTAAATGGAGACATTCCATGCACATTGACTGGAAGCCTCATTATTGTTAAGCTAGCTATTATTCTCAACTTGATCTATATGGATTCAACACAATCCAATGAAAATCCCATCAAGGTATCTTATGAATATTGAGATACTCATTGTAAATTTGTATGGAAAGGCAAAAATTTCAAAAAAAATAGCAAATACAATATGAAGAAGAAGAAGAAAAAGAGGAGGAGGAGGAGGAGAGGGGGAGAGGGAGGAAGACAAGGGAAGGGGAGGGCAAGGGAAGAGGGGAGGAGGACGAAGGAGAAGAAGAATGGGAGGAGGAGGAATAGTCTCAAGGACAGACTTTATCCAACTTTAAGACTTACTACATAAAGGTAAAATAACCAAGACAGTGTGGTATCAGCAAAAATACAGACAAGTAACTCAATTTGCTCAAAACAATACTGAGCCCAGAAACAGACCCACACAAATATATTCAACTAATCTTTGATGAAGGAGCAAGGACTACAAGAAGAGCTAGAATAATTAGATATCTAAATGAAAAAGAATATATATATCTTTCATAAAGGTAACTCAAAATGAATCATTAACCTAAATATAAATTCAGTGTTATAAAATGTTCAGTAAAAAAAAAAAAAAGGTTGGGAGAATCTATATGACTTTGGGGTTTGGGGATAAGTGTTTCTGTTTGGGATAACCAAAATATGATCCATGAAAGAAAGAACTGATAAACTAAGACTTCACTAAAAGTTTGCAATCTACTTACTGTGTGAAAGACACTTCTAACAGAATGAAAAGCCAAGCCACAGAGTGAGAGAAAACATGTGCAAAATACTTATCTGATAAAAGAAATATATCTAAAATACTGAAAGAATTCTTAAAACTCAACAATAAGAAAATAAATAACCCAATTTAAAAAAGATCTGTAACAACAAAAGAAGATACAAAGATGGAAAATAACTATATGAAATGATGACACATCATGTCATCAGGTAATTGGAAATTAAAATAATAAGTTAAAATACACATTCCTAATAGAATGGCTAAAGTAAAAAAATGAAAACTCTGAAAATTCAAAAGCTAGCAAGAAGGCTGAGCAATGGGGCTCTCATTCATTGCTGATAAAAATGCAAATGTATACAGCATATTACATTGTAATTTGGCACTTTCTTATGAAGCTAAACAGAGTCTTAGCATACAATCCAAGTGATCACACTTCTAGGTATGTTCCAATTTATTTGAAAATTTATGTTTATCCAAAAAACCTAAACAGGAATATTTATAAAATATTTATCCATAATTACCAAAATTGGAAATAACAAATATGTTTTTTCAATAGGTGAATTGATAAAAATATTGTGTTATACCTATTCAAAGGAATATTACTCAGTGATAAAAATATATGAGCTATCTTCCCTGCCCACCTCACCTCAAGTTTAATAAATATGGTTGTACTTTTCTTATTATGAAATAAATGTCTGTAACTGCTAAATATATATGTATATATATATATATGAGCTATCAAATCATATTCTTTTTTAAATTTTTTAATTATGAAAGGAAATTTATTTCAAAAGCATAAGAGAACATTTACACTTGCACAAAGTGATAACAGGTGTCTTAAAAAAGAAAAAAAATTCATAGGCTGAAGTTTTTCATTCAAATTTTTAAAGCAAAAATAATCTCAATGGTGCACTATTATTACCTTAGGAAAGATAAGGTGAACAATAAATTGGTAAAGCAAGGTACACAGTCAACTCAGTATTCAACTTGAGAAAGTAAAGTCACTTCTGTTCTGCTTTGAGTTTACAAATATGCTTTAAAACAGAGAAAGAGGAAAAGTTACACTTAAAATTCACTTAAATTTATACAACTGAGTCCTATTACAGTTTCTGTACTTGAAATGGCTTTAGGCCACTTCAAGCCATATTCCTAAGTGAAAGAAGCCAATTTAATCTATGATTCTAATTCTATACAACTCTGGAAAAATAGAAACTAGGGACAGTAAATTAATCAGCAGTTGCCAGGTTTAGGGGAAGTGGTAAGAAGCTGAAGCACATAATTTTTTTAGGGTAGTAAGGGTAACTCTATAAGGGTGGGTGCAAGGCGTAACACATTTGTCTAAACTTAAAGAACTTTACAGGACAAAGTATGAAGTTGAACGTATGCAAAATGAAGAACAGAGTAATTTAAGAGGTTAAGGAGATTCCAGATATGAATTCAGACTATCACAAGAGAATCTTAACTGTATTACAAGTGTATGAAACAAACTCACCAAAGCTTGTTGCTGATATAAGTAACTTTGGAAATGAATAAAACCGTGAGATAAAGATGGAAAAAAAACCCTGCTCATAAGCTCTGTCCCCTAATTGATAAAAGTTGTTCTATGGAGCTGTATGAGATTAATAATTCTGATACTTCTACACGTGTATATTTAAAGAACCATCACATACGTGCATTGTAAATGATAGGATCTAGGTTTCTCACTGTTGCAGTAGGAATCCAGAGATAAAGAAGGAAAAAGGGCTGACATGATCCAGATGGCAATGGTTTAGAGTGGAAACATCAGTATAAACTCATGTTTAGCTTAATTTTGCTACAGGACATTACATATATATATATGCACATATACACCACTTAGTATGCCACATCTATTTCTTTATTCCACAATGAGCCTATGTAGGGTCCAGATCTGGCTTTCTAGTATTCTCTAGTAATCTCCAAGGAAGAAATGAGGGCTTCTTGGAGATATGACTAACTAGGTATATGAAAGGGACTATTCAAGATGAGCCTGGTGCATTTGTAATGCTAAAAAGTAAACTGAAGCAAACAAAAACAAACAGAAAGAAGCATTAGACTTGGACATAGAGAACAAGCTGATGGTGCCTGGGGGTGGTACAAAATGGGGGAAGGGGAGTGGGAAATACAGGCTTTTAGTTATGGAATGAATAAGTCACGGGAATAAATAGTACAGCATAGGGGATAGAGTCAGTCAATGGTATTATAATAACATTGCATGGTGACAGATAGTAGCTACATTTGTGGTAAATGTACCAATGATGTATATAGAGTTGGTGAATCACTATGCTATTTACCTGAAACTGATGTAACATTATGTGTCAACTACAATAATTAAAAAAAAAAAAAGGATGGAAATATGCCAAAGGTACACAAGAAAAAAAAAAGGATAGAAGTATGCCAAAGGTACACAAGAACCAACTAAAAGAGCTCCCAGCAGCCAAAGCTGGAACAATTTGAGCAAAAAAATAAATAAATTAGCTGAGATTGTAACCTAAAGTGTAAAATAAATGTCCATGAGTTTATACTGACATTAATAATTAACTGAATAAATTAATAAATGGAATGAAAAGACAAATCTCTCAGGCTGAGGTTTTAAATAATTTATGTGCACACCACCCTGAAGGAGAGACAGCTTAACTCTCCATCACTTCTGGGTTGGCGGAGTTTATTAATTTCTATCCAAAGTTGAGAGCAAAGGAGAGGGAGAAGGAAGAATAACTTTACAGTAGAGAAATCTGAGTACTATCTGAACCAGGTGATCAGTGTCAAAATCAACAGTCATAAATCATGTTGATAGTTTTTGGCTTTCATATGATATAAAGAAAATGGCATTTTCCCTGTGTTCTTTATTCCAATAATTCATATTACCAGTCTCACCATAATAAGATATCAGATAAATTCTAATAATGGGCATCTTACAGCAAAATAGACCAGTGCTCCTCAAAACAGATAAGGTCGTCAAGAACAAAAAAAGTCTGAGAAATTGTCATAGTTAAGAGAAGTCTACTGAGATATGACAACTAAATAAAATGTGATATCCTAGTTGGGATCATGAAACAGAAAAGGGACGTTAGACAAAAACTAAGAATATAGGAATAAAGTATGGACTTTAATGATGTGTCAATATCCATTTGCATATTGTAATAGATATCACATTAATGTTAGATAATAGGAGAAACTGTGTGCAGTGTACAAGGGAACTCTATACTATCTTCACAATTTTCCTGTAAATATAAATTTGATCTAAATAGTGTTTATGAAAAATATATTTAACCTGAGGAATGAAAACTAAAGCCTTTAGAATGCCTAAAATTTAAAAGCCTCACAATATCAAGTGATAGAAGTAGAGTACAAACCAAGGTACATTGCTGATAGAGGTGTCAAACTTGCAACCACTTTGGAAACCAGTTTGGTAATCTTATAAAACTAAAAATTCACCTACCATGATTTACTACTAAGCATTTATCCAAGAGAGAAGGTAGTATCATGAAGAGCCTTACACAATTGTTCTGGGCTTCTTTAAAATTCATAATCGCCCTAAGCTGGGAATGATAGCATTGCCTATTAAGAAGAAGAATAAACAAATCTAATTGTGTTATATTCATAAAAAGAAACACTACTGCGAAATAAAAAGAAACAAACTGCTGGTATAGGTAATGACATAAATGAATGCTACAAACTTTTGCAGAGAGAAGAAAATGGTCCCAGAATGATAGATTCTGTATACCTCTATTTACTTGAAATCTAGAAATAACAGAACAATTTTATAATGACAGAAATAAGGTTATTTGTTGCCTGGGGTTAGTTGTGGGTAGGTAAAGGGTATTGACTTACTAGGACCCCAAGGGAACTTTCTAAGGAGATAAAAAATAGTCCTATATTGATTGGGGTGGTCGTTTTATGCATATGTACATTTGTCAAAGGCATTGACTTATTTACTTAACATGTATGAATTTTAAGAAAACCATTTCACAATAAAGTTCACTTTAAAAAATGTAAGGAGTTAAGTATAAAAAATATAATTTCCCGAGTTTCTTATATTTTGGCATCCTTTTGTGTTACTTTTATCCTACAACTTTTACAGAATATTTGATTATTTCAGATTATAATGATATATTGATATTCTTTCAAATTTATTCAAGTGACCATTTGTTTCTTTTTTTTTTACCATTTGTTTCTTTTGCATACCAAATTTTTATAGCAAATCTGTATCTATACATATATTTTCAAAGTCAGACACTTAAAATATCATGTCAAAGAATGAAAAGATAGTAAAACCTCTGTTTGATACATTATGAACATGATGGTACACATAGGATGAGAGACTAAATGATCATAAATGACATATTTTTTTCAGTAAAAGCAATGTTTGGTTCTATAAACAGCTGCAAAATGGATTAATATTAAATCTCCTTCTAATCTCCCCCCTGTAAAAATCCTGATTTGAGTTCATACATTTGTCAGACTTGGCTATTGTAGGGAATATGTTTGGAGACTAATATAGTTTCCATTTCTTAAGAAAATAAATGATACCTACTGAAAGTCTCTAATTGATCACCCAGGTCTGTCTCCCCTTAAAGTCTGTATCTTAAGGGTTTTCTGAGCCTAGAAAGGTGGAGTTCTGAGGCTAGATGTATAAACATCAATTTGCAGTTTTATTTATTTAATAGGCAATTTAAAATCGCACAATGCTGACATTTTTAATACCAAATCTCCTTAGATAACACAGTATGCATTATATAAAACAAATATGTGTAAGAGGGGCACCTGGGTGGCTCACTCCATTAAGCATCTGCCTTGGCTCAGGTCATGGAGTTGGGGTCCTGGGATGGAATCTTCTTAGCGGGAAGTCTGCTTCTCTCTCCTCTCTCTCTCTCTCTCTCTGCACTTCCCCCACAACTCCTGTGTGTGTGTGTGTGTGTGTGTGTGGGTGTGTATGCGCGCACGTGTGTGTTCTCACTCTCTCAAATAAATAAAATATTTTAAAAATATGTGTAACAAAATGTGAGAGAAGGAATAATTAAAGATAATACCTAAAATTTTGATTTTGTGATTATCTTTAGTAGCTGAGGAATGATATAATTCAGTAAGATAGGCTTTAAAGATGCAGGGAAGGTTCAGGAAGAAGGCTAAAGATCTTTACACGTCACAAATTGACCTTCTTATTGCATAGTTGTGGAAATTGTGGTCCTGAGAGACTGGAGTGATTGAGAATATTCCTGAGGTCACATAATTATTCACTGCAAAGTCGGGGACTTTAAATTATTCATCTGTTGCTCTTTCTGTTCTATTCTCAATGGATACATGCAGTCACAATCATTACCTCATATACTCCTCAGACACTATAATTTCAGTACTTTTAGGATGAAATTCAAATATGTGTTTTTCAAATAGAATAGAAAAAAGAATATTGGCAATGTTAGCATGCTCACCAGGTTTGGAATGGCTGCATTGTACTATGCAAAATTATCTAACATATGAGTCTTTAACTATCTCTTAAATGCATTAATATTCAACTTTATTTTGCTTCTGTATGAAAACTTGGATCTTTCACCATATTTGGCTCTTATTTTTCCCATTTAAATAACATCCTCACATGATTTAAAGGTTACTGTAAAATCAGAAACATGATTCTTTTATGTTATCAGACCATATCCAATTTTCTCAGTCCCATAACTTCCACTTACAAATAGAAAAATATCCTTGTCTTACAGAATGAAATACAAAACCTGGTCTATAATATTCCTTCCATATTGCTCTGAAAATGAAGGTGAAAGAATATTAGCAAAAAGCAGAAACCATCGTGCAGAAATATGGAGAAATTAGAAGTATAACATGCAACTTTAAAAATGGAAAATTCTAGGGAAATTTCCTGGGTGGCTCAGTGGGTTAAAGCCTCTGCCTTCAGCTCAGGTCATGATCCCAGGGTCCTGGGATAGAGCCCTGCATTGGGCTCTCTGCTCAGCAGGGAGCTTGCTTCCCTCTCTCTCTGCCTGCCTCTCTACCTACTTGTGATATCTCTCTGTCAAATAAAGGAATATAATCTTTAAAAAAATAAAAAAATAAAAATGGAAAATTCTGGTGACAAAAATAAATCCATTTGACAATCTGATTTTTTTTTTTTTAAGTCAGAGATCTTTTGGTTTTAAGGAAAGAACTTCAACTAAGTTGGCTCAGGTAAAAAGAGGAAGATGAAGTAAAACAGGTCTCAAGAATAAAACAAATTAAAGGTCAATAAAGGAATGTAGCCAAGTCTTGTGTTAACGCAAACAGGAGTATGCAGTGATACGTTAAAATTGCTTTCTCACTAGGGCCAAATAATCAACCATTCTCTCGTTTCTTGCTCCGTCAGTCTCCTTTCCATTTCCTTCTTGCCTGTCTATACCAGTTTTCTCAGTTCCCTTGTCTTCTTAATGGTCACTGTAAACTTCCAGCCCCAGCTCAGCATTACGAATGTTCAGTAGCACTGGGCACTGCCACCTATAGCCCTATTTCTTAATTCAAATTTTTGAGCAAAACAGCGAGAGGAGGAGAGCCTGAGTTTGTGTGTGAGAGACAGAATAAAATGGGGAAAAAAACAGACAATTATTAGAAAGAAGTATGGTTAGATCGGTCTCTTATTTTTATTTTTCAATGATTTACCTGCTAGTCTTTAGTATGGCCTAGCAAAACATGCACCATCAGGCACCTGCCTCCCAACTAGTTCCATTTCCTGATGCTCTACACCTTCTCTATATGCCTTCCCACCCTCCGTCCTCTCCCCAACCCCCCCTTTTTTTTTTCATTTCTCAACAGTATGCTCTTTTTTTCAGCTTAAAGCCTTTAAATATGTATATTTTTCTTCCTGGAATGCTTTTCATACTTCTCCTACTTACTTACTAGTTAATTCCTACTTATCAGATAGATTTGATAATTGAGAAAATAATAGTTAATGACTGTTACCCATTTTTAAGAATAAAATCACCTGTTTCAATAGTCAGTCTTGATTTTTATACTCAAGATAAAAGGGAATATATCTTTCTTCTTCACCTAAGTATTCCTAGAATGAGGGTAAGTACCCAGTAAATATCAACTGAGCTGATGGATTAGGGCATAAATGAACAGATGAATGGATATGTGCAGTTCTGGTAAGAATAATAAAATAACAATATTTTATTGAATGCCACTGTGCCAAATTCTAACTGCTTTATATTGCTCAAGAAAAATCTCATCATACTTCTAGATACATATGTCCTTAACTGGGATTATTCACAATTTGTGAGGCAGAAATCACTATTATCTTCCTTAGATACTTTTTTGGAGTCGAGGTGAATATTAAACTTTCTGTGCAGGAATATCTTTCCTTTTGCTAGGTGAATTCTTCCCGCCGGACACAGAGTCATGCAATCACTATCCCAGCTCAGTCTTGAGGACTGCAAAATATTATGTGGGGCTAACTGAAAGGGAAAGAAAAATTGTTTTCTTTAAAAATGAGTATGACCTAGCTGGCTTTCCTAAACCTAAACTTTCCAAGTTACTGACTGCCACAACAGTGATATAAACGTTGGGATGTGGGGAATGAAAAGTTGTCAAGTGGGGCCTAAAACAGTGCTTTAGAGATAGTATGCCAGGAGGAATTAAGTTGGCTGGAATCAGGCACACGAAACTAAAAATTGTATGTCTGAGAATGAAAGTCGAATATTGCATTAAAGTCAAGCAATGAGTAGAAGTAAAGCCAAAAAATAGAGAGAAATGTAAATTAGATAACCAGCAACAAAATTACTGATGAGTTTAGGTGCAAGTAGGAACTAATTCTGATACTGCAGCCTACTCATCTTCTCTGCCATTACTCTTTGGTATTGATCATTATGAGCCAATGAGCAAGGGAGAAACATCCATTAGGAGCCAACATGTCTATAAGTAACACAAAATACATCTCCCAATTGAGAGAAATTGAGAATTAGTTTCCAGGTTTATCATTGAGCTGGAATTGGTTCCTACATTTTTTAATCATCTAGGATTTTTAAGATCACTTAAATCTTTGTTATTATTAATAAATCATTTAAACTTTTGTTATTAAAAAGGAATGATGACTTTATTATATATCTCAGGTATTTCTCAGAAATTACACCAGAGCAGTTCAAGAGAACTCTAATTAGATAAAAATCTCAGTATAAGAAAATTATTTTATCTATACTAATTGTTTATTGTGTCTCCATGTCAGCTTTCACGAATGAAGTAAAACAGATTGCTCACCTAAGTTCATTTCCTCTAGAAGAGAGGAGAAATGTATCTCTTGGTTTACTACCTTCAGATGTATACACAAGTCTCCAGGAAGGGGAAGAAGAGAATTCTTTATGTTTTCAAATCTTTTGACAAGTGTCTAACTTTATAGAAATACTCTTTCAATCTTCTAAGGCATGTTTACTATTTAAACATGTACTTTTGTGGGCAGAAAAGTGCAAATATTCAAGATAAACTGTCTCCCAACAGATTTATTCCTGGTTTCCACACTGTTCAAGTCTTTGGTAAATTTTCCCATGGGAATACCATTCCATCAGATTCTCTGATTAACACTGGCTAGTTCAAAATTCATTCAGTTTGTTTTTATAGCACTTAAAGCTACTGTGAGCATGTGCACCTCCAGAATGTAGTAATTGTCCACCTTTACAACTTGGCAGTTACTCTTCTACAGATTATTTCTTACTCAAACTCCATTATGATGGCTAATTTTGTGTGTCAACTTGACCAAGCCATGAGAAGCCCAGATATTTAGTCAAATGTTATACTGGGCATAACTGTAAGGATGTTTCTGGATGGGATTAACATTTAAATCAGTGGACCGAGTAAAGCATATTACTCTCCCTAATGTGGGTGGGCCTTATCCAATCAGTTGAAGGCCTACATAGGAAAAAAAAAAAAGCTGACTTTCCTAAAGAGGGAATTCCAACCTGACTGCCTAGAGCTAGACTATCAGTTTTTTCCTGTCTTCTGACTCCAACGGAAATATCTCATCTTTTTAGATCTCAAACCTGCCAGCCTTCACACTGGAACTTAGACCAATCAGTTCTCCCAGCTCTACAGTTTGTATAATGCAGATCTCAGAATTTGTCAGCCTCCATAATCATTTGAGCCAATTCCTTACAACTGATTTCCCTATATATATAACTACAGATGGATATAATTATAGATACATATCCTGTTAGTTCTCTTTCTCTGAAGAACCTGAATACACTCTTAGCTTTTTCAATTTTTTTTTCTCATCACAATCAACTTTCTTCTCCTGATAGGATGCTGCTTACATGATAAGAACATTGGCAGTGAAAATAATGTGGTACAGGGCACACTTTTTTACTACTCCTTTGTTCACAACACTGCCATTCTGTATTGGAAAGGCAATATCACACTATTAATAAAGGAATAGGATTACCAAAAGGAATTCCAATGTTCTTTTAAGGAAAGGAAGAATAGTTGAAAACCACTTCATTTCTGAGAATTCCCCATAATCCCATGGAGAAATAACAAGAGATGTTAAGCTTTCAAAAGAGGCAAATCTCAAAAACAATGAAGCACCTAATCTTACTTGTATGTGCTCAGGACCATTTGTCAAGTAAAGGTAGTTTCTTGCTTTAAAATCACAAAGTGCAAATGTCTTTATCTCTTCAAGGAAACTATTTCCCTCCTTCTGGATTTGGTCTTATCCTTCAATTCATCTCTCGGCCTAGCAAATGCTCCATGTGATGTATTATTCCTTACAGTCTTAAATTATTAAGCCTAGACTGAAACAATAGGAAAACTTCCTAAGGAGAGTCTGAGGTGAGCCACAGAGTAACAATGACAGTGCCTTCTGAGATCTCCTCACTAGTGTGAGAGTCAGAATGAGTGTTCCTCTGGCAATCCAATGCATAAATACTAAATGAAATCACTTCTCTAAGAGGAGAGGACATTCATTTTGAGAGAAAATTAAACCCACTTTATAACTGAAGACAGAGAAAAATCCTTGAAATGAACATAACTTGATAGTCTGCTGTCTACAACAGATCCAGGTTTACAATATTATGCAGAGCAGGGTCAATTCAAAATCTGCTTTCACGACATTTCATGGTTTTTGTCATTTCATAACTGCCTACAGACAGCTTTAACTGCACCAATGGTTCTCAATCTTGTCTGCTCATTAGAATGAACAAAATGTAAAAATGAAAAAGTACTGTGAACAGACCCCCCAAGACATATGGGGTAAGCTTACTACATAATAGCAATGTATGAGGTGGGACCTGAGCTTTAGAAATCTCTTTCAGCTTCCCATGTATATTCTCATGTATCCACAGAATCAAGAACTATTGCTCTAAATTTAGTTTCTAGGAGCTTAACTAAACAAAAAAATACACAAAACCCAGGAGGAACATTTATATAACATTAGAAAACATCATAAGTACAATTTATTAATATGCCAGAGGGAGAAGAAAGAGAAAGAGAACATTTCTATATACCAAATGCTATTCTTCCTATTATTTCAATAAACAAGCATATGTCTCAGAGTGATATGAGATGGAAGAAATGAATGTACTGTTCCTTCAGCAGGTTTTAGTTCCCACAACCTTCTCCTATTTGGGGGCTTGTCAATACTCTGAGAGTAAATATTTAAATTAATATTTAAATGAATTGTTCTTAGGACATGGTTTCTAAAATTAAGTCAACTGCCTTTCTGGAGCTCAGCACAGAGTAACAATCTGTCCCAACATTAAAGAGAAAAAACATGATACTGAATATATTGAAAGATATTTATGTTCTGCAATGGGATAACTTTCTGAAGGACACTGACTGCATACTGTTGGAAGTATTCAGTACCTAAATTAGCCCAACATATGCATATGATTTTCTCTAGGTTAGGCCAGGTCATATTCCCAGACAGGGTTTTTTTCCCTTCTACTCTTCTAGGTGGAAGGGAGACAACATATCTTTATTATACTGCATAAGCAAAACTTACAGGGTAAGTGAGGTTACACTCATAATTCATTAGCCATAATATAACTTCTCATTATAGGACAGATAGCAACAGATTTAAAGGGGAAGATTAAGAGTTATTACTATATTTGTCAGTGAAGTGTTACAATGTTTTAGCCTAAATTCAAATTTTGGGGACAGCTTGTAAGTCAAGTTACAAAGCACAAATGGGTTTAATCACATTGATATCACCAATGGGTGAAGTTTAGAATTGCTATCTGAGAGGTGATTGTCATTTCTATTGGCCTTGAAATTTTTCCTTTCTAATATGATGCAAGGGTGTTACAGTCTTAAATTGACCAAAGATTTTTTTTTCTTTAATGCTTTACCACAACTGACCTTATATGTTAAGAAGTTAAGCTTTGTCAAACTTATTGCAAATAAAATAGCAATCCATCATGTTTTAATATTGCCACTATTTGTATTGACCAAGTGCCATCTACTGTATTTGGCATCATTGTTAATCAAAGGCTTTATGTGATACTTCTAGAAGTCCAAGCCTTGATCGCTGAATAGTGGTTTTATTTCTGATATAAAAAGTAGGATATGTAGGGTATTTAAAATCAAGTTTTCTTAATTTATACCATCACAACCATTAGTAGTATGATATGGTGAAGACAATTAAGACTCAGAAACTCTCATAGATTCCTGGTTACTCCACCAACTAAGCAACTTATAACAGTTGAAATTCAGTAAAGGTGATAAAAATCTTAAATAATTAGTATAGGAGAGAGAGTTGAATATCAGATACTGATTTAACACCATCTGTAATAACTACAATTAAGGTTCTACTGAACACTTTGTTTCATATCTTTGCAGAGTGTGGATGGTCATGGTTTTGCTTGGGAGTCTATATCAGGCTTATTGGAAGCTGTGTGAACAGTGTGCAATCTCTTTGTGTAATTTTTTTCTCAGTCTCAGCACTGTTGTCTAGAGAATTCTTTGCTGTGAAGAACTGTCCTGTATGTTGTAGATTTGGCAGGAGTCCTGCACTCCATTCACTAGATACCAGTAGTTCTCTTTCAGTTCCAACACACCCATCCCCACCCTACACATACAAAGAGCCAATGATATTTATGAGTCTCCAAATTTTGCCTTGCCTTAGACCAGTCCCTTCCTGATATTTCCAGTTTTGTTAGCCAATTATTTTCTATTTTGGCTTATGCTACTTTGATTTGGTTTTTGTCATTTCATGAGAAAGAGTCCCACTTTTACAGTGATTATCCATCAAATATCAGAACTTTATAAGCTAAGTGGTGGTATTTAAGAGAAGACAGACAGGAAAAAAAGTCTATGAAGAACACAGAAATAAAATACTCTACATAACAGGTAAACCCTAAAAGGGGGAAAATCTCAGTCGTAAGGGGGAAGAGCCCCAGGTTGTCAGGTCAAAGAACTAGTAAGAATGAGATGAATAATGAAAATGGTCACTATTTTTACAAAGAACCACAGAATGAGGAATTCAACTGTTTTCTAGGTGAGCCTCAGTTAAGACCATAACCATACCCAACATCCTGATTATAACCTTGCAGAAGACCAAACCACAGCCATACTCAGAGTACTGATCTGCAGGAACTATAAGATAATAAATATGTGTTGTTTTGATCTGCTAATATTGTGGCAATGCTATTATGCAGCAGTAGATAACTTATACATATTTGGAATAGCAGAGATGTGGTATTCTAAGGCTTAGGGAAACTAAAATATTAGACAGAATTTATCTTGTAAGACCCATTTACCCACCAGACAGGCGGCAGAGGACCTACTTTTCACCATAGCTGTGATGGGGACCCAAGCATTCTTGAAGGACTATATGGTGCCTCTTAAGTGTAGGATAGAAATTTTTAAAAATATTTTTAATTTATTCATTTGAGAGAGACAGAAAGAGAGAGAGAGAAAAAAGGAGAGAGAGAGAGAGTGCGAGAGAGAGCGCACAAGCAGTGGGAAAAGCAGAGGGAGAGGGAGAAGCAGACTCCCTGCTGAGCTGGGAGCCCGATATAGGGCTCAATCCCAGGACCAGCATATCATAACCTGAGCTGAAGGCAGATGCTTAACCATCTGAGTCACCCAGGTACCCTGGTCAGAAATTATAGAGGGAAATTCTACTAGTGAAGTGGGGTGTCTAAGGGGATGATGGTACCATGGAGTGGCAGGAGCTAAGTGAAGGAAATTAAATCACCAGAGTAAGACAAGTTTACCACAAGTGCCTGGTTATTATAATGAATAGGAGAATCAAAACAGTATCAATATTCTGACTCACAGAGATCTATTGGACTGGCTGGTTGGTCACAGTGTTCCTAGCTATGAATTAGGTAAGTAGACGACTAATTTCTTATTGGATCTATACATATAGAAAGGCTCTAGGTCCAGTGAACAAAAGTCTGACTTGAGTCCCTAACACAGGGAGTCACAGTCTCTCAAACAATCCCCAGGCTTGTGTTAGTTTACTTATCCAAATCTCACTGAATGAAATGTAAGCTTGGTAACCTTGAATAAGTGCTCTTCTGTAATGTCAAAATTATACTTTCAATCTTTCTCATAGTCTTCCTATGTACATTTACCAGGATCACAGTGCATCAGATTTTATAACATTACTAAACTCCAACTGACACAAGTTTTTGAATAACCAAAACGCCACTATGGTCCAATATTCTGAGCAAGGATTTATGGAGGTTAGGAAATCAAGTTAATTTTTAACTTAAGATCTATCTCACACTGGCCTCAGTGAGTCCCCAAACCTACCCTGTATTTGCTTCCTTTCCAGTTGTGGAATACACAATTAGAGTAGACATACTTAGTATCTAGCAGATACTAATCAACAATTAGTAATTAATACTAATCAACAAATACCTACATTAGTTATCTATTGCTGTATACCAATATTACTATAAATTTAGTGGCTTAAAACTATTTCATAGGTTTTTATCTCATAGCACTTTTGAGTGTGCAATCCATGCAAGGCCTAGCTGGATTACCTAAAACACTGCCATCAAGGTGTTATCCTCAGAAAGTTCTCCTTAGAAGGTCTACTGGACAAAGATCCCTTCCAGGCTCACACTGTTGCTATAGCATTCAGTTCTAGCAGGTGTCTAGACTGAGGGTCACAGTTTCTTGTTGGATATCATGCAGTTGTCCTTAGTTTCTTGCCATGTGATCCCTCCCTATACAGCAGCACACACCATGGCAACTTGCTTCTACAATGGCAACAAGGGATTAGGAGGTGAGAAGAATAAAATAATAAGAGTTTAAGCCCTGCTGTCATCCAGAATATAAAGAGAGATAAAGAGTTTCCTGGACAAACAAAAACTAAAGGAGTTTGTGACCACTAAACCAACCCCGCAAGAAATAGTAAAGGGGACTCTTTGAGTGGGAAAGAAAGGCTAAAAGCAACAAAGACTAGAAAGGAACAGAGAAAATCTCCAAAAACAACAACTTAACAGGTAATACAATGGCACTACATTCATATCTATCAATAATCACTCTGAATGTTAACGGCCTAACTGCTTCAATCAAAAGACATAGGGTATCAGAAGGATAAAAAGACATGCTGCCTATAAAAGACTTATTTTAGACCTAAGACAGCTGCATTTTGAAAGATGGAGAACCATTTCTCATGCTAATGAATGTCAAAAGAAAACCAGAGTAGCCGTACTTATATCAGACAAACTAGATTTTAAACCAGACTGTAACAAGAGATGAAGAAGGACACTATATCATAATAATAAAGGGGTCTATCCAACAAGAAGCTCTAACAACTGTAAATATACCTCCAATATTGGGAGCAGCCAGATACAAATATAACAATTAATAACAAACATAAAAGAACTCATTGATAATAATACAATAATAGTAGGGGACCTTAACACTCAGCAATGGGCAGATCATCTTAGCAGAAAACCAACAAGGATACAATGGCTTTGAATGACACAGTAGCCCAGATGGAATTAACAGACATATTCAGAACTTTTCATCCTAAAGCAGCGGGACACATATTCTTTTTGGGTGCACATGGAACATTCTCCACAACACATCACATACTGGGGTAAAAATCAGGCCTCAACTAGTACAAAAATATTGAGAGCATACCACGCATATTTTCCAACCACAATGCTATGAAACTTGAAGTCAATCACAAGAAAAAACTTGGAAAGATCACAAATACACGGAGGTTAAAGAACATCCTACTAAAGAATGAATGAATGGATCAACCAGTGAATTAAATAATAAATAGAAAAATACACAAAAGCAATATAAAATGAAAACATAATCCAAAAACCTTTAGGATGCAGTAAAAGTGGTCATAGAAAGGAATTATATAGCAATACAAGCCTACCTCAAGAAGCAAGAAAAGTCTCAAATATACAATGGAATCTTGCACATAAAGGACCTAGAAAAGGAATAGCAAATAAAGCCTAAAGCCAACAAAGAAGGGAAATAATTAAGATTAGAGCAGAAATAAATGATAGAGAAATAAGAACAACAATAAAACAGCAGAGAAGGTCAATAAAACCAGGAGCTGGTTCATTGAAAGAATTAATAAAATTGATAAACACCTAGCCAAACTTATCAAAAAGAAAAGAGAAAGCACCAAAATAAAATCACAAATGAGAGAGGAGAGATCACAACCAACACCAAGAGATAATATAAGAGTTATATTATATTATTATATAGAGTTATAAGAGAATATAATGAAAAAATATATAACAAATTGAGCAATCTGGAAGAAATGGATAAATTTCTAGAAACACATAAGCTTGAAATAGAAAACCTGAAAATACTGATAACCAGCAAAAAAATTGAATCAGTAATCAAAAATCTCCCAATAAACAAGATTCCATGGCCAGATAGCTTCCCAGGTGAGTTCTACCAAACATTTAAAGAAGAGTTAATACTTACTCTTCTCAAAATGTTTCAAAAAATAGAAATGTAAGGAAAACCTCCAAACTCATTCTACAAGGCCAGCATTACCTTGATTTCAAAATGAAAGGCCCTATTAAAGAGGGGAATTACAAACTAACATCCCTGTTGAACATGGATACAAAAATTTTCAACAAAACACTAGCTAATTAGATCCAATAATACAGTAAAAGAATTATTTATCATAATCAAGTGGGATTTATTTCTTAGTTGCAAGGGTGGTTCAATATTCACAAATTAAAAAAAAAAACCACAAATCAATCAACGTGATACACCACATTAATAAAAGAAAGGATAAGAACCATATGATTCTCCCTATAGATGCAGAAAATGCATTTGACATTTACAGAATCCATTCTTTTTTTTTTTTTTAAGATTTTATTTATTTACCTGACAGAGAGAGAGAGATCACAAGTAGGCAGAGAGGCAGGCAGAGGGTGGGAGGGGGAAGCAGGCTCCCTGCTTTGAAAGGGCCCAACGTGGGGCTCGATCCCAGGACCCTGAGATCATTACCTCAGCAGAAGGCAGAGGCTTTAACCCACTGAACAACCCAGGTGCCCCTACAGAATCCATTCTTGATAAAACCTTCAACAAAGTAGGGATAGAGGGCCATGTATGAAAGACCCATAGCTGATAGCCTCCTCAATGGGGAAAAACTGAGAGCTTTTCTTCTCAAATCAGAAACATGACAGAGATGTCTTCTCTCACCACTGTGGTTTAGAATAGTACTGGCAGTCCTAGTCTCAGCAATTAGACAACAAAAAGAAATAAAAGGCATTGATATTAGCGAGGAAGAAGTCATACTTTCACTATCCCCAGACAACATGATATAGAAAACCTAAAGGACGCCACCAAAAAGTTGCTAGAACTGATACACAAATTCAGCAAAGTTGAAGGGTACCAAATCAATGAAGAGAAATCTGTTGCATTTCTATAAACTAATAATGAAGTAACAGAAAGATAAATAAAGGAATTGATTCCGTTTACAATTTTACCAAAAACTATAAGATACCCAGGAATAAGCCTAACCAAAGAGGTAAAAGATCTGTACTATGAAAACATAAATAGACATTTTTTCCAAAGAAGACACCCAGATAGCTAACAGACACATGAAAAATGCTCAACATCACTGATCATCAGGGAAATACAAATGAAAACTATGATGAGATGTTGGGGTTAATGTAGAGCATGAAATCAGCCATAATACCTGGCTTGCTAAAATGTAACACAGAGGCCGCTGAGGGCAAGGAAGGTTTCAGAAAAGAGCATAGGCCTTCAGAATGACAAGGTCTGTGTGACCACTCTGCTGTTGGAATGCTGTGGGGAGTTGCCTTCCCCAAGCTTTCTTCGCCCTAAGCCAGGCTGTGATCCAAGAGATGTATGCATTGTCCCTTAGGCTATGTTTAGCAGAACATGTAGAACAGGCAGATTAGCATATCATATCTTTCCCATAAACAGATCCTCCTAGTTTCAGTAAGACCCCTTGTCATACATCACCTGCTTGAGAAACAGTGATAAGGATTTGTGATTATCCTGAAGGACCAATAAAAGCCAGAGCAAAGAAGAGCAAAAGGTCTTCCGTCTTTGTCCCTGAGTGTTGACCCCTTTGCCTTTTCTCTTTCACAGCAGTTTGGAGCTTGGATACAGTTTGGGAATACTGTAAACAGTATGGGAATTAATATCACTGGCTTGTTTAGGAACAGATCATTGTGCGATACAGATCTCTTACTACTAACCACAAAGACGAGATTGGTTATACATATCCCTGCTTGACTCTGGAAAGCCTCAGATACCTATATAAGCAGTCTGTGAATTTTATCCCACTGTGGAGTCAGTGCCTTTGAGCAGAGTAAAATATGAATTAAACATTATGACTCTTATAATTAATCAATAAATCATTGGTAGATACAGTAATAATCACTATTATCATTTATGCTCAAATTTTTTCTTGAATAATTTTGAATCAGCTATAGACTCAAATCAAATGGGTAAATTGTTTTTGACTCTTTTCAATATTTTAATATGTCCCCCAAAGTACAGCTTTAGTGCAAATAGATTACAAGTATATGGGGCGCTATTGTGACTAGGTTTGTAATTCCTCCTTTTAATGGACATTTTATATTGTTGAAATTGAGATAATCGAATCCATTAGCCTCAATATCTATCAGTATGCAAAGTAATGGAAAATAGCTCTTACCAATTCATTGTTAAAAGCACACTGAGAAGCTCTTCAACAGTCACCGACTAAGTAGAATGAGATGCACATTTTGGCGGGATGACTTCAAACAATTATACCTGACACATCTGCCAACTAACATCAGTATAGCTGCATTAAAAATTAAAAACAGATTTCTGTGCGTGAAACATATTTTTGACACTTAGTATATGAAGAAAATAAATCAGGCAAACCTCTTCAATGTTTAACACTTGTCAGTGTGGGTTTGCCTTGAGATTTTGTCAGATTCACCTATATTTAAGATTTATCATTGATGCCATCTTCTTGTATTTCAGTATGAAAGCATCCAGTAAAGGAATTGTTATTTGTTAGCACTTAAGTACCAGTGTGGAAAAATTAACTAAAAAATAACATACAAATCTTATTATGACTAATGTAGGTAAAAAAGCTGATCTAAGCTCTGGAAATACTTCTATGATGCTGAAAATGATTATGGCACACGATGATTTCCTCAGGATGAGTACTGAGAAAAAAACTGTTTCTTGTGTCATAATAATAGAAGAAACAATTTAACCATATTATCCAAGTCATACAAATCAAGAAAATGAAAATAAACAAATTGTTTTATTTTGAAGGTGATCTTTACTCAGTCTACCAAATCAAATGATAATCTCTTCTAGAAACACTCTCATAGACACATCTAGACATAATGTTTTACCAGGTATGTGGGCATCGCTTAGCCAGTCAAGTTGGCATATAAAGTAGCCATCACAAATAGTGTGATTTTTTTTTAGGCTTTGACATTCAAGTGGTAGCCATTTATTCCGAATAAGTTAATTTACCTGTTTCCACTAGGCTCTAGTCATTATGCTATTGTGGTACTTAACTCTGGTTCTCTACTGTGACCCCAGAAAATGTAATCAATATTATCTTCACAGTCAGTACAGCATCACTAGTATTTACGGATCATATATAATGTGCAACAGAGTACCTGCTTCCCTACTTTATTTATTTTTAATCATCTGCTCTATGTTGTCAATTTAGAGCTGGAAGCATGTGTTACTCATCTTGGTATTACCAGTTTAAATATTTAACTCAATAATGATAAATATGTGAAGAATTTGAATAAATTGGCATAAAAACTATTTTCAGGATTTTCAAGCCTAAAATTGAGATACTAACTGCCACCTCTTATTCCCTCATAAAGAGAATAAAAAATGAAAGTTGGTTTTATTATACAAAATATAGGTTTCCTCCATAATATTATGCAAACATATCTTTGGTTTAGTTTTTTAAAGAATGAAAGCATTTAATAGAAATATGCAGCTTTATGGTTGAGTGGTGTGTGTGTGTGTGTGTGTGATGCATGCTGGGAAATGAGAAGAAGATGGATATTTGAAGTTAAGGTTGTCTAGCAGCCAAGAAGTTCTTGACCAACAGACAACTGCTAGATCAGTTCTCATTCCACACTTTGATAAATTTGGCCAAGTACAGTAATAATAAGCACAAAAGAAATTAGACAGATTAGTATTCATTTAACAGCATGATGCATGAGCTTCCTTTTTGCATCAGTTCCTACTTGCCCCCAAGTCCCACGAAGGCAATGCAGACTGAGTTCATATGAATGCTGTGCACATTGAGGTCTTTGTCACAGTTAAGGAAACCTGAGCTTAGGAAACTCCCAACTGTATGAGGATGCTACCAGCAAACCTACCCAGATTTTATCCCAGAGGGACCCATTACTGTTATGATACTGGTCAGGAAACAAAGATTCCCTCTGACCTGGAGAGAGACACTGTATTTGGCTACCATAGCTAGCTATTTCATATGAAAATGTCTCTCAAGTTGAAAAGACAGTCTGAGAAAAAAGTTATCATAACTCATGTAGAAACACTAGGGAGAACTGTCTCACAACAATGGTTAAGTACAGGTTCAAACCAGCAGGACCAATACTTTTTAGTTGTTAGTTACTAATGAGTATAGTAATATAATATATTGTAATATAATATATAACATATAATATAATGAGTATATTTTATCTAATCTAAGAGAGTATAAAACTGGGTATGATGGCAATTGTTGGTTATGTCCAACATACTTGTACAAAATCTGAAGTCTCTCTCCCATATCTGACCCTTTTAAAATAACAACCACTGGAAGAAATAGTGCTATGCTCTGGCATGGATTAAATACATATTTTTAATTAATAACTTTTATCTTAAAGAAGTTTTAGGTTCACAGCAAAATTAAGCAGAATATATAGTTACCATGTACTTTCTGTCTCCACATACACACAACCTCCCTCACTATCACTATCCCTCACCAAACCAGTATATTTGTTACAATCAGTTAAACTACACTGACATGATTATCACCTAAAGTCCATAGTTTACATTAGGGTTCACTCTTGCAGTTGTACATTCTATGGGTTTTTCTATGGGTTTCGACAAATTTATAAACTATGTATCCACCATATCTGTGATACAGAGTAGTTATACTGCCCTAAAAGTCCTCTGTGCTCAATTTATTTCTCTTTCCCTTCCCTCCTACCCTTGGCACCTTTCTCTTTACTTTCTCCAGAGTTGTGACTTTTCCCGAATGTCATATAGTTGGAACCAAACAGTATGTACCCTTTTCAGATTGGCTTTTCTCACTTGGCATATGCACTTAAGTGTGTTCCATGTCTTTTCATGGCTTGATAGTTCATTTCTTTTTATATCTGAATAATATTCATTGTCTGGATTTATCGGTTTGTCCATTCACCTATCGAAGGGCTCTTGATTGCTTCCAAATTTGAAAATTATGAATAAAGTTGCTATAAACATCTATGTGCAGAGTGTGTGTGTGTGTGTGTGTGTGTGTGTGTGTGTGTGCATTAAGTTTTCAGTTCATTTGGGTGAATAAAAAGGAAGGTAACTGCTGAATCATTTGATAAGAGTCTGTTTAATTACACAAAAGACTGTGAAACTATTTTCTGAAGTGGCTATACCATTTTGCACTCTTTCCAGCAATGAATTGAGAGTTCCTGTTGCTCCACATTCAACTTCCCAGAATTTGATTTTGACAGTGTTTTAGAATATTGCACTCCACTCTGGAACTGTGTTTGGAAAGAAGTATGCCAATGGAAAAAGAAGGGGAGGGTAGATTGCAAGGAGAGGAAGACAAAGAGTAAGTATGTAGTTCTGCTAACAGTTAAGCATTGCTTTAAAAACCTTTCTATGCTTGAATAATTTTGATATTTCATTTACACATATCCCTCCAATTATGAGAACAATGGTAAAATTCAATTAACAAGAAATGCTGTTTCACTGGAGCTTTTCTGGTTATACATTTACTGTCTGATTTCTGTCATAGGAGAATGCGAACATGGAGATGTTTTTTGGGCTCCTTTTACTATAGAACTCTTTTTTTTTTTTTTCTTTTTCCCCTGCTGCAAACAAACAAACAAACAAACAAAAAGCCAGAAAGAATACCTTCTTGTAACGGACACCTTTGAATGCTATGTCTTTTCTTCATGGAACACCATGGGCTATAAGAGCCTCTGTCTGCCACGGGAAACACAAAACTGATGGAAGTTTGAATTCACACTCACTTTTCTTTTTTCTTTATTTTCTTTAAATTGTGTTACATTAGTCACCATAAAATACATCATTAGTTTTTGATGCCGTGTTCCAAGATTCACTGTTTATGTACAACACCCACCCAGTCCTCCATGCAATACGTGACCTCCTCAATACCCACCACCAGGCTCACCCATCCCTCATTCTCTCCTCTCTAAAACCCTGAATTTGTTTCTCAGAGTCCACATACTCTCATGGTTCACCTCTCCTTCTGATTTCCCTCAATTCACACTCACTTTTCAAGCAGAAAATGTTCATTCTCTATGTTGAATTTTCAAAGAAGATTTTTTTGGAATAACATGATTCAGCTGATAAAAAACAAATTCCTGAGTGTCCAATGTATTTGCTACTAAAACCGAATCTTAGTGGGAAAAATATTCTGTTCATTAAATTTATATAGGATACGAGTCTTTTTTCCTTTAAGTTAAGGTGAACAAAATTCATTTTTCTAGAATTAAAAAAAGTCAAGAAAAGGATTCCAATTTGAAATAACCTGAATTTGCAGGACTGAATAATGGAAAAGCAAATGAACAACAAAACACAAAAGAAAAAGAAACCAAAAGAAACAAAGTTTAAATGTAGTCTGCAGTGACTTTGCTGTTAAGTAAAAGGGAACCAAATCCTTGATATCACTTACCATTGCAGGGCGTTTTTCTGATAAAATTCATTCACCATTTTATCTTTCACACTTTCACCAGCTCAATGTGACAAAGCAAGACAATAAAATTGTGAGATATATACATGATTACCAAATCTACAAGTATCCCCTCTTCACAAGGTTAAGAGCAGGAAAAGCAGAAAAAAAAATTCTAGGGTAATCACTTTTATATCATTTACTTCCAGTAGGGATTAATATTATTTCTATGTTGTTTTTATAAATACAAATACGTAACCATTTTTTGCCTATATACAGAGAAATAGCCCACACTCTGACATATCCTAAAAATGAAGCTATAGAGAAAGAGAGGACAAAGAAAACTCTTAAAGGAAAAAGATTCTGCCTGGGAGGAAAATAATACACTTCTGTTGTCAAATAATTGATCAGAAACTTCAATGCATTGCAAAGGTTAATGTAGTAATTTATTAGACAAGTAAATATTGGAAAAAGAAACAACCACATTCCATTGTATTAAAAAGTGAAATTTCTAGCAAGAGAAATGTGAGCAAGTCAGTAGCTCAGGGGAAAGGTTATCTTCATTTCCTATCAGAATTAACAAGTGAGATGGATGTCAGAAGACACACAACAAAGTTACTCTCTAGGTATACACTGAATGACAAGTGAGCAGGTTGGTTCCCAAAGGAAATTAGTGGGCAAATTTATTTGAAGAAGCAATTATCTAAAGTAAGGAAACCTTTGAAGCTCTTTGAACCCTGAAATGGGCAATTCCTCTGTTAAAGATCTGATAAAAGCAATGAAAAGTAAATTACTCTGCATTCTGCCCTTTTAAAGGAAAAAGTAGTAACTTTCATCAACTTAAACCCAAGATAATTTAATTGTCCTTGCCAGCATAGTCCTAACTAAAATCTAGCCAACAACAGTATCTGATTCACAACATAAAATATGGTATTCTTCTAAATAAACTTTCCTTCCTTCTATGGCAAAATTCAAAATACCAAACAATTTTATTAACTAATTAAATTAATTTTATTAAATGAAGCTATAGATCCCTAAATGATTGATTTTAAAAAGCCCCAAACTAGGAAAATGAATGTCATCATGGAAAAGAGCAATGCTATCATTAATCATCTAGAATTAAGTTTTTTTTTTTAATTCTAAAAAGCAAAACAAAAGTAAAAGCAAACTTGAATATACCATGAAATAAAATGTACAGATCTTGAGCAGGTTGGAGATTGTAGGGTAAAGAGTAAGACTCATGTTCTATGGATTTCTATAGATTCTATAGATTTATTTTCTATGTTAAATTTACTCTAACCTTGATAACACTACCATAAGCAATGTCAAGCTAAAAATTTTAATTAATTATTGTTTTTAATGAATTTTGTTGAACCTAATGCCTAGCTGGTGCATCATTAAATTTGACCCAGGTAAATAACATTGACACTATATTTATTTGTTCAGTGAAAATTTTAAAATGGATATTCCTCTGAGCAAAGTTTTTGAGTATTTGAGTACTATTTTCATAATAAAATAACTAATTTCTATCCTTGCAATTAGTACCCATTATTAAGATGCAAATTGAACATCTTAATAATGTTGTGTAATATTGCTCAAAACCCCTAACTGCCCTTCTTCACAGAAGTGAGGGTAATAGTGGCAAGGAGGGCTATCTCCAAAACAGTTTTGTGTTTTCCATGGCTCCAGTTAATATCAGGGCTACCACTTTTTCTATAATCCCTCTGGTCCAAGGGACCATGACATTTCACAGCTGCTAATCTGTAGGTTGCCTCATATATCCTATTTTTTTCTATCTCTTTCAATAATTAGCACCCAGACTTAAATTCTTTGAGCTTTACAGCACAACAGAGTCATTATTTCCCAGACTGTACGCAGTCATATTTCCTGAGGACTATATATTGCAGAGTACATTAACTCATGTTTATAACAGCAACTCTTTTTAAGGTATATTAATAAGGTGGCATTTTTGTATTAACATTAGAGTAAAGCTACTGGTTTAACCTCAGATATGGGCAATAAAAAATTTCTACCTCAGTGTTTCTCTAACCCATCTTTCGAGTCTATGGTGTTGCAGGCATCTCTCTGACCTTGAACCTCATTCTCCCAGGGACAGTGTCTTTAATTAATAATCTCTAAGTATGGGGCGCCTGGGTGGCTCAGTCATTAAGCGTCTGCCTACGGCTCAGATTGTGATCCCGGCGTCCTGGGATCGAGCCCCGCATTGGGCTCTCTGTGCCGCAGGGAGCCTGCTTCTCCCGCTACCATTCCCCCTGCTTGTGTTCCCTCTCTAGCTGTGCTTCTCTCTATCAAATAAATAAAATCTTAAAAAAAAAAAAAATCTCTAAGTATTTGTCCCTAGATACCTAGTTTCCGAGGTTTTATTTCTTTGCAAGAATGTTGTCATAATTCTAGATGTTAATAATGGTTCTGCTGCCTGCTATTTAGATTCTGAAGACTCACATGTTTGTTCCCATCTAATTTGATAAACTGGATATTATTGTACACTTCTATTTTATCCATTGTAATTGCATTTTAGTTATCATTTCCTTCTGGTTTAATCTCTAGAAATGATGTGTCTCCATTTACCTTTCCCTAGGTCATTGTAGGCTTGGTTGTACATTGCTGCTACTGCATTCTTCATAGCCAACCCTGCACCCAAACCCACACAAATACCTACATATCTACTCCTGGCCTCAAGTCAGGACCATCTGATTGCATCTCAATTCCAGTTAAGGCAGAAAGCTGTGACTGTTTTATATTTCTACCTAAATATATGAAAGAAATTCAATACAATAAAATAATTTTGCTAGGCACATTCTATTAACTTTGCTGATAGAAAAATAACTCAGATTCTGCCTGAAAGGTTTTTCCAAGTTATCTTCAGAAAGCCCTAGGAGTTAAGGACTTAACAAAGTGAGTTTAATGTTTGAGAAAAATATTTTTAAAATATTAGCTCTTTCATTTAGGATAAGAGATAAAAACATTTTGATAGTATAAAAACAAAATGGTTTGAGGTAGCACTGAGAATTTGTTTTCATTTTAATTTTCTTATATGATTTTGTATTTTGTATTGGGTCATTTATATATTGCAGAATAAATGGCATATTAGCTTATTAATTAAACATACAGTAAGTATATACATGTGACAGACACTACTCTGAATATAAGATGACAGTCATCTTCATTTTATATGAAACATATCATAAAATATTACTGTAGTATACAGAGAATGCTATAGGAAAATTGTATTTTTCTCAGGTAACTAGCTCATCACCTGCATTGTCCCTGTGTCATTCAGTAACTTTAATCTCTTTAAACTGGTATTAAGGCAACCGCCACTTAATATTTTCATATCACTTCCTATATTTTATTTATACAATATGTTAGCAATCAACAAATTGATTGTCCTCTCTACTCTGAAATATGGCTTAATATTTACTATCCTTTTATAGACTATATTCCTTTTTGTTGGAAAATATTCACTTTCTATTCAAATTCTACTCACCGTTCAAGATCAAACCTCTGTTTTCGCTCCATGGAAATTTCCCACATCACTCTTGCCTATGAATGAATTCAGAGTATTTAATCTGTCCTTCATTTCTTCCCTTATTTGTAACACTTTCCATATCCCTGTATTACAATATATGAAATACTATGTTATGATTTTCTGTAATAAAACCTGAGCCTCTTCTATACAGCTTCTGTAATAACCTATAAACAATAATAACTGTGAGGTTCTCCAGGACAAGACATATGTTAAGGCCTATTACAGTTCTTAACACATAATAGGAAATAAGTTAATGTTTTGTTTAATAGAACTGGATTGCTCACTGGATACCATTTGTATTATAAATTCCTTCACATTTGTGCCTTACCCCTTCTAGTTCAGGCAAAATATAAATGCTAGGAGGAGGAACTATGTCAAATTGAAGCTTATATAAACAAAGCACCTTTGAGTAGTGCACAAGAGTAACTGTCTACATAGGACAGATTTCTTGAAGAATATTGTCATGATTTTTTCAATGCAAGTTTGGGAAAAGAGGTATTGTGAATCATGAGAAAAATACTTAGGTAGGGAATATATTATTTTGAACAAAATATGCATTGCAATATTTAGGGATTAATTTCATTTCAAAATTACTAAGCATTACTTTATTAAGAAAAGATCTATTCATTAAACATGAATGAGCACCTATCATATATCATACACAGATATTAGTCAAATTATCACACACAAAAAAGTGAGCACCAAAAAATGGAGTTATTTAATGCAGGGAACACATTGGGTGGAAGACCATAATAAATAAATCTCACTTAATGCTGGAGAGGAGTGGGTCACAGATTGATTTCCTTAGCTAGAGACCTTGAGATATATTGGAGAGAATGAGTAGTGATTCCCCATGCAAATGGGAAGCTGAATAAGAACAGACAGATGGAATACCACGTATGTGACTATGTAAGGTATCGAAGTTCAGGGGCCTGAGATAGACCCCCCAAATTATGGCACTTGCCATGGAATATGGAACAATAAAATATTTTATTTTGCTATAAAGATTAATACATATTTAGGGAAAAGGTTTGTGATCAAGCAAAGAGAAAACAGTGGCATTATGTTAAGACTGACAAGCAGAATAAAGAGTTGAACAGGGAATTCCAGGGGGTTGATGATACCATTCCTTGACACTTTGTGAACGACTGGAATTATGGAGTGGGAATATGAAGTGATTCTGATCATATTGCTGCAGGTAGAGTTGAAATAGAGCCTAATAGAGAAATCAAGATCACATATAGGGAACAAACATTTCAGAAAGTTCTTTTTTTCCTTAATATTTTTAATTTGATTTTTACATTAAATTAAACAGCCAGGGACTGTCAGTGTGTACTCTTACCCTAGCGTAAGGCTAATGCAGTTGGACTTGCTTATTTAGGCAATGTTTTCTAATTGGTTCAGCTCCTTGCTTTCTACCCGATATTGCTATTGTAGTTTTAAAGCTCAATATAAGAAGAGCTGTGATCAATGGAACAGAATAGAGAGCTCAGAAATGGACCCTCAACTCTATGGTCAACTAATCTTTGACAAAGCAGGAAAGAAGGTCCAATGAAAAAAAGACAGTCTCTTCAACAAATGGTGTTGGGAAAATTGGATATCCACATGCAGAAGAATGAAACTGGACCACTTCCTTACACCACACACTAAAATAGACTCCAAATGGATGAAAGACCTCAATGTGAGACAGGACTCCATCAAAATCCTTGAGGAGAAGACAGGCAGCAATCTCTTTGACGTCAGCCACAGCAACTTCTTCCTAGAAACATTGCCAAAGGCAAAGGAAGAAAGGGCAAAAATGAACTATTGGGAATTCATCAAGATCAAAAGCTTTGCACAGCAAAGGAAACAGTCAACAAAACCAAAAGACAACCGACAGAATGGGAGAAGATATTTGCAAATGACATATCAGATAAAGGGCTAGTATTCAAAATCTATAAAGAACTTCTCAAACTCAACACCCAAAGAACAAATAATCCAATCAAGAAATGGGCAGAAGACCTGAACAGAAAGTTCTGCAAAGAAGACATCCAAATGGCCAAGAGACACATGAAAAAGTAGTCAACATCACTTGGCATCAGGGAAATACAAATTAAAACCTCAATGAGATACCACCACACACTAGTCAGAATGGCTAAAATTAACAAGTCAGGAAACAACAGATGTTGGCGAGGACATGGAGAAAGGGAAACCCTCCTACACTGTTGGTGGGAATGCAAGCTGGTGCAGCCACTCTGGAAAACAGTATGGGGATTCCTCAAAAACTTGAAAATAGAGCTACCTTATGGCCCAGTAATTGCACTACTGGGTATTTACTCTAAAGATACAAATGCAATGATCCAAAGGGGCATGTGCACCTGAATGTTTATGACAGCAATGTGTACAATAGGCAAACTATGGAAAAAGCCTAGGTGTCCATCAACAGATGAATGGATAAAGACGTGGTACACACACACACACACACACACACACACACACACACACACACACACACACTGGAATACTATGCAGCCGTCAAAACCCCCCAAATCTTTCCATTTGCAATGATGTGGATGGAACTAGAGGGTATTCTGCTAAGTGAAATAAGTCAATTAGAGAAAGAATTATCCTATGATCTCACTGATATAAGGAATTTGAGAGGCAGGGTGGAGGGTAATGGGGAAAGGGAGGGAAAAATGAAACAAGGTGGGACTGGGGAGAGAGATGAATCATAAGAGACTCTTAATCTCAAGAAACAAATTGAGGGTTGTTGGAGGGGATGGGGTTGGGAAGGATGGGGTGGTTGGGTGATGGACATTGGGGAGAGTATGTGGTATGGCGAGTGCTGTGAATTGTGTAAGAATAATGATCTGTACCTCTGAAACACAGACCTGTACCTCTGAAACAAATAATACCGATGTTAATTAAAAAAAGGGTTGCCTGGGTGGCTGAGTGAGTTAAAGCCTCTGCCTTCAGCTCAGGTCATGATCTCAGGGTCCTGGGATCAAGTCCTGCACCGGGCTCTCTGCTCAGTGAGGAGCCTGCTTCCTCTTCTCTCTCTGCCTGCCTCTCTGCCTACTTGTGATCTCTCTCTCTGTCAAATAAATAAATAAAATCTTAAAAAAAAAAACAAAAGAATAGCTGTGGTCTGATGAGAGACACGGCTTTATCTGTTATTTACTCCATAAGGAATGTGAACCTGCAAACTTGAAATCAGAGCTAGAAGGTTGGCTGTTCATAAAGCTATGGGTGTGTGTAGTATATAGGGCTTGTGGATGTATGGGTATGCATTTGGCGTAAATCTAATTTGAGAGACTGATTTAGATAAGACAGACTAAAATAAATTATTCTCTCTACATTCCCTCACAACCTCTGGATAACCATAACTCCAATGGAATAGTGCCAAATAAACATAAATTAAATGAATAAATGAATAATCCCTCATAGAAGTTCCATTTTACTTATCCATCAATATGTTTATTTTGGTTTAAAGCAAAGACTATGTTGTGTTTCTGGGTGTTCTGAAATATATATATATATATGTATATGTATTAAATAATATAATAATATATATGTATTAAATAAGGATACCGATAATATAAATAAATATAAAAGAAATATAATATAATATAAATAAATATAAAATAAAATATAAATATAAATAAAATATAAAATAAATATAAAAATATAATAAATATATATATATTATATATATGTATATAATGGAGAACCAAAGTCCCTAATTTTTAACCTTGTATATGTCTATCTTAGCTTTTTGTTTTACTTCTCAAGACTTATTTATTTATTTGAAAGATAGTGCTTATGCTTGTGGGTTGGAGGGGTGAGGAGGAAAGGGGGAAGATAGGGAAAGGGAGAAAATCCCAAGCAGACTCCAAGTACTGAGTATGAGCCAAACCCAGGACTTGATTTCACATGACCTGAGCTTAGAGTCAGACATTTAACTGACTGAGCCACCCAGGTGCCCCTTTAATGTTTGATAATTTTGTCTACACTTTAATCATATTTTTTTCATGTATTAAATAAGGATACCGATTTTTACCTCCTCTAAGTATTTTCTAAGTATTAAATAAAATATTTCTATGAGACATCACCTAGCAGAATATGTAATATATAACATCTGCTCAATAAACACTAAAATGGCCTATTGTCACATCAGGCATATCTGGGGAAGGGGGATGTTTCTTGCCTCTGAAGGGAGAACTTCTTCCCAAGGCTTTCTTTAGGCCAGTATTTCCAAATCCTCATACATAATTTGGATTATGTTCACATTTAGGCATATGACCTGTAATGATACCCTATCTACCTCACTAAAGAGAGTATATTTGAATATAACTGTTATTATTACCAATATAATACTGAATCTCATACAAGTTTTTAAGTGATTCATTCTTATATTTATGTCACCACATATTACAACAAATAACATATCTGAAATACGCCTGATAATTGATTTTGAAAGACATGTTTTCCTGTAGATCAAAGATAGCAAATAGGTTTCATCTTACAAGACAGTGCCAACCAACCGGTAAGGACTGTATTGATTTCAATGTGCATGAGGAATGGAAGCTGGCACATCAGTTCATTCAGGAGGGTACTCTAATAATTGATTAACCATATCCACTATTAGGATAAGAGAGAGAGGTAGTGGCTCACGTGAGAGGTTATTTGCCATCCCTAGATTATTTTGATTAACTTTGTAATATCTTATTGAAGTAAGACAATATCATATTGATAAGCATTTAGAAACTATGAAAACACTATGTGATTTGGAGTAGAAAGTCATATATAACAAAATTTAATTCCTAAGTTCAATAATCTTCATTAGAAGTTTTATTTTTTAAACTAATCTAAAACTTACTCCACCAAGCCATATTTAAAACGAAAGGAACCTGTAAGCAGGTTATTCATTCAAATGTGTGTTAGTAAACCTTTGCCTTGATAAGACATACAACAGACTTATTACTCTGCAGTGCCCTGTAGCACATAAAGAATTTGATTAATGTATTTGCAAATGACATTAAAATAACTTATATTTATATATGTGCATAGATAAAATAATTTTAATTTGAAAAATACAATATTTATGAATTAAGCTATTTATCTTAAGGGATAGAATCAAGAAATTATGTTCTCACAATGATTAAAAATAGAATTTCACCTAAATGACCTCCCTCATTTACCTTTGAGAGAAGGATGAGTCTACATTTGAATAGTTTAATGTATCCACTCTTTATTAGCTTGGATATAGTGAATTCTATTATTTTCTAACAAATGCATAATATGTGAAGAGCAGCCTATAAATATCCTTTTTATTCAATGAAGCATCAAAAGAAAATTAATGCTCCATAGTTATTTAAAACATTAAAGGATACATTATATTAGAGAATTAAATATTTAAATTAAAAATAGTTCTTAAAAATAATTGGCAATAAGAAATGTTATCAGTAAGCATTTAACAGTAACTATGTAAAAAGTATTTTATTCATAATAAGGCTTTTTTTTAATGGTACAGACTACATTAAATCATAACTCAAAAGTCTCAGTATAGGTTTTCTCCTTCAAAGCAACAATTCAGACATGAAAACCTATGTGGTTTCAAATTGTGCCACATGCTTCTTTTTGTTGCTCGCGAAGTTCAGTGTATTCTGAATCATAACTTTCAGTATTCTTTTACATATGCATATCCAATTTTCCCAGTACTACTTTTCAGGACTATTTTTTCTCTATGGAGTATTCTTGGCTCCCTCATCAAATATTAATTGACTGTAAATGCACGGGTTTATTTCTGGGCTCTTAACACTGTTCCATTGGGTTATGTATCTATTTTTATGCCATAATCATATTGTTTCATTACTATAGTTTGTAATATGGTTTGAAATTAGGAAGTGTGATGCTTCTGGCTTTGTTCTTTCTCAGAATTGCTTTCGTTACTCAGGATTTTTGCGTTTCCATACAAATTTCAGATTTTTTTCTATTTCTTTGAAAAACACCATTGCAGTTTTGAACTAGATCTGTAAATCTGTAAATGGCTTTGGATAGTGTGGGCATTTTAACAATATTAATTCTAATCGAAACATAGGATATCCATCCATTTGTCTGTGTCTTCTTGAATTTCTTTCATCAAAGTCTTGTAGCTTTCATTGTACATCTTTCACTTCCTTTGGCTAAATTTATTGATATTTCTGTTTTTGATGCTATTGTGAAAAGGATACTTTTCTTTCTTTTTTCAAATGCTTTATTGTTAGTGTATAGAAATGCAGCCAATTTCTGTACGTTGATTTTTTTTATTTATTTTTCCCCAAATACACTTTATTTTTTCAGTATTACAAGATTAATTGTTTATGCACCACACCCAGAGCTCCATGAAATATGTGCCCTCCTCAATACCCACCACCAGGCTCGCCCAACCCCCCACCTCCCCTTCTCCAAAACCCTCAGTTTGTTGCTCAGAGTCCACAATCTCTCATGATTCATTGCCCCTTCTGATTCCCCCATTCACCCTTCCTTTCCTTCTCACAATGCCCCCCATGTTTTTCCTAATGCTCCACACGTTAAATGAGACCATAAGATAATTTACTCTCTCTGCTTGACTTATTTCACTCTGCATAATCTCTTCCAGTCCCAAACATGTTGATACAAAAGTTGGGTATTCATCCTTTCTGTTGGAGGCATAATATTCCATTGTATATATGTACCATATCTTCCTTATCCATTTATCTGTTGAAGGGCATTTGGTTCTTTCCACATTTTGGTGATTATGGCCATTGCTGCTATGAACACTGGGGTACATGTGGCCCTTCTTTGTACTGCATCTACTTCTTTGGGTAAAATACCCAGTAGTCCAATTGCAGGGTTATAGGGTATCTCTATTTCTAATTTTTTGAGAAATCTCCACACTGTTTTCCAAAGTGGCTGCACCAACTTGCATTCCCACCAACAGTGTAAGAGGGTTCCCCTTTCTTGATATTCTCTCCATCATTTGTTATTTACTGTCTTATTGATTTTGGCCATTCTAACTGGTGTAAGGTGGTATCTCAGTGTGGTTTTGATTTGAATCTCCTTGATGGCTAATGATGATGAGCATTTTTTCATGTGTCTGTTAGCCATTTGTATGTCTTCTTTGGAGAAGCGTCTGTTGATGTCTTCTGCCCATTTTTTGATGTGGTTATCTGTTTTGTGAGTGTTGAGTTTGAGGAGTTCTTGTATGATTTGTATCTTTCATTCTATTAATGTAGCATATCACATTTATTGATTTACGTATGCTAAATCATCCTTGCTTCCCAGGAATAAAAATGTAATATTTAAAGAGAGGAGCAAGATTCCATGACAGGATAGTATGGGATTTGCTTAGAAGATCAAAATAATTTTTTTAAGACATTTAAGGCTCTCAAGAGCCAGTGCATACATCACTTCCCAAATCCTTGTTCAGGAACATCATCTTGGTAGCTTGAAATTGAAAGTGGCCACGATATTTATGCCACAGAAATTGTTAAACATTACAAATGAATGTCTCCTTTTCCACCAGCAAAATTAAGAACTGCTTTGCCTACATACTACTCAGTCAGACAGCTTAGTTCAAATCCTATCTTCCTCCTAATGACAGTGTATCTTGGATGTTTCTTAGACTCTATGACTATGATTTTTGTCTTCTATAAGATGGGGATAATAGTAAAAAAGACAGTTATCTTTTAATTTTGTCAGAAGTATTTTATCAGATAATTAACCTTAAGCATTTAGAACACTGACTGCTACCTAAGGGATGCTTGATAAATGTGTGCTAAAATATTTATTATTATTTTGCTCAAAGATTTTCAGCAGCTGGCATGCTATATTGTGAGATAAGGCAGTTGAAGAGCAACATACTTTAGGAAGGTTAAATTGGCCCAGGTGTGGAAAGTTTATTTGAGTTTGCAGAGACTCAGGGTTGTAAAGTTCAGTAATTTGTGCACAACATAACCAACAACCTTTCTTAAGGTCATTCTAAGCAGTATGCAAGGGCAGTCATGTGTTACAGAAGTTCCATCATTCATCCCCCAAAAGACAAAATATTTGATTTTGATGGAAATGTACTTAATGGCCCATAGATTTAGTCATGGTCACAGAGAGAAAAGACATAGGAATAAAATCGGTTTCCTGGAATGTTGTGCAGCTCTGACTAGTCCATTAATTCCATTATAAGCTGAGTTTTTTTGGAAAGAGAACTTGAATATAGAAATGATATTTCCAAGCATCATTAAAAATTAAAATCCAAATAAATTAGATTTGCATAAGAATCTAAATAATTAACTTGGTGTCATAAATATATTCAGGTATTACTCAAAGATTTAGGTGATTTAAACATGAATATAAATATAGTCTCTAATCTGATGGTCTTTATATTTATGTGATGTGGGTATACAAACATAAATTTTAAATTAAATCTATATCTTTAAGCCCCAACAAAAGATTCTAAAGATTCAAAATCAGAAATTCAGCTTGAATAGTAAAGAAGTTTTCTGAAAATAGATAAAATTTGATAAAAATGTGACAGGTGGAGAAGAGAAACAAAGAGATAATGTACTACGTGTCATATCTCTAAATCATGAAAAGCCTGAGGCTGAATGGAGAAAAGATTATCAAAATATAGAATAGAAATAAGACTGGGAGGTCATGGGGGCGCCTAGGTGGCTCAGTCGTTAAGCATCTGCCTTCGGCTCAGGTCATGATCCCAGGATCCTGGGATTGAGCCCCGCATCGAGCTCCGCATCGGGCTCCCCGCTCGGTGGGAAGCCTGCTTCTCCCTCTACCATTCCCCTGCTTGTGTTCCCTCTCTGGCTGTTTCTCTCTGTCAAATAAATAAAATCTTAAAAAAAAAAAAAAAAAAAAAGACTGGGAGGTCATGTAAGCAGAACTGAAAATATTAGGAATTAAATAATTAATATTATCTGTCCACATGATTAAGTAAATTTTTTTAAGAAAAATTGTTACCTAAAAAGATTTGTTATAACTATTTTTCTACTCATCAATGTAGAAGTCTTTAGTTTTTGTATTATTGTCATTGTTATTATCACATGGCAAGAGAGAAGTACTTATTTTTAAGTATTTAAGTATACTTAATTTTAGGTTTATACAACCCTTTTGTGAGTTATAACATGCCCTTTTGGTTTTCCCTCCCCTGAGTGCATCTCAGAGTCAAAAGCAGATTTTATGTTGTCCTTATGAGCAGCTGACATTTTATAGAGCTGACTGTTTTATATCTATTGTGTCTATCTTATAAGTTTCTTTTCTTGTTTTTTAAGTAGATTGTTTTCAAAGAATATAGAGTCTTCAAAGGTCAACAGATTTAAGTCTTGATGAGAGAAACAAATGCTGAAACAGACTGTCTCACAATCCACACCAAAGCTAATGAGGGCATCTGAAGAAAAGTGGAAGGGCAGGATTATTTTATAAGGAAAAGAAAAAATGATGAAAGTAGCAGGTTCATTACTCTTGCTCTTTTTGATTTTAAACTATAAAATTAAATAAGTTACAATGCAAAATCTGTTATAAAAGCTCCGTTTAGTTCAGTAAAATTTGGTAGAGCTAGGTAAAAAGCAGATGGTGACACTGTGATTATGGGCAACACTCTCCAAAACCTAATTGAGAATGCTTGAGGGGGGACAAAAAAGGCAGGTGTAATATATAAGCACCCATATTTACATTTCACCCTGGACAGTCATTATGCACATCTGTTCTTGTATATCAAAGAAAAATATGATTCCTTTAGCTTTTTTATGCAGCAGGCTCATCAAATGCTTTGGAGATTGAGGTGGGATATTATGAAAAACATGTGTTTGAGTTTGATGGTCTTGTAATTTACAGTATTTCAACCAAAAAGAAATGGCTAACATAACTAGAATTTTATCATTTCAGATGGAGTCTTCATCAGAAACTTGAGGAAATATAACATAATATATTTGATTCTGAGAAATAGAGGAAAAATTTGTAATTTGCATCATAAATAGCTTAAGTAGGTCATAAAAGGTATTTTTTTTACTATGCATACTGTATTTATCAACAAAATTTGACCATTGTGCCTTCAGAACACATTACATAATTTTGTGTTGGAATGGGTCAACTAAATAATTTTACAGTTGAGTAAACTAAGCCTCAAATAGAATTCATTATTTTCATATAGTTACACAGCTTATGAGAAAAAAATCTAATACTTAAATTTAGTCTTAGTATCATGAAGATTCTGAATGTAATTATCATAATTTCTAACTCCATCCAGCTTAAACAGTAGGTTAAGCTATTATCCCACATAACAAAATCTTCAGAGAAGGGGGCAGAGATTCCATGGATGGTTACATAAGCAGCTCAACAGTCACTAACAATCAAGGTACTTTCCATATCTTCACTGTGCCACCTTGTGACAGATATGACATATTTGAATCCATGGCTGGTTTCTCACATGGTCACAAGATGTTGGAGCTGCAGGTAGCTTCTGAGGAAAAGTGATTCCTTGTTCTATCTAGTGTAACAGAGAGATTCTTCTTCACCAAGTATTGAAGCCATAGCTTTTTAATCCAGACTGGCCAATTAATGATACTCTATCCATTTTTGACAAATAAGAGTCAACAAAGTGTCAAGTGGAACAATGATGATGATGATGATGATGATGATGATGATAAAATTAGCATTCAATGAGTATATATAATGGGCCAAATTCAGATGTATTATATATTTTAAATAAATTTAATACATATTTAATATATATGAATGCATATGTATTCATGTGTAATGGAGATTTGGGGGCAACGAATAGCACTAATTACAGTCTCTAGTGTTCTACACCATCTGATGTGTGTAAGGAGAACTTTTCTGTTTTTTAAAAGATTTTATCTATTTATTTGTTTGTTTGTTTGTTTATGAGAGGGGTGGGGGAGAGAAACTCAAGCAGCCTCCATGCTCAGTGAAGAGCCCAGTGTGGGGTTTTATCTCACAACCCTGAGAACATGACCTAAACTGAAATCCAGGGTTGAACCCTCAACTGACTGAACCACCTAGGGACCCCAGGAAAACTCTTAATGAAAAGAAAGTCTCAGTAATTATTTTGTTATTGTGTTTTCAAATAAATAAAATACAGAAAATTAGGTTTGGTGGAGAACTTAAAGTTCATTTAGTTAAAACACCTACCTCATTTTTTCATTAAAAATCTACCCCACTTTTGAATAATTGATGCGACAAAAACTTGCTATTTGGTAAGTCAGTCTTCAATAAAGACCTATAGAGAAGATATTGCTGCAGTTTATGTAACCAACAGCAGTCGTGAATTTTCCTACATTCTTCGGTAATAAAATATTTAAATGTCCCTGGATTACTGTCACTATATCTAAAAGATGAAAATGTGAAGCTGTATCCAACTTTTTATCTTTTTAAATCATTTTTACTATTTTTGCTTAGGTTTGAGACTGATTCCTATGGGCACTTTTTTCAAACTCTAAATTGAAGTGTAATCATGAATTTGCACAAATTTAACACAATTACATACCAACATCCAGACCAAAATGCAGGACATTAATAGCGTCCCAACTACCAGTGATTACATTGGTTTTATTTCTTACTGTCTCATATCTTTTAAACCTCATTGGCTATTGTCTCCTCTCCCTCTCTTTGCAAACATAGAATCTAAGGAATATTGTCCACCATATCAATAGATGAATATATATATATATACATATATATATATATATATATATATATAATCTTCAGGTTAAATATTTATTTGGATATATATTTTTAGAAGTTACACCTTGCATACTAATGTAGGTTATCATTTTTCCTTCCCTCTTACCTTCTTATGTCTCATCTTATGTCTCAGATGTCTGATTATCTAAAGTTACATTTTGTTTCCAAATAATGGATATATATATATATATAAATTGGTGAGATATATAACCACACACACACACACACACACACACACACACACACACACACACACACACACGAAGAGACAGAGAGAGAGAGAATTTCAGATTAAAATGCAGCAAGAAAATTAACACAAGTCATGATGTTGGGAGTCCAGAAACAACTGTATTATGGAGATGAAGAACATTTACTTTTGCAAATACTCTATCCTTTATTTGACAACTTTAGTTGTCATGTCTCCAGAACTTTAAGAGAATAATGATGAAAAATATATCCCAAATTCTCTCAATTTAAAATATCTACTCTTTATTTACGTCATAGTATATCATATGCAGAGGTTAGATTTACACTCTCATATCACACTAACACTTAGAGCAGGAAGACCACTGTAAAGCTGGTACTGTAAAGCACTAGTGTTGTTCCTGAAGCCCTCTCAAAAAAGAGTGTGCCATCAATTCCTTTACCAATGGACAGTTAAGGGTTAGTTAATATTTATTCTAGGTATAAAATAGTTTTTCATGTTTTATTTTACAACCAGTGTTATTCCACAATTGGAATAATGAAGTAAAAGAATAATTTCATTAATTTTCAAAGTTTATGTATTCAGAAGTTATATTTCAATGACTTTTGGTCCTATTTGTGTTTTTTTCAATTTTCCTGTGCTGGGTTACTCACAGAAGAATGACAAGAAGTTATATTTTGTTTCCAAATAATGGCAACGCAAAAGGTTCTAATAATCAGCTAACTGGTTTAGTAAAATGAAACAAAACAAATATTTTACAGATTTTTTCTATTCTTAATTAAGCAATAACCAAATTAAAGTCATTCATATATTATATTCATATACACACTTGTTTTTATGTATCCATAAAGTATGGATTTGCTTTTTTTAAATTTTTTTTATTTAAATTCAATTAGCCCATATATAGTATATCATTAGTTTCAGATGTAGTGTTCAATAATCCATCAGTTGCCTGTAACACCCAGTGCTCATTACATCAGATGCCCTCCTTAGTTCCCATCACCCAATTACCCCATCCTCCTACCCAATTTAGCTCTGTAAAAATGAGTTTAAGGTAATCCTGATGGTAACCTTCGGTTGGTGTAAACATATTGATTTGAAAAGTATCAGAATGTCCAGGAATCTCTAAGAATCATTTAAATGACTGTTACTGAACTAAATTAGAATGCTAATTACAATAGCTTTTAGATGAAAAGTTTAGAAAGTTAAGCTACTTTTTAAATGAACTTTTTAAAAATTTTTAAAATTAATTTATTTATTTGTCAGAGAGAGAGAGAGAGAGAGAGAAAACAAGCAGGCAGAGAGGCAGGCAGAGGCAGAGGGTGAAGCAGGCTCCCTGTTGAGCAAGGAACCTGATGTGGGACTCGATCCCAGGACCCTGGGATCATGACCTGAGCCGAAGGCAGCTGCTTAACCAACTGAGCCACCCAGGTGTCCCTTAAATGAACTTTTTGAGTGTTTTCGCTTAAAATTTCTTAATCATGAACGGTTACGTAGTGTAACGTTTAAACGTTAATATAAATGTTGTAGTGAAATTCTATACATCTTAGTTATGCATTTTCTATAGTCAGGCTTTGTTTTAAGAACTTTGGATTTTTATCTCTTTTCACCCCATAAATAGATTGAGTTATTAATGCTCTGGGAATAAAATGTGTGTGTGTGTGTATACACATAAAAATCATGTCTGTTTATACATATCATGTGTACACACACATATACACACACACGTATCTTTCAAAAATAATAGGCCTATATTTACTCTGTGTGACTAGTACCTTTAGGGATAATACATTTACTTAGAGTACACACTACTCCACGTAACTAAAATCTTATTTTATAGTAGGTATTACAAATACAAGTAAATTCTTAATAGTTAAAAATTTAGATAATCAGACATCTGAGACATAAGAAGATGAGAGGGAAGGAAAAATGATAACCTACTTTCGTATGGGAGATGTAACTTCTAAAAGTATATATCCAAATAACATATTTAACCTGAAGAATTTTATAAAAATAGATCTGCAACAGGCATAATATCTTTCAGAGGAGCTACATATTCCCGTTTTAAAAATGGAGAAAACCATGACTTCATTTAAATTGTGTTTTATATTTTCCCCTACTTGGGTCAAGGTAGGCAGGGAAGCCTATAAACTAAGATCCTCAATAAAAAAAAATCAATCATCTCCAGTTCTCTAGGGATCATGTCTGATAATTGTTGGCAAGAGTACTTTACGTATTATTTTATTATTTTATTAACAACACAATATGAGATCTATCCTCTTGGCAAATTTCTCAGTATATAATATAGTGTTAACCATAGGCACAAAGTTGTATAGATCTCTTTGTCATTATAGACCCAAAGATATTAGACAACTTAAAATTGAAGAACCTGTTAATTAGAATAAAATCCCTCTCTCAATCTCTTTCTCTCTCTCTCTCTCTCTCACACACACACACACACACACACACCAAGACTTAAAGAAAAATCTGTCCAAATTTTCGTTTTAGATTTATCTTTCAGGTTTGACAAGAATAAAAGTGTGTATAACCACTTCTTCAAACATTCAGGTTTATAGAGCAGTTAACATTTGTACTTAATTTGTATTTCTCTAGTCCTCAGTTTCTAGTCCTCAGTAATTTAGACACCTGCTTTCAAACTGATAAGCAATTTTTCTCTTAATGTTTCAACAACTTCAGATTTTATGGAATGTTTTGAGGATTTAGAGAAGCTTTTTAAACTGATTAAAATGTTTTAGACTAAAAAGTAATCTTCACTGTAATGCTAAAATTTGATAATAAGCTCTTAGAGAACTCCTTCAAAATAGTTCTTTTTTGAACTCCTCAAACAGGCCCATTAAAGTCTTGGACTCTAAAGTCATCATTAAATTATTAATAAAATACTGAAAATCCTTTGTCATCAACATGGACATACATTTGATCATGTGGGTATAAAATAAATATTATATAATTTTCAGGTCCATTATAGTAAGATATCAAATCTATTTTATGTCATAGCTGCAATTATGCATTCTAAATTACATTAAACATTGAAGCCATGATCTTAATAGTTCTGTGATATTTACTACCTTGTTCATCTATATTGCAAGAATATACTAGAACTTGATTAAAGTTATTGAGAAGATTCAAACTCTCACTTAATTTTTGCCTATCAATGTATTTTGAAACCCATGCATATTATTTAGCAGAAATAATTTGAGAAATGCTTGCCTATATTGTTTATTTAATTTATGTGTTGTACCATTAAGGACAAAAAAGACCTAATCTTGGTGCAAAAATGAAAAGCTACAAGGTATGAATGCTGCAGTGGAGGGTTTCTTTCTGCTCAATGAACCTCTCAGAACCTGAAATTCTCCATCCTTCTCATCTACATACTACTTTGGTTGTTGGAAGGAAAAAGAAAAGAGAAAAAAGTAAGTGAAAGGAAGAAGTAAAATTCAAAATATATCCCAAACTTACTGCAGTCACTCAGAACTGGGAATAAAATACACAACTAACATAAATATATAATGTGTTAATTTATTTCTCCTTTCTTTACTAAAGAATCGGTTCAGTTAGAAATCAATATTAAAGACTGGTTTAGGGGTTATTCCATATTTATCAATTTTTCAAGGATTCAGATTCAATTTTTACACAATATTCGCTTGATAAATTTCTTCTTTTTCAGTTCCTCATCATCTTCCTGACCTACAAATGGATTTTTTTCCCAGGTATTATCCTAGAAATGTTCTTCTTCTCCAGTACCCTCTAGATAAAATATCATTATGCTGATGACTCTCAGTGGGTATTTCTTGTCCTTAATACTCCCAGTATTCCATTCCTGTCTAACTCTGTATTGGGCATCCATTCCTGGTTCTCTTCACCCAAATATATTCTTTCATTCTAATCAATTGCAATAAATGGAAATCCATTCTTTTGATTATTAGAAAAGAAACCTTAGAAAATTATTGACTTCTTTAATTTTCTCATCCAAGTTAGTCTGTAAATCTTTACGAATCAAATTTCATTGTTCATCTAGAGTGTGGCTATTTTCCAACACTAATACTTTTCTTGTTCAAGTCACTATCATTTCTCTTCTTTATTATTCCAATAGCTTGCTAACATGTCTCTATACTTCCATAATTGTTATTCTTCTGTCTCTTCTCCACTAAGCAGCCAACGTGATTATGCTAAATCATAATATAGACCATGTAAGTCTTCTGTTTACCACAGTATCCCTATTCTTTATCTACCTGAAATCTGACTGATTTCTGTTTTCTGACTGAAAAACATTGTAAGATTTTGGTATACTATGCATCATCTGTACTATCCTGAAAAGAAATCAATACAATGATCAAGATTAATTAAACACATTTTCATGAAAGTATGTTCAAGCCTCCTTAATTAATTGCCTATAATACAGTGATTTTCAAAGTTCTTAAATATCTAATGGAAATAAGTGTGTGTTCTTTACAGATTTTTATTAGCCCTGTTTCTTTTATGACACTGAGTAAAAAATGAGTTTAAATGTTCTAATTTTTACCAGTTTATTTTCCAACTATAGAGAAGAAACAGTTGGTTACCAAAGGACAGGTGGGTGAGGGGATGAGTGAAATAAGTGAAGGGGATTGGAAGCATACTTGAAATTCAATTTTTAATAAAATAAAATTAATTTTTCAATGTCAGAATATTTTAATACTATTATTGTTTAATGTATCACTTCATTTTTAGAAGTTTATATTAAATTTTTAATTGATGGCTGGGTTTGCACGCTTAAGGTAGAATGATAGGAGAATCATTCCATGGTAATCAAATAAACTAAGAAAAATACCACAAAAAATATGGTCTAATTGTGGAAGACATTACCATTGCCTTCTAGCATTTCTGATCCTTCTTTGTACATGAGAAGAATTATAATTTTCTTCTTCCTCAAAGTTAGCTGTGTTCATGAGACTTACATGACATGTGAGCAGAAATGATGCTTTTTTATTTAGGTTGAAAGCAGAGCACTAAAAATGAACTAATCAAAATATTACAGCTATGAAAAAATGCATAAAAAGAATTAGAAAGAATCACACAAAACAATTTAAAGTGGTTATATCCAGACTATTGTAGTGGGCTGAGGTAGAGGTGGAAATATTCATTTTACGTTTAAAAACAGATCCTTGGAACAGGGAAAGTCAGAGAAAAGTCCTATGAAGACAGAATTTGGCAAGCTGCTTAGGTGTTGGTTAAATTAATCATTGTAACTGCTGTGTGGACATTATTTAACTTTAGTCTTGCTTATTTTCACCAAGACAATGTTGATAGAATCAAATTTATCAGACATTGTTTTCCACACATTCTTCAAAATCTATTTTAAAATGTGAGGATCTATTACTAAGACAGAATGCTAGAATGTCTATTGGTTAGACAATTAGCAGTCTATGCTACTACCCTTCTCACCCACCTCGGAATAGAACAAGCTGCTTAGGCTCAGTAACTTGGAGTCTCATCTTTTCACATACAGACTCTAATTTGTTCGCAGAAACTACTGACTCTAATTCAAAAATATATCTCAAATATGAGCGCCTGGGTGGCTCAGTGGGTTAAAGCCCCTGCCTTCAGCTCAGGTCATGATCTCAAGGTCCTGGGAGCAAGGTTGCATCAGGCTCTCTGCTCAGCAGGGAGCCTGCTTGTGATCTCTCTCTCTGTCAAATAAATAAAATTTAAAAAAATTAAAAATATATCTCAAATCCAACAATTTCTAATCTTTTCTACAGCTACAACCCTAGTCAAAGTCACCAATCTATGCCACATTTGGTGTTTTATTTTATTTTATTTTATTTATTTATTTGAGAGACAGAGTGAAAGCAAGAGAAGGAAAGAGAGTATGTACATGGGAGGTGGGGAGGGGCAGAAGGAGAAGTAGATTCCCCTCTAAGCAGGGAGCCCATTGTAGAACTCAATCCCAGGACCCTGGGATCATGACCTGAGCTGAAGGCAGACGCTCAATTGACTGAGCCACCCAGGGGCCCCTTCACTTGGTCTTTTACAACAGCTTACTAACCAATATCTTTGCACATCATGCAAGCTCTAACATTAGGCCCTTGTTATAGCTCATTCTTTTCAAACAAATACTGTGCACTGGAATACAGCAAGTGTTGGAATCCTTCCTAGGTCCAGGTCAGAGGTAGAGAAGCCTCCACTATCACAGATTTTCTTTGGCATTTCTCTTACCATCAGACTATTTGTCTCCAAAATGGGCAATAGCAGATTTCTTACAACTCTGTTTATTCATCTTCCTTCTTTAATGCTTTTCTTTAGGGTGGTCATGAAGCAGAGCTATGTGACTACAGTGGAACAAAATTTTCTGTCTCTTTCTCTGCTTCCATTTTCTTATGTTGATCATACTAATTTACTCTTCCTTCTTTTATTCTTCCTGACAAAATTTTGAGAAATATAACTAGAGCTTGGTACATAGGTAGTTGCATAGGTGTTGGCATCACACACACACACACACACACACACACATTTATTATAGGTAGTACATAGATATGTTTATTATACACATTTATATACACATATATAAATATATATGTGTGTTTGTATACACACACAGACTCCTTTTAGTTTCAATTTTCTAAGTGTTAGAGTTCTGTTAAGAGTGTGTAGTACAGCTGTAGTCTGTCATTTTTTAATCACCAAAGAGTTACCCAGACTGGAGGTACAGGAGTGTGTTTTAGACAGAGAGAAGACAATATTCAAAAGCTGTATCCTATTTACAGTAATGCAAGTAGCTATATTTGTTTGACACAGACAGAACAAGTAGAGGAAGACATGTGCTAAGAAACTGAGATGTTGATGGAGACGTCAGATCTCAAAGAGTCTTCTAAACCATGCTATGTGAGAATAACGAGGTATTGCTAAAGGGATCTGAACAGGAGGCAGAAATGGGGAGACATGTTTCTTTCTTTTTTTTTTTTTGGGAGACATGTTTCTTAAAAGCTATGGCTCCAAGGGGTTTCTTGTGGGAATTTAATAGCCTTACACTCATTTCAAATAGTCTCCTCCATCCTTTGATGGGATATTTAATATTTTTGAAATCTTATTATAAATATAATACAAATTCAGTTTCGTACACAAGTCCTCTTGTTATCAAACATTTTGAAAATATAAACCAGTCTCATACAGTCATTTGCTTAGAGCCACCACAGTTTCTTAGAATAACTTGCCGCTGTTGTGGAAATAAAACAGACAGAGACAAAATTGAAGGCTAAGAGCTCAGCTAACAAGTTTTCACAACAGTTGGGGCATCTGGCCCCAGGTGGTAGGAGTAGGGAAGGAGAGAAGAGTCTGTTTTAGAAAAATAATCAGAAAATATAAGACAGGAGTTTTGGCTGATTTGAAAGGAGATCTGTGAAAGAGAGAGGAATCAAGGAAAAGAATCAGATTTTTGGTTTCAACATCAAAATTGCAGATAGAAATATATTAGAAATAATAGATTTTGGGAGGAAACGTCATTAAACTTTAAGCATGCTGAGATGAGCTATATATGGGATATCTAGATGCAAATGTTCAGCAATTTTGTGCTTTATTATTGTTGCCACTGCCTAGTTTTCAAATCTAGATAGCTGTGTACTTGCCAAGGGACTATCTAATTTAATTTCTATACCGTGTCCTACAATGAATCCAAAGTACTATGATGACAGATTTCAAAACTAAAAACATGCATCTACCTTTGACATCTTATTTTTTTTTCCTTTGACATCTTATTAAGTAGAAGCTCAAGTGTCCTAAAAACTCTCTAGTTACCACATAAAATAGAAATAACTACTCAGATATATCTCTATTCCCTGTGCAAGGTAAAACACTGAATGATTCAACAAATGCCATTCTCTTCAATATATTGATGATGTGGTTGTAGACCTGTTTAACAGCCCAGATAACATACAAACCAAGTTTTAGCCACCAAGACTATATGATAATATGTGCATGTAAAATTTTCAACTTGCAGTTTTTCCTAAATATTTTATATATTTTCCCCATAAATCAGGATCAGGAAACAAAAATAACCCTGCAAAAATATAATCCTACACAAATAAGATAATAGGAGGATTATAGATTAGGATTTATTCGCAGAATACGGATATAAGATGAGACTCAAAACGTAAGCTTTTATATTGCAAAATAATTAGTGAGCAGTCCTAAAAAATTTGTTATTTGGGCTTTTTATCAAGTTATATGAAAATGAAACAAAGAAGAAAGCTCATTTCATTTAACAACAGGAAAGATAATAATAATAAAAAAATACAGTGAAGATAGGTTACTAAAATCCAAAAGAACAAAGTCTTACATAACAAATCTTGCAGAAGAATCTACCTCAGCAGATCTCACTTCTGCCATGATATCTGAATTATTGAAGAGGGTAATTCAGGTGAAGCATTATCTACAGAGATTTTTAACACTGATAAATTTGTTTTGTTTTGAAGCACATTCCTCTTAGAACTAAAAGTAGCAGCAAGTGTGTGCACGTGTGCATGTGTGCACACTCGTGTGTGTGTCGGAGCTTAGAAAGAATGGCATGATACTGTGGATTTTCACATATTTCTCTTCCCTTTCCCCACACTTATCTTTGATCCTTGTTCCTTGACAATCAAAATCACAAATAACAGATTCTCACTTATTTAAAGAATTTGTTCTCATTTATTTATGGGATGGTGCACGAAGATGTAGGCTGCACGCACATGCATGTGTGTGTGTGTGTGTGTGTGTGTGTGTGTGTGTAGGTAATGTAACAGGGTGGTTATCCCAGATATCTAGATTTCACTGAAAAATGGTGATTGCACAAGGAGAAAGTGGAAGAAAGGACTTAGGATCAGGGGAAAGGGTGGGGTGCCAAATTCCATCACTAAAAGAAAAACTTCATTTGGAGTAAAAGTGAGAACTTTTCTAAGGGCTCCAAGTGCTTAAGAATAGATAATACAAATGCTAAGCAAACTAAATCAGTCAGAGGAAGACAAATACCATATGAGTTCCCTCATATGTGGAACTTAAGAAACAAAACAAACAAGCAAAGGGAAAAAATAAGAGAGAGACACATCAAAGAACAGACTCTTAATTATAGAAAAATAATGGTTATCAGAAAGGATGTAGGTGGGGGATGAATGAAACAGGGTTAGGGATTAAGGAGTGCACTTGTGATGAGCACAGGATGATGTATAGAATTGTTGAACCACGAATTGTACACCAGAAACTAATATAACACTGTATGTTAACTAACTATAATTAATATTTAAAAAAGAACAGAAAATACTAAAAGAGTATTTTCCACTGAAAAAGAACTGCAAAGAATAAAGTTCTTATTTGTTCACTAACACTATAAAAACTACCTGCTGCAATGTAGGAGATTCTGATTTAAATGATATACCGGTCTATTTTCTTACTTCCCAAGCTAGTTTCCCATACACCTTTGTCTTGACTGAAACAGATCTATCAATCCTCTTTCAAGGAGCTTCAATAGATCTTTATAAAGGCTTTGGTATTTGAACCTCAACATTAGATTTCTTATTATAAAACAGGTATAGTCAAGACTCTGTTTCCTAATAATAGAATTTGATTGGGTAAGTGACTTTATTTTTCTGATATCCCTTTTGTCATCATCTATAAGAGATTATAGTGTTTGGTTTCTAGGATTATAGTAAGACCAAATAAAGTGGTAAGTACATTTATAAACTTAGAGCACCAAACAAAAGCATTTAGTACATTATTAATATAATCAATTTATTTCATAGCCACTGTTTTTTATTTAACATTACTTTTTTTTTCATTTAGTGTTTTAACTATCCATTTAGAACATTAGGAATTAATTATATTTTAATTTTAATTTAAAAATGAATTTAGTATATTTCTACTTAAAAAATAAATCTCACCAAACTGTGGAAAGAGCCAAGATGCCCTTCAACAGACAAGTGGATAAAGAAGATATGGTTCATATATGCAATGGATAATTATGCCTCCATCAGAAAGATGAATACCCAACTTTTGTATCAACATGGACGGGACTGGAGAAGATTATGATGAGTGAAATAAGTCAAGCAGAGAAAGTGAATTACCATATGGTTTCACTTACTTGTGGAGCATAAGGAATAACATGGAGGATGTTAGAAGAAGGAAAGAGAAAGTCAATTGAGGGCAATCAGAGGGGTAGATGAACCACAGAGACACTGTGCACTCTGTGAAACAAACTGAGGGTTTTGGAGAGGAGGGAGGTAGGGGAATGAGTGAGCCTGGTAGTGAGTATTGAGGAGGGCACATATTGCATGGAGAACTGGGTGCATAAACAATGAATCCTGGAACATTGAAAAAAATAAAGTAAAATTAAATAAATAAATCTAAAACAAAAATTGATTTTCAGGAATTTAAGTTCCATTAATAACAAAATAAATTATATCTAATTAGTCTTTCTCTAAATAACAGTAATACACTATGTTAACTACAAATATATATTATACATTACATATGTTTTGGCATACATGTAATATATACAATATATAATATGCTGTATATTATATATAGTATAACATTATCATTCGAACACACTGATTAAGAACCAAAGGGAAGCAGAAAGTCAGAGTGAAATATATATGTATATATATAAACTTATATTTATATATTATAAATTTATATTTATATATCCATATATTATAAATTTATATTCATATATATTTATATTTATAAAGTAACATAGCAGAGAAAGCTTTCCAATTTATACCAAGGTATTTTACTGGATTATGGAATCAGAACTTGAAGTTGGGTTTGCCAGAGTGGCTGCACACTGAAGGAGGAGAATCTCAGGAAAAAGAAATAGAAGGGTGAACCATCAAATACACAAATTCACCTCAAAACTAAGGCTGGCTGACTATCTATGCAAAAAGAGGCTGAGAGGGCACCCTGCAAGAACACAGCAGGAAACCACATTAGGAAGGCTAAAATTGCTGAAAAGGGATGAAAGCAGCTACCCAGAGCTGCATATACAGGATTAGGAGTACAAAACTTGCTGAGTTAAAGGATCTTGGCAAAAACCTCTTAGTGTCAGCAAAAATCCAGAAATCATGCTTTAAGGATTAGGGTTGCAAAATAGGATTAAGGGGAACAGTTTAAGACTAAAGGCAGAACTGAAATAAACTCACCAAAATAAAACCTAAAACCAACTGAACTCTAGATCAAGGCAATTCACCTGAAATTGTCTGCCTATTAGTACAAAACACATTATTTTTGGAGGCCAATAAAAATTATCTAAACTGAACCTCACAGAGAAAAAAATACTGGGGTGTCTGGGTGGCTCAGTGGGTTAAAACCTCTGCCTCTGGCTCAGGTCATGATCTCAGGTTCCTGGGATTGAGCCTGGCATCTGGCTCTCTGCTGAGGCAGTGAGCCTGCTTCTCCCTCTCTGCCTGCCTCTCTGCCTACTTGTGATCTCTTTCTCTCTGTCAAATAAATAAATAAAATCTTTAAAAAAAGGAAAAAAAAACTAAACATACACACACATAGGCAAATCACACTGAAACTGCTTAAAACTAAAAACAATATGCAATAATGAAAGCAGGTAGAGAAAATGGACATCATTAAAATAAATGCAAGATATGAATGGTGGCTGGTTTCTTATCAGTAACAACAAAAAAGACAATAAAAGAAACTTTTAAGTTGTCTAAAAATATGCAATTTGTTAACCTAGAATTCTATATCTAACAAAAATACTTTAAAAGTTATAACAAATAAAACCACTTTAATATAAAATAGAACGTCATAGTACTAGAAATATCAAGGAAAATTCTTCAAGACAAAACAAATTTGTATAAGGTTGAAATGAAGGTTTCTAGGAAAGAAGGAACAATGAATCACATCATAGTTATGACAGACCAAAATCAACTAGCAAAAGGTGGACTTAAACACAATTTTATAAATAATTATACTAAATGTAAAGTGACGAAGCAGTGATAATGAAAAAAAAATTCTCAGAATGGATAAAAGTCAAGAAACAGATAACATCAATTTATGTCAAAGACACTTTAAATCTAAATACATTTTAAGGAGATATCATATAAACACTAAGCACAATAACAAAACTATATTAATAGTAAACAACATGGACTCCAAGGTAAAGAATACTATCAGAGATGAAGAGAATTTCACAATGATGAATATTTAAATTCATCAACAAAACATAACAGTTCTAAGGCAAAAACAAGAAGCCTAAAGAGAGAAATAAAGCAGTGCTCCTTCAGAATTGAATAGTTTAAAATGCTTACCTCAATAATAAAAAAATAATAAAGGACAAATAATTTATATAGAAAAAATTCAAATAGCACTATCACCAAATTAATCTGACATGTATAGAACACTGTAACAAAGAACTATAAACTATCTATATTTTGTGTTGATTGAATAGTCATGTTTCTGGACCATGCGACAAGACTCAATACTAAAGAGATGAAAAAATACAGACATATTCTCTAACAGAAATAGAATGAAATTGTAAATTATTCTTACTATTATTTAACAGTAAGACCTCTAGAGAATCTCCAAATGTTTTGAAATTAGGCAACTCACTACATAAATGAAGAATCTGTCGATCACAAACAACATTAGGAAATACTTTGAACTAAATGATAATTCAACCATAATATACTCAGTATGTGGAATAAATCTAGAGCAGTAAATAGAAAATATATGGCTTTCAATGATTAAACAAGGAAGATTTATAATTATAAGTGATCTAAATTCTACCACAAGCTTGACAAAAAGAGGACAAATTAAACATAAAATAGAAGGGAAATAAAACAAGAAAAACTCTACAAAAGACAATTACAGATAAACAATAGAGAAAATCTTAGAACCAAAAAAAAATATTTCTATGAAAAAAATTAATAAAGCCAACAAACCCTTAGCACTGTCCCTAAGAATGAGAGAATACTCTACTATCACCACTGCTATCCAACATAGTAATAGAAGTCCTGGCCTCAGCAAATGAGACAACAAAAAGCAAGAAAAGGCATCCAAATCAGCAAAGAAGTCAAATTCTCACTCTCTGCAGATGATATGATACTTTATGTGGAAAACCCAAAAGACTCTACTCCAAAACTGCTAGAACTCATACAGAAATTCAGTGAAGTAACTAAATTAATAGGCAAAGAAAGGAGTTATAATACTGGCTGGGGTGATTATTGATCATTTCTAAGGAGAAATTGTGCCACTACTGTACAAAATACAGATTCCTTGGGATGTCTCTTAGTAACCATGCCAAGATTAAAGTCAATGGAAAACTATAACAAACTAATTAGGCAGGACTACTAAGGGTCCCCACAGAAATGAATGATAGGGTCACCTGACCAGGTAAAGAATCATGACCAGCTAAGGTTCTTGTTGAGGGCAAAGGTAATATGTGATGGGTACCAAATTTCACCTTAATTAAAAGTTGAATGTCAGGGCACCTGGGTGGCATAGCTGGTTGAGCCTGAATCTTGGTTTTGGCTCAGGTCATGATCTCGGGGGTCATGGAACTGAGTCTTGTGTCCAGCTCCCCACTCAGCATGGAGGCTGCTTGAGATTCTCTCTCCCTCTGTCTGTCCCTCCCACTCATGCTCGCTCTCTTTCTCTCTCTCTCTCTCTGTCACTCACTCTTTGAAATAAATAAATATTTTTTTAAAAAGGTGAATTTTAAGTTCTATGAATCAAGGACAATCATATTTAGGTATTTTTCAAGGTATTATAACCCAACATTGTATTTATGTATATCTCAAGGCATTTTAGCCCAATATCCTACATAAAGCTAAAATTTAATATTTAATAAAACTCCCTGTCCCTGACCTTAAGTCTTCGACTCTTAACACACCCTGACTGTGAATCCACGCCACTCATGGAATGTGCTGTTGGCTGAAAAATGCAAGTACACTCTACTTTAGGGCAATTAGTCCAAAAAAGGAAAGCTAGAAAGCCCTAAAGTAAATCCCAGCATTAGCAAGTATTTTTTCCAATCTCTCTTAACCATCGAATTTAACAGTGTAATTGGCCCTCAACCTCATGTTCCATCTGACTCCCTTTATCTTGGTTTACGTTTTCTTTCTTTCATAGTTCTAGACAGTCTCATAACATTAAATTATCTATTTATCATATTTTCTGTTATCACCATCAATATTTTAAAAGTTCCACAACAGTTATCTTTGCTTTATTAATTCACATATTCTAAATTCTGAAAATAGTGTCTGACATATATTAGGTGTTCAATAAATAACGACATAATAAACGCATTAATCCCCAGTACCACCTTTCGAATAAACTACATTCCACAACACCAATCTTTTTAGAGTATTGAATTTTATATTATCTACAGTTGGAGAATAAAATATTTTATCCATAAAAAGGCTGTAGACTTTACATGTGACATTTCTACACCACTTCATCACCAAATTAGGAAAAGGCTGATAATTTTTTTCTTTTTTGTTAATTCTACTGTAATCAAAGCCTTTCTTAATCTACTTAAAGTATAATATTTGTGATAAACTCAACTATACAATATGGTACTTGTATCCACACTTATACTAATTTAAATGCAAACTGAGAAGGAAACAAATATTCTATCTATTTAGTATAAAACCGCTATAGTTGAAAGCGTATTTAGTCACTGCATTCCGGCACCTAAAGGAAATAAAGGAAACAATAGGTTTCATGAATTTCATTATTAAATAAAAATATTTCATTTGTTGAAAGAAAAAAACATTATTTCATTTTTCATGGGAAAATATGAATCAATCAAATTGACCGTTAAAAATTTCCCATATTAGATTTTGCTTTATACTTTGGTCTTAAATATTAAAAGACTTCAAATTAAATATATTTCAATGAAAACATTTCTGTGAAACTATAGAGTTTTAACTTTAGCCTTATCTTTTAACTTTAATATAATGGGATTTTTTTCTCTGAAATATCTTTTATCACGTTCTTTGAAGTATAACTTACATACAATAAAATTAATTCACGTTAAGTATTTGGTTCAATGAGTTGTGACTAATGTAAATCTCTGTGTATGCCTTCTTTCACTCAGCAGAATGCTTTGTGATTAATTCAAGTTGTTCTGGTTATCTTTTTTTTTTTTCATTTCTCTGTGGTATTCTAATGTATGTATATTGCAACTCATCTATAAGTAGATATCTGTATTATTTCCAGCATTGGATATTAATAATTTCACTATGAATATATGTGAAAAATATTTTTTATAGGCTTGTATTTCATTTCTCAAATGTAAATACCTAGGACAATCACTGGGTCTTATGGCAGGTGTATGTTTGACCATATAAAAATGTGTGTTGCATGATCTGTCTAATTTAGCATTCCTACCATCAGAGTAATAATTTAATTTATGAATATGCTATGACATGATAATTGAGGCCATTTTTTTCCCTATGACTATCCAGTTGTTCTAACATTTACATTGAAAATACTTTATTTTCCTCTACGGCACCATTTAAAAACATAAATTGGCCATATAGGTGTAGGTCTCTTTATTTTTCAGTTTTATTGTGGTATAATGGACAAATAATAGGTCTGTTTCTTGATTATTTATTCTATGTCATTGATGTATATATTTATCAATATATCATATCACACCACTTTGATTATAATATCTTTACAGCTGATCTTAGAATAAAATAGAGAAATTTTTCAACATTTTCTTTTGGCTTTTCCAGATCTTTTAATTACATACACATATATAACATATACATATTATATATATGCATATATATATATATTTATATATCTATACCTTTAGCTTTAGCTCTTTCAACTATAAAACCTTCAATTTTCTACAAAAAGTATTAGTGAATGGGGATTTGATCTATAGATCAATTTGGGCACAGTCAACTTATCAATAGTAAGTATTCTAAACCATGAACATGGTATATTTCTATATTTTTTAGGTGTTTCTAAATTTTTCAGCAACACTTCATCGTTTTTTATTGTTCCAGTATTGTATGTATTTTGTTTATTTTTATTCTATTGTAAATGTTTTAAAATGTTTTTTACAATTGTTTACTATTTGCATATATAACTGTTTTATATTAATCTTTTATTCTGCAACCTTGTTAAATCCACTTATCCTAGATATAATTTTGTTGACACTTAAGGACTCATTCTTTGTCTAGGCTTAGAGAGTTTCACCCTTTCCATGTAAGGCTTATTATTCACCCACAGAATGTACACTTCTGTAGTTCTTTCTCTCCTTTCCAGTTCTCAGTTTCTCAGATTCCAGACACCTAAATTTCTTCTATTCTGATTACTATCTCTACAACTGAGTGTTCTGCTAACAATATCATTCCTTAAACTTCTGTCCATAATACTTCCAGGCAGAAATCCAGTGTGATAACAGAGCATACCTCATTTACTTCCCTTCTTATAGGAATAACAATCCTGCAGGACCTTTAACTCAATATCTATAAACAGTTGCATTATGTATTTTTTCATTGTTTTAGTTGTCCACAATGGAGGAGATAATCCAGTACAAATTAGTGCCTCATGGTCAGAATCAGAATATAATTTGATATTCTACGGCTCTAGAAAATAAATAATTATCTCCTTTAAACTACTAGTTTTCAATTTCTTTGCATGTTTCATAATTCTTTTCTGAAACCTTCAAACTTTAAGTAATATAATGCATCAATTTTGGAAATCAGAATCTCAATCCTCTCTGGGCCATGTTGTTATTCTTTCTTTGCTTAGTATCTTTTCAGAGCTAATTTTGTAAAGTCAATATTCTTTGTCAGGTTAGGCAACTCGAGTCTCTGCTCAGTTAGCTTAGTGGTCAGCAAATGATTGCAGAGATTTCCTTACCACTTGGAATCCATGTGTTTTACAATCTCTTAGGAGAGGCTGATGTGTCTGTATGTGTGTGTATTGTGGCATACCTTCAGCACTCAACCAGTCAGATAACAATTCTGCCTTTGTCTTTATTTCCTGCTTGAGCAAAGCCTCAATGTAAGGCCAAGACGAAAATTTAAGGATGTCTCAAATCTTTCCTGGGCAAAAACACAGACGTATCCATGTGTTCAGCCTTATAGCTTCTCAGGAATATACTGGAGCTTTTTAAAGATTCTATAGACATCTTATTTTTCAATATTTCCTTTTAAACTATTTTGGTTTGCCTATCATTTGATCCAAGTCTTATTTTTTCAACTAGAGGGGCCAAAGTTAATCATATCCCTGTAATTCCTTTTCATAATCACTCCTGGAGAGAAGTTTATTACTCTATTGGAGCTCCAAGTCAGGCCAAATATAGATAGTCTTGGAAGTGGTGTCTTATGGAGAACTACCAGATTGTTAAAAAAAAAAAAAAGGCAATTATTTAGGAATAAAACTTTGAAAGAATTATAATCTCACTTTGTTTCCTTTGGTGGCTGCCAAGTTATTGGCTTCACCATGATTTTAGCCATTGGTTTTTAAGTCTAGTGTAGGGCTAGACTGGGTGATATAAGAACAGGCCAGTTAAGACATCACAAAGCTCTCTGTTCTTATCAAAACTCAGCCTCCCCACCACTCCCTTTTTGAATAAACACTCCCTGCATTGTTTTAAACCTTGGGCTAATTTCCAGAGTTCTGAAGAAGTCAAATCTGACTCTTTATTTCATCAGTTTTATCATTGCTTTCATGAAGGAAAGAATTTGTGGAAGTCCTTACTTCACCATTTATACTAATGTTTCATGGGGATTATATTTTAAATTGCTTTATTTTATCTCTTTTATTTATGTGATAGACATTTCCATCATCTTTTTTTAATGGAAAGAATAAAGCATTTTATTGCTTTCCTAGTGGCAAGGCTCAAGATTGACAAATAACTTTGGCCAGTAATATATTACAAAGGAAATAAATATAAACTAGGAACAAGAGAATCACAATTTCACAGCTCTATGATGATCACTCTTATAAAGGAAAATGCCCTGGTAGTTGTTTAAGTCTACTTGACATTTATTGAAAGGCAATGAAAGCATGTGTTGCTGTTTTATTTTTATTTATTTCTGTTTAGAGTAAAAGATCAACCTGGATAATTACAAATATAAATGTTATATTAAGCAGATTTGTAATATGTGTATGTCAGAAGTGGAAGCAAAGGGTAAGAGCAACTTTGAAAAATATGCCATTTTAGCAATTCATGAACTTCCAAGGAGATTAGTTTGCCTAGTCTTTAGAAGGGAAAGGCCAACTTTCTGGGAAAATAGCAAAGTGATGAAATTACCAAGGATTTAGTATTCTTTATATTATAATTCTTTAGCTAATATATCTTTCCTAATTTCCCAATAAATACCCTGTCCTCAAAAAGTCTATAAATTTCAGCTGAATTAAGACTATGGGTGTAGTAAAAATAACAATCATGATAACATCACAAAAGCAATATTATGTCATGGCTAAGATAGTCCTAGTTTGCATGCAATGTCTTTAATTGTTAATATCCTCCTTAACACTTAAAACAACCATGTGTGTGTGTGTGTATATGTGTATATGTGTATATATATATACACACACATACACACAACTATATATGTGTATATATGTGGGGTGTTTGTTGGGAGGAGGGATAACTATATTACATGGTTCTACTACAGAGTTAGAGATAGACACAGAGATAGAGATAAGAATGTAACACCCTTTGAAATCTGGTATGTTTTCAAATGCAGAATCAACCCATTTCACTCTAAACTCATTTCACTTTAGACATTCTGAATCAACTTGGGTTTTGTGACTGCCCTCTGGCATCAGTTTTTCCCTCTTTCAGAAAGACCTGTCCACCTATGTACTGGCCATTTTTACTCATCTCTCAGATTTTACTTGAAACATTATTTCCTGTGACTGCCCAATTGTCTCTGAGACTAGTTCATTAGGTCCCTTTTAAATATTCTTATAATTTGGGGAACCTAGGTGGCTCAGTGGGTTAAAGCCTCTGCCTTTGGCTCAGGTCATGGTCTCAGGGTCCTGGGATCAAGCCCCGCATCAGGCTCTGTGCTTAGCAGGGAACCTGTTTCCCTCCTCTCTCAATGCCTGCCTCTCTGCCTACTTGTGATCCCTCTCTCTGTGTCAAATAAATAAAATCTTTAAAAAAATAAAACAAATATTCTTATAATTCCTAAACTCCCTTTCTATATTGCGTTTTCTTTTTAATCCTTAATATCAATAAGTTTGATAATTCTGACTTTCCAGCAGTCAAGATTTTAGTATATTCTATTCTTAACTAGTCGCAATTATTTAAGATATCATTGATTTAAAAAAGAAGTATTTTTTCTTATATGCAGTACGATATATAATTTGCCTTCTTCCTTGTTAGTATATATATGACAACTTTTCTCTACATCTCCATATTTTCTATCTTAAACTAGATTTAATTGTTTTAATCTATTAAAATAGATTTAATCTTTTCCTCTGGCCCAAAAACTATTTAGTAGTTTATCCTGTGTACTATTGAGTAACAGCACTTCATATAGCTTAAATAGAAAATTAACAATCACATTTTAAAATAGGGAGGCTTTTTTAGTAATAAAAAGAAACACTAATATAGATGCTATCTGTCAACAAACACCTGTAGACATGAACTGGAGTTTTGGAACTATATAAGAGAAACCAATAATCGTGGTAGCATTTAAAATCTTTGTTTAGAAACTGGGATTGAGGTATAAAATTTCTGGGAAATATATAGCCATACTTTTTACACAAAAGCTGCTCTTCCCCTTCTTAAGCACCTGTTTTCCATAATTTTGATTCAATTACATTCATTCAATCAAATAAAACAATTTAAAAGCGATGAATATAAAAGCTCATTCTCTTAGAGCTATTATAAATATACTTGAAGTGCCATAAGACATATTATTCATAGGTATATTACAGTCTATCACAATGAACAGAAACATAGTATTCATATTTAAATTTAAATTAGAGTCTAATGACATGACTGTTTAGATTAATGTAAAGCAGAGGTTTTCAACTTAGGTATGGGGACTATAAAGACAATTCAGTATTTTGAGTTTCCTTTTCTCATGAGTGAACAGTAGAGTTTTCCACAGATTATAGGACAATGTGATTAGGTCCCTGCTCTGTCAACTACTGAAATGTATGCATGTGTATTTTTTTCTTACTTCAAAAACAGTTTTAATTTCCAATATAATAAATATATATGTGTTTATGTATATACAAATATGTATATGTGTGTGTGGGTATATATACATATGTATCCATAAACCAAATTCTTTGTGGTCCAGAATATTTTTTTCTAGAAAGTAAAAGTATTTGAAAACCATAGTTTGAGAACCCCTGATTCAAGAGAGTACATATTTTTAAATTCATATTTACATTAAGTTAAAGAGATACTTAATGCTTTCTTTAAAATTGACTACATGTTTAAATTAATTCACCTTATTTGAAAGAGTACATCATTTTGGTTATATTTAATGATGACAAAATTTATTAAATGGTATTCTTAGTCTTCCTCACAAAAAAGAAAAAGTCATCAAAAATTTAAAGTACAAAAATATACATTTTAAATTTTGAGAAACAAAGTTTCTAATTTCAATTAGATAAATTATATATTAAAGCCAGAAAACATTCATTTAGGTGTATAGTTTTAGACACTGATGAAATTAACCAAATATGAAGAAAAGTAGCATTATTATAATTTTAATAATTACATGTTAAATGGCTCAAATTTAATCCTGTGTGTCATTCATTAAGGTTCCAGTATTTTTGCAAAAGCTATTTTAAATTAAAATAGAATACCCAGTGGATATAATTACAAAACAACTCAAGTTTTATTCTAAACTGTAGTAATTGATCCTACAGTGAGATTTATTCTGTAATCATGGAAGTCAATGGCATTTACAACTAGAATAAATTAAGGTAAATGAAGAGGAAAATTGTATTCTGTATAACATTTAGTTCATTATAGGCTTAAACAACTATGTCAATCCATGTTCATCAATAGAAATTATGGTGCTTGCAGACATAATTGAATCAAAATATTATCTCCAAGAAGCAGCCTACGTTACACAGCATAAAAGTTATTGTTTTTTTTTTAAACTGATTTGCTTTTCAAGTCCTTAATAAAAGGGATAAAAAATTGTGGATAATTTGCAACACTATTGTATCTCTTTTGTATTTTAATAAAAAGAGAGAATCTGAAATTGTAGTCTGTAGCTCCAGGGGAACTTGTTCCTTTAGGATTCTTTTTAGAAATCCTATTGTGCTTATCTCTACTAGTCATTTTAATTAGAATCCCCATGATTAATTCAAGAGATTGGATATAGATTCTTGTGAAAACCATCCTAATGAAATTTATAGATTCTAATTCTGAAAGATACATTATTATTTACTAAGAAGTGAGCATTATGTTCATAAGAAATAATAATAAGTATAGTAGTAGCAGTAGTAGTAGTATCAGTAATAGTAATATTGTTAACTCTAAAAAACTTAAAAGAAGAAAAAAAGAAAATAAAAAAATAAAAAATAGTGGGTATTTCTTGCCTATCTACCCAAATTCCTACTTCATTTTGAGAATATATTCTTTTTATTATTATTATTAACTTCTGGAAGCTATACTTGATTTTTTTTTATCAAACATATTTGATCATCCTACACAGACCAAAATTCCATATGGAAATAGTTCAGCATGTCTATTAATACTATTAATAGATATTAATCATATCTAATGGAGCTCCATTCCTAGAAAAGGGGGCCAGGCTGAATTTAAAAATTGCTAAATATAAGAAACATTTCAGAGAGAAGTCTTTTAAATACAACTTTAAACACAGCATGGAAGAGAAGGTAGCTGTTTCTTCTAGGCCTTCTAAACTGACAGAGCCAAAGAATCTGAATGTAAGTATAATAACCTGGGTATAGAAATATATGTATAAATATTTCTAAATGTAAACATCTGTATCTATATTAATCTAAACATTAGCTCTTAATGATATCTCCAGCCCTAATCCATTAACACAATGATCATTCTAGCCTCCTTCATTTGCATATCTATATCCTTTCACTCTAAATATAAGAAATTTAGCCCTCACCATCTGACATAACTGCTTAATTCCCTTGGGAAACAACTTTGTCAATTAGAATACAGTGTTAAATGCGATTACTTTTGCCTTTGGTTTTATAATGTCCATTCATTTCCAAGTTTATTTAGGCCAGTACCTTTTCTCTCAACTCACTCATACATTTGTAATACATTTATAATACATTTGTAATACATTTTTTCACATATTGCATTCCACCCTGAGACTCCTCAGTGCGTTTTTAAACTTGCAAATGGTAAGGTTTAATTTTTATGCTGTAAAGGTATATGGAATTTGGCAAATGCTTCATAGCTTGCATTCACTATTACAGTATAATGACAGAATAAGTATAAAAACGGTATACAGTACACAGTATACAGTATGAAAAACAGAATAGTTTCACCAGATTATAAAATCTCTTTTGTTTCTCCTACTCAATACTCTCCCAGTCTCAAACTCCTGATCACCAGTGATAATTTACATCTCTGTGGTTTTCCTGCTCCAGAATGCCTTTCAGTGCACTTCAAGTATGTAGTGGTTTTAGACATACTGCTTTCACTTAGCATTATGTCTTTAAGATTCACACATATCCTTCATTGTTTGGCAGCATAGTGGTTTTACAGGGCTAAATACATCATTGCATGGAGGTACTGCAGTTACTTATACATTCATCTTTGAAGGACCTCTTTATGGGTTCAATTTTCTGTGTGTGTGATTATGAACAATGCTGCTATAAACATTCATATGCAAATTTCTGCATGGAACTAATTTTTAAATCAGTTGAATACCTAGGAGCACAATGACTGGGTTGTACGGTAAAACTATGTTTAACTTTGGAAAAATTGTTAAATCACTTTCTAAAGTAGTTGTACCATTTTGTAGTTCCTATGAATAGGTTTTTGTTCCTTGGCATAAATGCCAGTAGTCGATACTATTTTTGCTTTTGGCCATTGTGATAGGTATAAAATAATGTCTCATTTTTGTTTTAACTTCAATTCCCTTACGACAAAAGATGTTGAGTAATATGCTTATTTAACATTTGTATATGTTTCTTATTTAAGTGTCTATTCAAATCTTTGGCCAGCTTTTATTTTTACTTTATCTTTTTACTATTGATATTAAGAATTGGGTATTTTGGATCAAGTTCTTTGTCAGGTACATGTTTTGCAAACATTTTCTCCTAGTTGTGTGATGTGCCTTTCATTCTCCTTACAGCAATTTCTGAATTGCAGAAATTTGGAATATAGAGGAAATCTATCTTCTCTTTTTTTTTTCCTTTCACAGAAAATTCTATCACTGTTGTATCTTATGTCTATCAGCTCCAGGTCTTGTCATTTTTTATTTTATTCAAAAACAATACACCTTTTCATTTTACATTTAGATCTATGATCCATTTTGAATTAACTTCTCTGTAAGTTGTAATACCTGTACCCAGATCAATGTTTTTACATATGAATGTCCAATTGCCTCAGAACGACCAAATGATAGAAATGATTAAATGATAAAAGCAAGCCTTTCTTCATTGAATTGCCTTTGTTCCTTTGGGGAAGAATAGTTGACTATAATTTCAATTTAAGTATGGAGTTTCTAATTTGTTCCAATATCTCCTGTCTATGTTTTCATCAGTACACATAAACTCAGTGCAAACCTTTAAATAAGGTGGTTCAAGCACTCCAGCTCCTTTCTTCTTTAGTGTTTCTTAACTATTCTGGTCCCTTGCTTTTCTGTATGAACTTTAGAATCATTTTACTGACACCCATAAAATAATTTTCTGGGTTTCTGACTGGTATTGTATTGAATCTATAGATAAATTTAGAAGAACTGACATCAAAATAATACTGCCTCATCCAATCTGCGGGCATGGAATGTGTCCCCATTTACTTGAAACATCTCTGAATTTGTATCACTATATTATAGTTCCCCATGTAGGCCCCAAGATTTACACCTACGTGTTCCATTTTATTACATGCTCCTTTATATATTTTTAATTCTGAATTCCAATTACTGGTATATAGAAAAGCATTCTTTTGTATATTACTTTCTATCTTTGACCTTGTTATACTCACTTATTAGTTCCAGGAATTTTTTGTGCGGTCTTTCCAATTTTCTATATAAAAAATCATGCCATGTACAAATAAAACCAGTTTTTTTTTTCATTCCAATCTATATATTTATTTTCTCTTATTTGTCTTATTTCACCAGCTAGAATTTGTAGTATGATACTAAAGAGGTATGGTAAGAAAAGATATTTGTTCTTTATCCCTGATCTCAAGAGTTAAACTTCCAGTTTCTCATTATTCAAAATGATATTAGCTATAAAACTTTTGTAGATATTCTTTATCATCTGGCAGAAGTTCCCTTATATTTGTAGTTTAATGAACGTTGTTATCATAAATTGGTGTTAGATTTTGTCTAATGTTTTTACCATCAAGTGATATGAGTATATGATATTTCTCTTTTTTTATATAGTGGATTCTACTGATCTATTTTTGAATGTTTAATTAGTCTTGCATACCAAAAATAATCCTACATAGCACAGTGTAAGATAATTCCATTACTAAATAACACTATTTCTTTTCATGGTCTCTCTAGGTAATTTACAGCATGCCAATTTCCATTCTCCTCTCCTTTGTGACATTTCTGTTATTCTTTTCACTTACTCATATGACATGATCACTACATACAGTGGTACTACTGTTACTTCCAAAGAGTTGTTATTTTATAGATTATCAAGAAATATAAAAATTAAAGATTTTAATTTAGCTTCATTTATTCCTTCTAGAATATTCTTTCTTTCAATTATTAGGTTCAGGTCTCTGATCTGTATCATCTTCTGCCTGAAGAAAAGCTTCTAACATTTTTTTGTACAGCACATCTATTGATAATGAATTCTCTCAGTTTGTCTGAGAAACTCTTCCTCTTTTACTTTTGAAGATAAATTTTCTAGATAAAGAATTCTGCATCTAGAAAATTTATCTTCACCTTAAAGAACTGGAAAATCAACAACAAATTAGGCCAACCCCAACACACAAGAAGAGAAATAATCAAGATTAGAGCGGAGATCAATGAGTTAGAAACTAGAGAAACAGTAGAATGCATCAATGAATCCAGAAGTTGGTTTTTTGAAAGAATCGATAAGATTGATAAGCCACTGGCCAAACTAATCCAAAAGAAAAGAGAAAGGGCCCTCATTAACAAAATTATGAATGAAAGGGGAGAGATCACGACTAATCCAAAGGAAATAGAAACAATCATCAAAAATTATTATCAACAGCTATATGCCAATAAGTTAAACAAGCTAGAAGAAATGGATGCATTCCTGGAAACCCATAACCTTCCAAGACTGAAACAGAAGAAACTGACAACCTGAATAGACCAATATCTAGTAACGAGATTGAAACAGTGATCAAAAACCTCCCAAAAAACAAGAGTCCAGGACCAGACGGATTCCCTGGGAAATTGTACCAAACATTCAAGGAAGAAATAATACCTGTTCTCCTGAAAAATAGAAACAGAAGGAAGACTTCCAGACTCTTTCTATGAAGCCAGCATTACTCTGGTCCCTAAACCAGGCAAAGACCCCATCAAAAAGGAGAATTTCAGACAAATATCCCTGATGAATGTGGATGCCAAGATTCTCAACAAGATCCTAACTAGTAGCATCCAGTAGCACATTAAAAAGATTATTCATCATGACCAGGTGGGATTTATCCCTGCAATGCAAGGGTGGTTCAACATTTGCAAATCAATCAATGTGATAGAACAAATCAATAAGAGAAGAGAAAAGAACCACATGTTCTCTCAATTGATGCAGAAAAAACATTTGACAAAATTCAGCATCTGTTCTTGGTTAAAACTCTTCAAAGTATAGGGATAGAAGGAACATTACTCAACTTCATAAAATCTATCTATGAAAAGCCCACAGTGAATATCATTCTCCATGGGGAAAAGCTGACAGCCTTCCCTTTGAGATCAGGAACACGACAAGGATGCCCACTCTCACCACTCTTGTTCAACATAGTACTAGGAGTCCCAGTGACAGCAATCAGACAACAAAAAGAAATAAAAGGTATTCACATTGGCAAAGAAGAAGTCAAACTCTCTCTTTTTGTAGATGACATGATACTTTATATGGAAAACCTAAAGACTCCACCCCCAAACTACTAGAACTCATACAGCAACTCAGTAATGTGGCAGGATGCAAAATCAATGCACAGAAATCAGTTGCTTTCCTATACACTAACAATGAAAATATGGAAAAGGAAATTAGAGAATCGATTCCATTTACAATAGCACCAAGAACCATAAGATACCTGGGAATAAACCTAACCAAAGAGGTAAAGGATCTGTACTCAAGGAACTACAGAACGCTCATGAGAGAAACTGAAGAAGATGCAAAAAGGTGGAAGCACTCCATTCATGGATCGGAAGAATGAACATTGTTAAAATGTCTGCACTGGCCAGAGCAATCTATACTTTCAGTGCCATCTTGATCAAAATTCCACTGGCATTTTTCAAAGGGCTGGAACAAATGATCCTAAAATTTGTATGGAACCAGAAAAAAACCCTGAATTGCCAAGGAAATGTTGAAAAAGAAAAACAAAGTTGCAGGTATCACATTGCCTGATTTTAAGCTTTACTATAAAGCTGTGATCACCAAGACAGCATAGTACTAGCACAAAAACAGACAGATAGACCAGTGGAACAGAGTAGAGACCCCAGATATGGAACCACAACTCTATGGTCAAATAATCTTTGACAAAGCAGGAAAAAAATATCCAGTGGAAAAAAGACAGTCTCTTCAATAAATGTTGCTGGGAAAATTGGACAGCTATATGTAGAAGAATGAAACTTGACCATTCTCTTACACCATACACAAAGATAAACTCAAAATGGGTAAAGACCTCAATGTGAGGCAAGAATCTATTAAAACCCTAGAGAAGAACATAGGCAGTAACCTCTTCGACATCAGCCACAGCAATTTCTTTCAGGACATGTCTCCAAAGGCAAAGGAAACCAAAGTGAAAATGAACTTTTCGGACTTCATCAAGATAAAACGCTTCTGCACAGTGACGGAAACAGTCAACAAAACAAACAGGCAACCCACGGAATGGGAGAAGATATTTGCAAATGACACTACAGACAAAGGTCTTGATATCTAAGATCTGTAAAGAACTCCTCAAACTCAGCACTCACAAAACAGATAATCACATCAAAAAATGGGCAGAAGACATCAACAGATGCTTCTCCAAAGAAGTCATACAAATGGCTAACAGACACATGAAAAAATGTTCATCATCATTAGCCATCAGGGAGATTCAAATCAAAACCACACTGAGATACCACCTTACACCAGTTAGAATGGCCAAAATCAACAAGACAGTAAATAACAAATGATGGAGAGAATATGGAGAAAGGGGAACCCTCATATACTGTTGGTAGGAATGCAAGTTGGTGCAGCCACTTTGGAAAACAGTGTGGAGACTCCTCAAGAAGTTAAAAATAGAGCTACCCTATGACCCTGCAATTGCACTACTGGGTATTTACCCCAAAGAAGCAGATGCAGTACAAAGAAGTATCACATGTACCCCAATATTCATAGCAGCAATGGCAACAATCGCCCAACTGTGGAAAGAGCCAAGATGCCCTTCAACAGATGAATGGAAAATAAAGATATGGTCTATATATACAATAGAATATTATGCCTCCATCAGAAAGGATGAATACCCAACTTTTGTATCAACATGTTTGGGACTGGAAGAGATTATGCTGAGTGAAATAAGTCGAGCAGAGAGTCAATTATCATATGGTCTCACTTATGTGTGGAGCATAAGGAAAAACAAGGAGCACATTGTGAGAAGGAAAGGAAGGGTGAAATGGGGGAAATTGGAAGAGGAGATGAACCATGAGAGACTGTGGACTCTGAGCAACAAACTGAGGGTTTTGGAGGAGAGGGAGTGGGGGGTTGGGTGAGCCTGGTGATGGGTATTGAAGAGGGCACGATTGCATGGAGCACTGGGTGTGGTACATGAACAATGAATCTTGTAACACACAAAAATAAAAGTATTTGGGAAAAAAAAGAATTCTGTATTAGTTGTTACTTTTCTTTCTAAAATTTTAAATACTCTGCTCTTTTATTTCTTGCATGATTTCAAACAAAATGTCCACTGTTTCTCCATCATTGTTTTTCAGTAACGGTCTCTCCATGTTTGGTTTTCTACAGTTCAAATATAGCTAGCCTAAATGTAGTTTTTGCTGTTGTTCTTGTTATTTCTTCTGCTCGATGTCCTCTGAGTCTTTAAAATCTATATTTTGGTGTTTGTTATTAATTTTGGTGACTTCTAGTCCATTGTTAACTTCAAGTATTTCTTCTTTTCCATTTTCTCTTTCTTCTACTTCTGATATCCCAGTTTGAAATGTTTCTATGGTCTATCCGCAAGCCTACTGATTCTGACTTCAGTTGTGTCCAGTCTACTGATGAGGCTATCAAAGGCATTCGTCATTTATGTTACAGTGATTTTGATTGCTAGTATTTCCTTTGGACTGTTTCTTAGAACTCTCATGTTCCTACTCAAATTATTCATCTAAGTTTTAAAACTCTCCACTTTTTCATTGTTTTTAATTTAATAAGCAAGTTTATTTTCTACTTCTTGATTATATACACACACAGATTTATGTATATATATATTTTTTTTTTCTTTCATATCCAAGTCTCCTTCTAAAGATCTCTTCAGTCTCTGTGTGTGTGTGTGTGTGTGTGTGTGTGTGTGTGTGTGTGTGTGTGTTTTGCCTTTTGGCATGCCTTGTAATATTTTCTCTGGAAAGCCTGACTGCTGTATTTGGATATTAGAAAATAGGGTAAATAGGTCTTGAGAGTGAGCATTCCTGTTAATTTTTCTATATGTTATTTTTTTCACTTATTGCAGCTATAAGTGCCAGAACTTGAAATTATTCTAGTGCTCTTGTTTTGTCTCCCCATTGACACTGGACCTGTGTTACTACTCAGAGAGAATCTGTGTTTTACATTCTTTCAGCTACAACACACTATTATTATAGTGGAACACTGTTGATATAATGGTCAGGTGTGAGGAATGATATGTGTTCTATAACCTTCTAATTAAATCTGTCCTTTGGTGGGTCTTTTGCCTGTGGCCTGTGTCCTTCACAAATGTTACTTCTCTTGTATAGCTTTCCCCCCACGTCAGTGATACAGAAAAACTAGAGGGAGCTGAAGTTACAAAATGCCCTTCTTTTCTTCATTATAGAAAGGGTTTTGTGTGTTTTTCATAAGGCTTACTCAGAAGGTTCTTCTTGAGGGGTCCTCTTTTAGAAATTTGCTTGAGAATAAATCCCACAGAAATATAAGAAGCTGCCTAAGACTCAAGTTTCATAATTTATGCTAGTCCACATTCAACCTCTAGCAATTTCTCAAAATTATATTAAAGTGTCCCTCCCAGTTTATGGTTCCACTATCCTCTGCTCCAAATCTTGGCTAGGACTCTGAATTTGCCTGTCTTCTTACATTATAGCATGACAATTTTCCATGTAAACTAATTTCTATAAAATATTTTATCTTTTCAGTCTGTCCAGCTTTTTCTTGTAAGGTAAGAAAGACTACTATTAAGTTCTTTACATGTCAGAACTAAAACTAAAATCTTCCTTTACTTTTGAAAAAATGTTGATGCTGGTTTATACAATGGAGTAGAGAGGACTATTAAAATGTTAAATGCTATAAACATTAAAGATTTCAGTTTTCTACAATTACATATAATGCCATTTAAATTATTATGGAATTTTGATTTGCCTTGCATCATAAAAATCTCGAGATTCAGATATACTCTACCATTTTAAATTCACATAAAAGAAACATGATAAACAAAATATGAATAGTTAATTATTAATATTTATAATAAAGGTCTCCACTTTGCTAATAATCAACCAAATGTGATATAACATACTTTATTTCAAAGTTTTAATTGTAACAACTTCTTAAAAAATGTATCTATGCATTGTCATTATTTACAACTATGTTTTATTAGAAGTACAAAAGTAAGGGTAGACAAAGAGTATATTTCTATGTAAGATCTAAGACAGACACTCAATTAAAATTCGTTATGTTATCTATAATAGACCCAGGAAGCTATGTGAATAATCTGATTACTCTCAGAATTTTTTATTAATTTAAAAAATTACCATATTTAAAATATTGATTTCTATCTTTCATCACTATGAAACATTCAGCCAATTTGTTTGCAAACTTATGTTAATATTTCTGCAAAATACTCGATGTTCTGGAACAAACAGTTGATTATACCAAAAATTATATTATTCCATCTAGAGAACAGATAATAACAAGGAAAAATGTAGTTATATAATAATTTATATTTGATTAGTGTTGTTAAGTAACTAAGCGTTTACCATACATCCCCAAAGAAAATTATAAACATTTTAAGACTTAATTATAGCTTTTTTAAATTAAAAATTTTATTAATTTACTTGAGAGAGAAAGAGAGAGAGATTGAGAGAGAGAGAGAGAGAGAGAGAGAGCACCCATGGGAAGGGGGACCTAAGGGAAAGGAACAAGCAGACTTCCTGCTAAGCATGGAGCCAGATGCAGGGCTCCATCCCAGGACCCAGAGATCATGACCTGAGTGAAAGTCAGATGTTTAACTGACTGAGCCACCCAGGTGCCCTTCATCATGGCTTAAAAAAATAAAATGAAGTGTTTGGGCTTCGGTAACTTGAATGCACCAGACGTTGAGGGTATAATTTTTATACTATCTTATTATAACAGTGTAAATCCTTATTTTAATACTTTCTGAACTGTGAAAATTGCTATATACTTTTTATACAGAATATTTTTGTATTTTGATATACAATTGAGAAGCAAAAAATTATTAAATATAATGAATTACAATGAATGGAAAACTAAGAAACCACTTCCAGTCACAGACTAAATATAGCTGGAAGGGAAAAACTGTGCTGAATTAAAGCTTTTAACAAGCCATGGTCAATGTGCAACAGTTTACATTCAAATACCTACTATAAACTGAGGACAGAAATCATATGTATGAATGCAAAATAAACATGACCTGAATTTCAACAACCAAGATAAATAATGGAGCATATGAATAAAATAATTAGACATTTCAATATTTCATACTTTGAATATGACTTTATGGGGCAAATTCAGAAAGTTCATCTATTACTTGGTTATTTGTACTAAAACGTTAGAGCCTTCCTGGTGCCCTTTTGCCACCAGGAAAAGAGCAACCATTAAAAGTTAATGCAGTTCTTTGTGCCTTTGGTATGCCTCTATAATTGATAAAAAAAAAAAAAAAAGAAAGGAAGGAAAATAAACAAAAGAAACAAAACCCATCCCCAAAATAAGATAGTTTCACTGACTGCAAGGACAGGTGGGTACCTTCCTATTGCAGGAAAATGTCTGTAAATAAAACATTTATTGTACAGACTTCAAAAAATATTTTTAAATTTAAAGGCATGTAGGAGAATAGCTTTTTAAATAGAGTGGTAAAGAAACTGGCAGATCTTCAACTCTTAGTGAAAATATAAAGAAATCCAGGCCTTCTAGTTTAATGGAAAACATTAAAATTCAAATCTCTCTATTCATCTCCCCAGAAATAAACTAACCAAAGGAGAACAACTCCAACAACCCACTATGTACCCATAAATTATACTTAAAAAATGAGGATTTTCATAAACTCCAATACTAATGGTCAATAGGGAAATAAGCATTAGAAACCAGCCAGGCTAGCACTCCAAAGCAAAGTGACAGGAGGAAATTATGTAGGAAAAGGAGAATATAGCCATGCTGCACTGGTTATAGAAAAAAAAATCACTCTGAGATAGGAGTCACAAGTTGAGTGGGAAGATACTGACCACATCACTGAGACCTGGTGGATGAGAGTACTAATTATTGGGGAAACAACAGTAGGAGATCTGAAAGTGTGTGTAACCAGAGTTACATTTGAGTATGTTCTTTTCTTCTCTAATGTCATTGCTTGACTCTTCCAGTGAAAGGAATTAAGACACTTATACCTATACCTTACCTATATTTGTATCTATATCTTCAGCAGACTCACTTGTCTGTAAATTTATGTCTATGCCCCATAAATATCCTCTTTTTAAATCCTCACAATTTGAAAACTTTCTCTCTCCCCAAGAAAAGGGTCTTACTTATGGGCTTAATAGGTTTCTCCTACCACAAGGTCCCAATTAGAACCTCGTAGTTTCTAGAAAGTGGCTTACTGATGAAACTCTTTCCTAGTACAAGAGCTTCCATAAATATTGTAACAAACTATGTGGAACTATGGCATAAAAAAAAATCTAAACTTTAAGTCTTAATCCTGAGATGTGAGTAAAGATTGAAGGAACTATACCAATACATGACAAAATACAAGCCAAATTTAGAAATTAAATTGGAGTTTGATTATAAGTGAAGTTGCTTCATTTTACAAAATTCTAGGTTATCAGGCTACATCTTTCAAAGGCTGGTTTATAGATCTCTTTAATCAGAATTTTCTGGAATAGAGGTCTTTGGTACCACGCAGGTCCTACAAAATCAAATTTTTAAAGATGAAATAGAGGAATCTGGATTTAGGAAGATTCGTAGGTGATTCTTTAGGATGAGAAATTTTGGGGCACCTGAGTGGCTCAGTGCGTTAAAGCCTCTGCCTTTGGCTCAGGTCATGATCCCGGGGTCCTGGGATCAAGTCCTGGGATCAAGTCCCGCATCGGGCTCTCTGCTCAGCAGGGAGCCTGCTTCCCCCTCTCTCTCTGCCTGCCTCTCCGTCTGCCTCTCTGCCTGTTTATGATCTCTCTCTCTGTCAAATAAATAAATAAAATATTTTTAAAAATTAAAAAAAAAGAAATTTGGACAATGTGATAGATTACTTTTTAAGGGCCACTCAGATATTGTCTTGACTTTAAATGAAGTAAGGGCTTGATAAATAAAAACAGGCCATGTAGAAATTAGAGGTCCTTGTTGTAGTGGAGGGAAAGTGGAAAAAAAAACCCCAAAACCTAAGAAATCTCTCTTCCTAAAGTGAAAGAGTGACTGATTTTTCCTAGAGGATTGCTACTATTTGAGAATAATGGGTCAGTGACTGAAATTGAGTAGTTCCTTCCGTAGTGTCTAAGAATAACTGGTAATTGAATCTTTTCTCAGACAAGAGCCTCTTGCAGCCCTTACTGGAGGACTGTAATGGGTTAACCACTCACATGCACCATCTGACAGCATCTCTTCTCCCACACAGAGGCCAAGAAGATATGGGGATTTGGATGCAATGCTTCATATCACTCTATTATAAGGTAACATTAAGTCATTAGCCGAGTCATGCTACAATTCTATTCAAATATAAAGAGGATAACTTTATTTCAAATTGCATCTATTTGAAATAAAGGTAAGCATTCTTTTTTCATAATAACACCTGCTCTGCAACATTAAAACTACTGCAAATCTACACTATGAATTTCCTGAATAGGACTAATAGTCTCTGTTTCATCTGCAGACATTTGTTCCAATCTCTTCTCTGTCTCTCACTAAAGCCTTGACTCCAGGTATAACTGCTAGTATAAAGTTCTGACACTAAGAAGGAGTCAATGTAAATTTACTAAAAGCTTAATGCCAACTCCTTCCCATTCCTATTCATCTATAATCATTAAGTACATTTCTTTTTTTTTTTTAATATTTTATTTACTTGACAGAAAGAGAGAGAGATCACAAGTAGGCAGAGAGGCAGGCAGAGTGAGAAGGGGAAGCAGGCTCCCCGCTGAGCAGAGAGCCCGATGCGGGGCTTGATCCCAGGACCCTGAGATCATGACCTGAGCTGAAGGCAGAGGCTTTAACCCACTGAGCCACCCAGACGCCCGGAGTTCATTTATTTCTTGAGCAGATTCTTTTTTTTTTTGACTGCCAACACCTTTTTAAAAAATGTGTGTCAGGTTAGATTATCCTCTGCTCAGAATTCTTCAGTGGCATCCAATCTCAACATAAAACGTGTTCTTAACACTGATATATAAGGTCCTACATGACCTGACCCCTGCTATGGCTCTGGCATTATGTCCTACTACTTGTTTACTTTGGCCATCCACTATTCCTCAAATATTCCAGCCACAACACTTCTCCAAAAGGACTTAATACTTGCAGTTTCTCCTGCCTGAAACACTCTTTCCTCAGAGCTACATGGCTCAAGCTTTTACTTTTTGTTTTTGTTTTCTTAAATATCACTTTCTTATTGAGCAACATAGCATTTCCTCTTTTTAGCACTTAGGGATATCACATCAGTGATAGATAGATAGATAGATAGATAGATAGATAGATAGATAGATAGATAGATATATCTTTTATATTTTATCTTCCCTCTCCAGAATATAAATTCCATTAAGACAGGAAAATTTGTCTTTTGTCAGTTTTTTTTCCCCCTTATCTCAAGCACGCAAAGCAATACCGGTCACATGGTGGGAATTCAAGAGTTATTTTGTAAATAAGTGAATGCTATTGTTTTAGACTGTACCTCTAAATGACTTGAGAAAAATCATTCCTTGAGGTATAAGAAGAAAGCTATAATCTCCAGTGATTTTACAATAGATAGAAACATTTACACTTTGTGACAAAACTCCACTGAATTTTTATTTTAAGAGACATCTAATTGAAAGGAACAATCTGGTTATCTGGTTGGTTTTTGTTGATTTGTTTAGTTTAGTTTAGTGGTAAGTCACAATTATTATAAAAACAACCAATTCTATCATGTCAAAAATGAATAAAATTTTCTCTGAATCAAAATATATAGGCCACCAGGTGGAAATTATATGTGATAGATTTTCTATAAAGTGAAAAGATGCAAGACCAACAGACTATGGTCTTTGAGATATGATCTTTGGCATAAATTGTTGGCTTGCTGAGTTCTTAGATATCATCATGTAAGGAAAAATGATTTTGTCATATCATTGCTAAACAACTATATAAAAAAACACCACAATTTCCCAATCATAACAGTTTTAAAATTCAGTAAGCTAATTTGATAACAACATGGCATTATAATAGAAAATGATACTTATAATGATAACTGTCCACCCTTAAATTTACTCATTTAGATTAAGATTTTGTACACATATATACACAGATATACTGCACTACTCATGCTGAAAAATTTTAAAGTAAATCATACAAATTAATAATTATGAAAACAATTACATTAAATATAAAATATTTTACACTACAATATATAATGTGTGTAATTATAATATAAAGTATGATGAGAGTATTAATTCCCTAAATTTCTCGATCACTTAAGTTAAAAGACAGAATGTGAAAAGCAAACTACGATTATAAGAACAAAATGTAATTTAAGGAAATTACTACAGTGAAAATTAGATTTGACACTATAGTAGTATTTTCTGAATAATCATTCCTATTTAAAATACTTTCTTTTTTATGTTTTGCCTATTTCTTTTATTATGTTAAGTTAAAAAATAAATAAAATATCTTCTTTAATGTTACAGTTATGCTGAAAAAATGATGAAAAGTAAAGTAGTAAACATCTTGATATGCAGAGTCATATCATATCCAGATATGTTTGGAAACACCCTGATATGAAATGTGAAGGATAGGGTAATAATTTTGATGAAAAATTCAGATTAACAATAATTTTAGTGCTGTATGTTTTAGCATTTAACCCGATACTACTGAATTGAATCCTTCATATTATTGGTTTAGTTAATCAGTTATTTGGTTGTGTCTACAGACATATGACCAATGGCAGAATCATTAAGAATGATTTTGAGTTTGAGACAGTAGTAAGAAGACAAATTCACCAAATGGGTACATACATCTATCACCATGATCACAAAAATGAGATAATTTTTAAAGAGATAATTTGGCAGTTTTATATTTTTTCCCTATTTTTTTTTTTACCATTGAAACAGCATTTTTCAAGATTCCATTAACTGAAATCACTGAAGATAGTCAATCGCAGGCTTTAGTTCAATTAAAAATTACATGCAGATTTTACCAACAGTTTTACTGTTGACCTCCAAAGACAAGGAATGATTCATCATCTTTCTTCCTCACCTAAAACACTATTTCTACTCCTTGACTTATTTTCTTGTTGACTCTTTCCCCATAAATCTGACTAGCAACAAGATTTATTTGACATTCCCTAGTAGATCATTACTTTGTACACTAATAAACCCTTGTACTGTCAAAGAGTGGTGGTGATTATTTCATGCAGTAATCAACTTGGTTTTAGTATGTTCTGAATATACAAAACAGATGGGAGAAAATTAAATGTTACTATTTGTAAAACTTCCATTAAGGAGGAAAATCAACTAAAACAACACAGGGAAATAAACTGCTACTCAATACATATGGTTACCTATAGCAAGCTGCGTCATGTTACTATATTTATGTAAAAATAATCAAAGGAATAATGTTAATTATAAATGGCCACATAACAGGAAATATACAAATACTGATATTTCCATATATTCCTAAAAATGGAAAATACATAAAAATATATTAATATACCTAGCACGGTTTACCATTTTACTAAAACAGCTTGAAAGTAGCCTTTTCACTTTGTTAAAGTATAACACTGCAGAGTTAGTTAAGTGCCCTAGATATCCCATTTTTACCTACTCTTTCAACTTTATAATTAAACAAGTGCTACACATAAATTTTTCTACCACTAGAATCAAAGTCATTAAGTTACCAATAAAAATATTATACAGATTCTCAAGCTGTACCTTAATAATATCAAGAATCACTTTTAAACATTCTATGAGGAGATAGGCACTCAAATAAAGGTGTAGAATTTTTGTTTGATATTCATATTTTTAGTGCCTTTGATTATCTATTGACTAAATAAGATTTCTTATTTATTACATGAGAAAAACATAGGTGTCTTCAAATTCTGTTGGAATTAGATGTGTTTTTTTATGGAAAAACTGCAACAAATGCTCCACATTTATTAGTTTTCCCCTTTCAGATGTGTTTATTAAATAATATTTTTGGTGCATAGAACAGGAACTGAGAGATTGCTTCACTTCATTATTACTCTTTTTTTTTTTTTAAGGAATGTGGTATTTTCTTATTGTCATAGACCTGGTAAAGTAATATCCTTGTTTATAGACAAACAAGTATAAGGAATATAAAACATCTTGTCAAGTGCAGGTGCTCAGAAATGTTTTATTTGGCCTTTCAATTCATATCTGAAATTTCAAAGACAGTATTTTTTTTATATACTGTACTGCCACCCTTCTTCATCTCCTTCTTTCATAAGGAAAGAATTATTACAATTTTATACTTATTTGTGCAAATCTTTAATGAGAATGGCATAATATAGAATATTCAATTCCAAGTTAATCTACATTGCCTTCCTCTCCCTCCATTCCAGGAAAAGGAGCTAAGTCATATGCGGTGAGACCATCACTGAGACATTAATTTAGGATTTTTCTCAATGCTGTCAATTATATAACGAAGAAGATGTGATCTTAACTCTGCTTTCTCCATGGCCTATTAGTGTCCTTAAAAAAACAGTATCTTAACAAAAGGCAAAGCTAGGCTACAATTTGTATAAGCAGAAGAAAGGGTGTCTGGATAGTGTCCAATAGGTACTAGGAAGAGGATGAAGTTCTTGTGGGCCACAGTCCCTAACAAGTTCTTGGGATGACTGTGTGGTCCTCCTGCTTCTTGGCTATGCTCAGTGTTCCCTAGCAGTCAGCCCTGAAAAGATAACTGGATTTAACCAGGGGAAAAGCCATCTTCAAAGTAGCCTGGATCGATGAGTGTATCACTTGGGATCTGTAGGATAGACTAAAGGAAAGTCTCCCCTCCAGGGCTGTAAGTAAGATTCTAAGGAAGAGAGTCTTCCCACTTCATCCAATTTTACAATTGAAAATGAATTTCATCCCAGCCTGGAGAATAAGTGCATTGAGCAGCTTAAATAGGGTTTCAAGAAATAAACAGATATACTGTTTATTGTTTGCACTATGGCATATTTATTGCATGATTAAGTTGTAATTCCTTTGATTTGTAATAGTCTTTTAACTCATTCAAATGGCACTACATAGTAACATTATGGAGAAAAAAGTAGAGGTCAGTAGAGTAAAATGTGATTCCTTTAGATTATGTTTCCCTTTGTCCTCTGCAGAAAATGAGATAAGATAGATGCTTCTGTCCCAGTGGCAACCAGAGCAAATTGGGCCATGGGTCCCAACAGAGAAGAACACAAATAAGGATTAACAAAGCTGAGGTACAACTTCTGATCAGATTATACAGAAGTGATCTAAAAAAGAGAACTCTTGTTTTCTACTTTTATTGCAGAAGAAAGAATATGGATTCAACAAAATGTGTGTGTGTTGGGGGTAGTAAATGTCAGAAAGGCCAATATTTACTTGGAAGATGTATAGATGAGTCTTATTATTATTTTTTTAAGATTTTATCTATTTATTTGACAGAGACAGAGAGATCACAAGTAGGCAGAGAGGCAGGCAGAGAGAGAGGCGGGAAGCAGACTCCCCACAGAGCAGAGAGCCTGATGCCAGGACCCTGAGATCATGACCTGAGCCAAAGACAGAGGCTTTAACCTTAACACTGAGCCACTCAGGTGCCCCGTGTCTTATTATTATTAAAATATTTTTAACCAGTATACCTTAGTGCCTG
>CM053614.1:24933982-25014296 GCA_028646535.1 Procyon lotor
GATATTTATTCAGGGTACTCATATAAGAAAGAAGAAAGAAATTTAACATAGACACTAGGTACTGAGCTCAGCTGTAACAGATCATAAAATATACTTTCTGAGAAGAAAATATAGGCTAAATAAAGGCAATAAGCATCTAGATGTAAGAAAACATAAAATGAGTTGAATGTTGTCACTGGAACTCAGTTAATTTTGGAAAAAAAGAGTAAGAATACACTAAAATCATACAAACAAGTCATATATGCAGGAAGCAGTATGTGTTTGCAGTTACGAAGAAAGAGAGGACTTTGGTGTTGTGAAAATTGTATTGTGAAAGTAAGCTATTTAGAAATGTTGAAATTATCAATCCCTAACAGCAAGGGAAACCTAATAAACACCTTGACTAGGACAAACAAACTCATTCAATGAGAAATAAAAAAAAAAAAAGTGAAAAACCTGCAGAGTATTTGTAAAAACATATAAAGAAGAAAAAGAAAAATATATATATTAGCAAAATGAATTACCTAACAAAGAAAAACTACCAGAAAAATGTTGCCAAATTGTGTCAGTGTGTGTGTGTATGTAATTACAGACAAAAGAAATCCAACATATTTGAAATGAATACGCTGTAATGTTTTCCATATCTCCCCTTATGAATCGCTGATTTCCCCAGCTAATGGGATTGCTGCCAGAAAATAACCCTCACCTGTAAGTCCCTTTAGCAATTGCCTCAGTCAAAAAATAACTGACATCCTCAAATAAGCAACTGACATTGCTTATTCCAGAGAAGCCTATATCTAACAATGAATCGAGATAAGAATAAAAAGGCACAGCCTCTTTGCCCCAGCTCAGACTAACAATGAAGAGCCTTTCCACCTACAGAGCTCCTCACACTGGGATGGCATAGAGACATTTCTCAATCTACCCAAACCTGCTTCATCCATCTCCCTTCCATAGGTGTCAATACTGAGTGAACCCTTATTGATAAAAATATTTTACGTTAATTACTATCTACTCCTGGGATATTGAAATTTTGGCAATTGTTACCAGAAGTGGAGTGGTTCAAGAAAGCAAATGCTAATATTGGATTTTGTGCTTGCATCATCTTCCTTCCAGCTGGCAATGATGATTCCATTATCTCTGGTAGATGGACCACAGATTAGCTTCTGGCATTGAGACAGAGGAATGGTTTTTCAAGCATTTATCAACGTAAGCTGGGATTTTAAACTCTTGGAAAGGAATGAACTGGCTGGGGGAAATGGTAAGTAGAATTATAATGCAGACTACTAGATGTCCAGACAAGGCCACACCATCTGCAACGGCGAATTATGTACTTTTTGAAATATAGTTCCTGGCATGTTGCTAGATGCTGGCAGAGACAGGGCTCTTGACATGCAACAACAAGGGATAACACAGAAAGAACTATTCATCATGAACTAGGTTCTCAGATTCACTGGGTCATAAAGTTGGGCGGGCCCAATGATATTCCATCATAATATGGGAGTGTAAATGTGGAATCCAACATGAACAGGACTGAAGGATGCAAGCAAACTGCGTGAGCAGGCAGTCCAGATAGCCAGGACACCCACCAATATTGCAAAAGAGGCACTCCTTCAGTGCAGTTACAGCCCCTTAAGGACATCCCTTACCACCAGATAACAAGAAAAAAACCCTAACCTCGTTCATGAATAAGTCATCACAGTAAAGCTCCACTAAAGCCCCATTCAGGAGTGGCCTTTAGAAACAATGTTAAAGAAAATCTTCCCCATGGGCAGAGATTTTTGCAGTACACCTGATTTTCTACTTTGAATAAAATGAGTGGCTGAGGCTTTTATTAAATATGCATTTATGAACATGAGATGAGTGAATTGGCAAACTAGTCCAAGACCCGGAAGGAGGAGGAATGAAAAGTCTAGGGCAAAAGGACTGGAATTGAGGCATGTGATGGGCATACAGGAGTGAAACATCGTGTGGAGATCTTTAGATTGCATAATAACACCCACCAGAGTGTACCCAGGACAGAACAGACACAAAATAACCACGTAGATGAAAACTGCTCAACCAACGGACCTCCACCTCAATGCTAATATCATAGTTGCATGAATGAAGTAGTCACGAAAGCAGGGATGAAGACGATATATGGGACAACTTACCATGTTTCTGAGGTGCTACTACCAAATGTCCAACTTGCCAGCAATAGCAATCAATGCTGATTCCCACAACTGTTCTCTGTAAGGATGTGTCTCACCAACCGGTAGAACATTGACTATACTGGAGTCCTCCCAACCTGGAAAGCAGAGTAAATCACTCTGTCAGAAAAACACACATTTTGGATACAGGTTTTCCTTTCATGGTTACAGGACTGTACTTAGCCCTTTATCAGGAGAGTTACAGGGAGTTTAGTCCTTGGATTCAGGGTTCCTCGTGGTATCACTTCAAATCAATAGACTTAATTTACCGAAAAGAAGAGTAGGAGTGTTTCTATGAGATTCATTTGTCCTATCACATAGCATATAATCCAAAAGCCGTCAGCCAGGTAAAGCAATGACACAGACTGTTGAATGCAGACCTACAGTGATAGCAAGAAGGTATATCTTATGTGAATAGTGCCATCTTCTAGTACTTATATCAAAGACATACACAAACGTGTGCATGCGTGCACATATATACATATGTATACATATACACATATTTAAATCCATTTCTTTCCCTTGCTATTTGTGTGACCTAAGGGAAATTTCTTAATATCTCTTCTCCCCAGTATTACCGCCGATAAAATATTTAATAGTTGGATTATTATTAAAGAAGATAACACTTCTGTAACATTGAATATAGCTCCTGGCACATGATATATATGTTATATGTGTAAAAGCAAAGACAGTAATGAAATGAAATACATTCTTAGTTGGTGGTATTTGTTGAAATAGCTGTTTAATTGGTGATATTGTGATAATGTGATAAAGATTAAGAACATTGTTTTTTGTGATCCTCCCTGGCATCTCAGACTCTACTGTTTATGCCCTTTGAAGTGGGGATCCTAATAAAGTATAAATGCTATACATAGAGATCTACATTTTCATTGAGTTTAGGAAATCTTGAGGTACCAACATTTACCTTGGCCATGGTTTTAAAAACATCAGAAGAATATTTGTTAAAATAAAATAAAATACAATGGAGGCCAGGTTTGAAGATCTCTTGGGCAGACAAAACCATTTAAGCCACATAAGCAAAACTTAGTCTAGCTCATTTCATGATCACAAACTGAAAGATAACTTAGATTTTCTTGTAAATACCTCTGATAACCGTAAATAAATCTTAATTCATCTTCCTAACGTGGTATAAAATAATCAACTTCAATACTGCTGTCTGGAAACTCCCATTGTTATAATCCATCTCTATAAAGGTTAAAGACCTTCCTCATTTCCGCTTTATAAGCCATTCTGAAACACCAGGTAACAGGTATTAAGGAGGGCATGCTTATCACTGGGTGTTATACACAACTAATGAATTGTTGAACACTACATCAAAAACTAATGATGTACTTATTATATGCTGGCTGATAATAATAAAAAACAAAACAAAACAAAAAACACGTTACGCCTCTGAGAGTCATACCAGTTTCAGGGTTGAAGTATCCCTATTTCTGAACAGTTTCTTGCTCAATAAAATATTTATATCAAGTAAAGCTCTCTGAATTTTCCTTGGCACTCTCCACTGGAATAAGCATGAACATGTTACTGTAATAAGGTAGCTGAAGCAACACTACATTCCTCAGTTCCATATTCAATCTACCAGTCATCTGTGATCTTGAAAATACTGCAACGTGGGAAGGTATCAAGAGTGCTTGAGAAGAAAATGAATATACAAATAGAAACATACATACAACAGAATACTATTCAGCCATAAAGAAAAAAAGAAAATCCTGCCATTTGTGACAACATGATTTACCTGGAGGACATTATACCAAACACATGTAAAATAAGCCAGACAGTAAGACAAATACTGTGTGATCTCTACACAGATAACTACTGTAGGTAACTACTACAGGAAGGTAGTTAATGGTATTGTATTGTATACTTGAAATTTGCTAAGAGAGTAGATCTAAAGTGTTCTCAAGAACAGAAAGATAACAAAGTATAGTGATAGCTATGTTAACTGGATTGCAGTAATTATTTCACAATGTATATAAATATTAAGCAACCATGTATACCTTAGAAATTGCCCTGAATAATGTAAATAAATATACATTTTTTGTCAATCTTACTTCATTAAGCTGTAAAAAAAGAGTACATGAAATTATATATATATATATATTTTTTTAAAAAGGCAGTTTGGTACAGAATTTAATTCAGAAAGACACAACTTTTATAGTTCTGGCATATAGTAATATACATGAAAGGCAAACATATTTTGGAAGAAAAGCAGAAATACATGCTTTTGGAGAAAAATATGGTTCCAGAACTCAGCAAATGAAAATTGGTTGGAGGAAAAGAAGATCAAGCCCTTGCACTAAGAATAGAAGAGAATTTATCCAGCTAACATGCAAATTCTTCTTCAGTATGTGTTATCTTTATCTGCCTACCGATAAACTAGAATTACCCAATAGGTTCCTAATAAATTCTTCAAAACTTTTGTCATAGGAAGAATGATATTCCTATAAATGCTTGCAAAATGCCAAGGGAGGTAGTTTCACTATGGAAATCTGACTTTGTGGCCTCACTGGTTGAATCAACAAACCACTGCATAAATGGAATGAAAATCTAAAATACGATTCTCTCTTTTCGTGTCCAATAGACAGGAGAAGATAAGTGTCTTTTTATTGAGAATCTGTTATGAATTCAGCACCTTAGAATTGATAATGCAGTCCACTGGCCTCACTTTGAACCAAAAGTCATGAATGAATATATCTCCTTTTACTTATAAGTAATGACATAAATACATATATACATACATACATACATACATAAAGCAAAGTGAAATATTTAGTTTGCAATCATGTAAGTCAAAGATGTGAAACTTTACTCTAAGAAGCTGGTGGTAGACAGAGTGCAAATGGTTCCGACAGAGTGCAAATGGTTCCCCGGGTATATGCAGACATCACCAGGGCATGGATCTGGGCAGCTAATACTGGATGGAAATTATAACAACCAAAAAAGATACAGCAGCTCAGATTTTGTTCTTCTGCCCACAGTCCTGAACATGGAGGATGAAGAAGCTGAAGAAGAGTAGTACTTAACCTGAAATCAGATACTATATGGATACAAAGATTGACATTAGATCTGTTCTGAATATAATACCTGAGACATACACTTCAGTGAACAACAACATTACCTGGAGATTTATAATTTCCTAGTAAACGTCATACATTTTTTTAAGTTAAAAATCAATGTTGGAGGAAAAAAGGTATTCTAGAAGAGAGAATCAATTTCAGGAATATCTACTTTAAGTAACTTGATGTCATTACCCTATAGAATTTGTTATCTATTTGATTATCAATTAAAAATAAATGCTATTCAGTAGGATGACTCTTCTAGGATATAAATAAATCTCTGAAAGTGATGACAATATTTTTTGCAGAAAAACAAAAATTTGAAATCACAGAAAAGCCCAATTTTAACACATCACGGTATTAGATTAGTTGGTTGATCCTGATACTTGCTGCTCTGGTCCAGGTGGCAAAAGTTGAAATACCTGGTATGCCACATACTTAAACCACACCATTCCTTTTGAAAGAGGGAGGTTAAAGCATTTTACTGCTATTTTTCCACACATAATAATTCCAGATAGCAATATTCACAATTCAGTCAATGAACATGACACAAATGAATGGAAAGCTCCTCCAGAAGAACTAGCCTTCATAATAAAACATATTCAAATGGACTTCTAAAAATATAAGTTCATTAAATGCTCTAAAAATCTGGAGCAATTTCCAGATTTCCAAATCTAGAAAATTTATGTTATTAGAAAAACCTATCAGTGGTCCTCAAATATTGGCAAGCATCAAAATCACCATAGAGATCATCTGGAATCAGATTGCTGGGCAAAAATTCTAAATTTCTCATTCAGTAGATCTGGGATAGAGGCAAGGACTTACTTTCTAGAAAGTTCTGAGATGATGCTGATATTGCTGGTCCTAGGACTACACTCTGAGAACTTCTGTATTAACAGGATATGGTTGCACAGAAAAATAATGCAAAGATCCTCATATTCTAAGCAATTCTCAGAATTTAACAGCATTTGTTTAAGAGATACTTTCAGAAAATTATACTGGTTCTAAGTTTTCAGACAGTCTTTCAGAGAAAACAATTTTTGTGGAGAAAATAATGGGTTGGCTATATTAATTTTCATTAATTTAGTGGATCAGATTTGGAGACTCTTGACACAGTTGGAAATAATTTTACTTTGCCAGTCATGAAATATTCTATCCTACTTTTTCCAAATGATATTTACGTTATTAAATTTTATTTCGTAGAAAACCTAACTGATGTGGTAGTTCTTCTTAGGTTCTCACTTCTTTTTAAATTGTCAAAAAAATCACTTTTACTATCCCATTAATTGTCTGTACTAAATAATATATCATTTATAACATTATGTAATATTTTTTCAGTTTCCTATATGCCAAAATATTTAAATCTCTACTTATCTATAGGTCCATCCATATGTAATCCTTCCAGATTTTATACATTTTCCATAATAAGGTTGGCACGCTAGTTATTACTTTATTGCCTCTCATCTGCAAATCTATTTTTATTGCCTTTATGAACTCCAAGTTTTTCTCCATAGCCGGCTGGCACAATAGTTAAGCTTGTCACTAGATGGCGCCAGAGGGACATTGGAGCAGGCGGGGACTTTGGATCATGGAGTGTTTCTGTTTTCCTTTCTCCCCCTACCATGTACCAGCTGCATAGGAGGCAGCCGGTGGGACTCACCCCAGCAGATTCCAAAAGCACCACCCTTAGGAATAGGTTCCCAGTCAGTGTTTAAGTTACCTCACAGGGCACTCCTGTTTGCTAGCTTTGGCCTGTAGTTCTTCAGCAAAATTCTCTACCCTCCAGGGCGAGAGTTGTACTCTCTGCAACGAGGCTTCTTGGTTGGCAGCAGTGGGGAGGGGATCTTCCAAATTTGTACCTTTCTTGGGGTCTATGCCTCAGACCAAAAGTAATGGCCACTGCTTTTATCTGTTTTCTTTACCGTTCTTTATAGCTAATCCATTCTTGCCACTTAATAATGCTCCATATTATTTATTCCAATTACTGTGTAGATCTTTTCTCCTCACTGAACACTAAGACAATTGAGTTCTGGATTTTCTGCTTATCAATGTACTGTGTATATTGTATTTTTCCATGTCATTATATATTATAGGGCATATTTTTAATGAATATATTATAATTAGATATAGAAGTCAAATTCTGTATTTTCAAATATATTAAATAAATATATCAAGTAATCTTAAACTAGCTATATGATTTACAAACTTCAGGAGAATCTATGATAATTTGAGTTAAATCCATAGCCTTTTCTGCCTACGTTGTTTTAAAAATAGGTGCATCAGCCAAATATGTCAAGTGTTCAACTCAATTCTCTATTTTAATTTTAAAGACCTAGTATGTCTGAGAAAAGACAGTAATTATATAATTATAAATGCTCAAATTCCAATTGTTATTGTGAATTGTAACTTCTGAAAAACTGACTGCTTCGACCCTCACAGTTGTGTAGCCACTGTAGTATGTAAGCTGGACTCAGTAGGGTACAAACAGAACTCCCCTCCTCTCAATCTTCCCTTCCACTCACCATTCAGTTCTCTCTGGATCCATCTTTCCTGCCCCTGGATGAAATGACAGATTACTTCTGTTACCTTTCCAGTTTTTTTTAAAGTCATATAAAAATGTATTTCATTAATTAATGGAATTCAGAGTAATGTCAAAATTTCCAATTTTTTTCCAATTTAAATCTTTCCTGTCCACACAGCTAGGACACTTGCTTGGAAGACTGTAGCTAGTCTCTTCTCTTAATCCCTGACTCACTGACTGCTGTTTCTGACTCCTCCAGTGTCTAGGTGAGGGACAGAAGGTGAGGCTGGGGAAGGAATGTGAGACAAGCGATCCAGGGTTGCATTTCATATCTGGTGGCTGTGCCCGACTTGGTAGGTGACTTCTGGAGATTTTTCTACCATCCCAGCCGAAAAATGTCTGAATGTATTTATTTACTTTGGAGCAGATAATACCTTTTTGCCCTCACTCTAGTGCCCTAGCCACTTACAATTCTTATTATATCCTCTTGGCTTTCAGTCTTCCACCACTACTTTAGGAAACCTTTGTCCTCTTAGATGAGATCCTTTTGAGTAAGCAACTGCTGTCTTTGTCTCCCCTCTGCAGGGACTAGCCCCTAGAGAGACATGTACTTTGCCCAGTGAAAAAACAACTTGCAAGGACTTTATTTTGCTCTACCTAGAGGCAAAAGTAGGTCTACCCATAGCTTCTGGCCCTTTTAACTACTCATATTTAAGTTGAACATGAAACCCTTGGTTCCTCAGACTCCAGGGTACATGTATCAATCTTTATGATTATTTCATTTGAAGCACCTTATGAACTGAAGAGATGGGAGGAAGAGATCATTTCCCTGCCTTTTGGAAGAGAAGAATCTAGCACAGTAACAATTCTCTCCAAAGGATATTCCCCGGGCCTCCTCAACCTCCTGTATAAATTGGAAGTGGTGACTGGCTAATCCTACTAGAACCAATTCTGTTCACCTCCTTATAAGTTAATGGATGGGAGGGACCCCCATCTCACTTTATCATGTAAAATTCCTTATAATCTACTGATTTGTTTTCCATTTATGGATCCTCTGTCAACACAGAAAATAGGAAGAATTACATTTAATAAACTGTTAAATCTACATAATCAAAATGATCCCATATCCCTGTGACTATGCCAATGGAACTGAAAATTCTGTGTAAGAATAATAGACAAAATAGTTCAACCTCCTTCAGTACACATGAAAATTGCAACCCAAAGCATGGACTTATTCTCAGATGACTTTGTAGGACAGAGCTGAATTATTAAAGAATATGTCTATACTCTTTCTGAGAAGGGCTGTGATTTTAAGTGGCAAGCTTCTATCAATAGATTCCCCAACAGTAAAAATATAATGTTTGACAGTCACTACCTAATGAGTTAAATTTACCATTATAAATGAGCCTGATCCTTAAAAATGTAAACCACTCACACAGAACTTTCTTCAAGTTTTTAGGGACAATTTTCCTGAAACTAATGCTACCAGAATTCAATAGTATCCTACTTGTTTATGATAAGCCTAATGTAAGATAAGGGGTTTATTAAGGTTGTTATTTCTGTCCCTTAGTGTCTAATCAAAAATATAAAATTGTAATATAGCAAACAACACAGAAGTAAAAATTTATTGCTTTCAATACTTATGAGGCTGCTTTTATTAGAGTTTAGAATATTCCTGAGGCCAAACTCATTAGCCTTTTAGTGATTTAGAAATAAAATGTGGTTTGTTTTATATAATGAAATATATAAATTTTATTTAATTTCAAATAAGTTTATCAATGTTTTGTATATGTATGTGTTACCATTCAACAGTGCACAGTCTATGAGGGCCAACTGACATAAATACATCAACAGCAAGTCAGATAATTAAATATTTTAACAGAGGTGCACATGAAGAGCTATAAATCATATGAAAAATTATTTCTGTTCATAGAAATTGAGTAAGGCTTCATGATCTGAATTTTGATATTGTGTGGTTCTTTAGTGTTCCAACTACAAGCTCCATGACTGCAGGGACCAACTTTGTTTCCTCCATCTTTGTGTATACAACACTTGGTATTAAAAGCATAAAACAGTGAATATGTATTGTATTTTTCATTGTAATGATGTTGTATCATTTATGACTGTTGAATATGTATGTTCTACAGAGGGTCTCATAGAACAATACAAGTCTGGTAAATGATTAGGGTTGGCGGTACAGACATGGGAATTAAAAAATCATTTTTATGGCTTTATTCCTCCATCTTATCCTTTAAGAGATGAGTTACTTCACCTAAAATTACTTGACTTATATTTTAGGACTATAGGGGGCCCATAAATGACAAAATGGAGGACATAAACAAGGTGGCATATTTTTATTCTCTATCAATCCTGGAAATATTATTGCTAGAAGACAGGTCAAATTTCTGGGGAGCACATTAGATTGCCAAAAACGCTATAATATTCATAGAGCTATAGCAGATAGTTTTCACCATGATGCCTTCTGGATTTGAAAGATAAATGAAAAGACAATTCTGTGGAGCCCTTAATGGGTATGTTTCTGTGTACACATGTGCTTCTCCATTACAAATGTGTTTATGATACACAGCCCTGCATGGGGCCTTGAACAGGGAGCTCTTCCAGAGATATTTGTTAAAGTAAGATTTACAGCTTCAAACCCAAACCCTAGTAAACAAAGATACTCTACTTTACATCCTCTCACTTCTAGATCTGACCCATTGTTTTAGTTTATTCCTATCCCCAAATTTCTCGAATAAGTTTCACTTTAATCCCTCACATTATACTCAAGCTTTTATTATCATACAATTGTCCTCTTTAAGCTCACCAATGAAAGTCAATTTGACAAAATTTTTGGAATATTTACTCTGTGCCAAGCATTTAATAATCAACAAAGTAGACCTTTTTGAATTTTGTATATATTGTTAACCTGTTCAAGGCACTTGATGTGCTATCCTTTAAAGTGAAGCACAGGGGTTCTTTGACCTTATCAAAATTTTAGGATATGTTCCCATTCCTGTTTCTTTTTCCTCTCTTCTCTTTGGTGTCCAATATTTTACTATTCCTCTATTCAGTGCATCAGTTCTTGAAAAGCTGAAATATATTATCTTCTCTTCATCACTAACCTTAACCATGGTTGTCTCATATCCTCAAAGAACAGAGCTGCATTTATATTTAGAGAGAATATTTTTCAAATAATTCTATAGTCTTTTTATGCTTCATGTATTTTTTTCACCTTTTAATGCCTACAAATCACTCAGATAGAATAATACTAATGAAAATATATCACCCTAGACATTGTGTCAGCATTGGAAATGCAGAATTTAAAAAATTGAACCCATCTTTGATTTCTCCCATCATATTACATTAACTTGTTCTAAAGAATCTACATCTATTATATTTACTTCTTTATATTTCTGCCATCACACAGTGTTTCCCAACCTTGTCATTATTCATGGTTAGATTGGATACTTTTCCAAGTATGTGACTCTTCCACATATTTAACATACCTGCCTTTTTTGTGTGCAGGTGGTAAAAAATACATGACTTGAGATCTACCCTCAGTACATTTTTAAGTGTGCAGTATTGTTTAACTATAAGCTTAATGTTGTATAACAGATCTCTAGGACTTCTTGTTTTGAACACATTAAACTTTATACCCACTGAAAAGACAACTCCCATTTTCTCCTCCCCCCTGCCCCTAGTAACCATCATTATACTTTCTGTTTCTATGAATATGAATATTTTAGAAAACTCATAAGTAGAATAATGCACTATTTGTCCTTCTGTGACTGGCTAATTTCAATTAACGTAATGTTCTCCAAATTCATCCATGTCATAGCATATGACAAAATTTCCTTCTTTTCAAAAGTTGAATATTTCAATGTGTGTGTGTGTGTGACATTTTCCTTATCAATTTTTCTTACCAATCCATCAGCTGATAGACATTTGAAGTTGTTTCTTCTTGGTTACTGTGAATAATGCTGCAATATACATGAGAGTGCAGATATCTTTTAAGATCTTGATTTCAATTTCAGATAAATACCTAGAAGTGAGATTGCTGGGTCATGTGGTAGTTCTATTTTTAATTTTTTTGAGGAACCTCCACACTGTTTTCCACAGTGACTACAGCCAAAAGTACAAGCAACAAAAGTGAAAATAGACAAGTTGAACTACATCATACTAACAAGCTTCTATATATCAAAGGAAACAATAGGGTGAGGAGGCAATGTACAAAACGGGAAAAAAAGTATCTGCAAACCACAAATCTTATAAGAGGTTAATATTGGAAAATATACCTGGTATGAGTTCTGTCTTTTCAAGTTTGTAATATTTGTTATATCTCTTTTTGTGTGATTTAGCCAGGGGATTATTCTGTGTATAATTGAGGAAAACGGGTATTCTATTTTTCCTTGCATGGACCGTTTAATATATATCTTTTAAAACTATGTATTCTGAAATATGCATCAAGTAAAAATGTTCTTGTTGATTTTGCATCTGGATAATGAAATTTGTTGAGAAAAAATATATGGAATTACTACAACTCAAGAGCAAAACAAACAAAAAATGATTTAAAAATGGCCAAAGGACTTGAATAAACATATCTTCAAAGAAGACCTACAAATGGTCAACAAGTGTATGAAAAGATGCTCAACATCACTAATTACTGGATAAATGCAAACCAAAACCACAAGTTATCACCCCACACCTGTTAGGATGACCATTATCAATTAAAAATAATAAAAAAATTACAAGTCAAAGAACTGAAACTCTTATGCACTGCTGGTGGAAATGTTAACATTCTTGATATCTGAACACTAAAGGCCAACACCGTCTCCTAGATGTGGCATCCAAAAATGACACCACATTTCCAAACACATCTCTGAAGGGGAATACCCACTCAAACTGAGAATCACTGGCATAGACAGTATTGCCATTTGACAGGGTTATAATTTTATCTTGAAGACAAAAGAGATACATTAATGGTTTTAATTGAGGAAAAACCATTATCATTACTTTAACAAATCTCTATTTTGGCTGATTAAGATTGCTTCAAAGGGTTCTCCTTGAAGCAGGCATCCATTTGCAGGTTACTATAATAATCTAGGGAAGGGGTGATGTGGTAGCCTGAACCCAGGGAACAATGTGGAAAGTGTTAGAGCATCAAGAATTTAGAATCTAGGGGCGCCTGGGTGGCTCAGTGGGGTAAAGCCCCTGCCTTCAGCTCAGGTCATGATCTCAGGGTCCTGGGATCAGCCCTGCATCAGGCTCTCTGCTCAGCAGGGAGCCTGCTTCCCCCTCTCCCTCTGCCTGCCTCTCTGCCTACTTGTAATCTCTTTCTCTCTGTCAAATAAATAAATAAAAGCTAAAAAAAAAAAAAAAAAAAAAAAGAATTTAGAATCTAGGGGCACCTGGATGGCTCAGTGGGTTAAGCAGCTGCCTTCAGCCCAGGTCATGATTCCAGGGCCCTGGGATCAAGCCCCGCATCAGGCTCCCTGCTCATCAGAGAGCCTGCTTCTCTCTCTCCCTCTGGCCTGCTGCTCTGCTTACCTGTGCTCTCTATCTCACTGTCAAATAAATAAATAAATTTTTTTAAAAAATTAAAAAAAATTTTAAAAAAAGAATTTAGAATCTACAATATATACTTTTGATGTTATGTGAACCTGAAGGAGATGCTGGAATCAAGCGGGATCCCTGATTTCTGGCTTGGGTATGGGTAAAGATAAGGACCATTTTCACTGATTTAAAAACACAGATTCTGATGGAGCAGATTCTACCAGAATAAGAAAGAGATGTACAGAGAAACTATCTGTGACATGTGGTCAGGTAACCTTTTTTATTTTTTTCATGTATTGAACTGATTTTATGAAGTTCTAAGAATTTTCCCTCTTAACATAAGTTGGGAATCACCCACTGAAGCCTTAAAACATAAAAATGTCAGGGAACTAGAGCTTGAGAATATTTAGATGAAGGCTATTTTTTTAGGAGAATATTAAAGGAAAAGAAGGAGAAGGTGGAGAAGGAAGAAGGTGGAAGAAGGGAAAAGAGCGAAGGAGGAAAAAAAGAGGGAGGGAGAGAGGAAAGAAGGGATTTCCGGAAAGAGGGAGAAAGGGACAGAGAGACAGAGGGACAGAGGGAGATTCACTGCATAAGGTAGGTAAGCAGGAAAGTGGCTATTCAGTACTGCTTTTCTGCCTGCCTCATAAAATGTGCCTACTATGGTGAAAATGGATTCTTGAAAAGAGCCTCCAGTAATTTAGCTTCCTGTTGTAATTTTATAATTTATGACTGATAATAGACCACAGTTTGCAATTCTACACTTCCTAAATAAAACATTTCAAACAGAAATGACGGAGTATTGAAATGAAAATATGTGCCCTGAAATCTATTTTGACTACATGATCAAATTAATTCTGGATGACCTAATAGAACATGTGGCTTTTATCGGAAAAAGAACTCAATTCCCTTTTTGCTTCAACGTTTCGTTCAGTTCTATGTGAATACATAAATCATAAGCAAAAACAGTATCTGCTATATAACACAAAGTATATTAGTTTGAGTCCATTTATAATGACTATATAACAATGGGGTCAAAACAATAGTTTACATCTATATCTATAGATACAGATATACAGATATAGATATAGATGTATCTGATTATCCATATATTGAAATGCACAGATACAGATAAACTGTAGTTTAACTTCACACATATGATTTTGGAGCAGCTATATATTTGTTTGTAGTAAGGTGTACTAGAATATGGTAAACAACAATATCTTAAAAGCAGTGTGGAATTCAGTTAAGTTTACATTCCTTTTTCAGAAAGTACATTCTAAGAGGACATTTATTATTTAACATACATTAGTTGTTACCCCAAGATCAATTAATTAATTCTACAAGTAAAGAAGTTTTATCTTCAAAAACAAAGTGACACAAAATCAAAGCAAACATACATTCCCAATTTTACATATATTATCAAATTGGGAATTAAGAAAATTCTACTTATGATAAGTTGAATCTAGAAAAACATTTGCTTTATGATTTTTATCACAAATAATTTTGCCAAAATCAAGAAAATATAATGAAGGAGTAACTTCAGGAGTACTGGATTTTAGAGTATTTGACTTTAGTTTTGCTTTTAAAAATTTATCAATTAATCATCAATATCTTTGATTTTTGCCAATTTTTAAGTCATTGAAACTAGTTTTCAATGCATTTGTCAAATAAACATAATACAAAAGAGAAAACTAGTATGTGTATATCTTTTTTTTTAAAGATTTTATTTATTTATTTGACAGAGAGAGATCACAAGTAGGCAGCAGAGAGGCAGGCAGAGAGAGAGAGGAGGAAGCAGGCTCCCCACCAAGCAGAGAGCCCGACGCGGGGCTTGATCTCAGGACCCCGAGATCAAGACCTGAGTCAAAGGCAGAGGCTTAAACCACTGAGCCACTCAGGCGCCCCAGTATTTGTATATCTTTAATCAAAGAAACATATCATAGAAATAATTTTATCATCAAGAAGTTGTTATATTTAGAAAATTATTCTAAATTTTCCCTTCTTATTCCCTTTTTCCCTTAAGAATAAAAAAAGTATCCTTAATCTGCACTTATGAAGAAACACACATCATAAACTCTGGTAGAAAAGTATGATGGAGCTTGGCATCACTTATACATTGTCTCAACTTTGCCCCTTATTAGCTGCTCCATTTGGGAAAATTACTTATCCCTGAATATGTTTCCTTGACTGTAATGCAAGATGATTAGAGAGACCACATACATTTGGAAAAAATATTAAAATAAGGCATAACAAGGAAAAATAAAAACCAAGGACCTGAATTCACACTGTGGACTTCTAATCCAAGCTCATCCATGTTATTAACTGTGCAAACTCATGCAAGATACTCAGCCTCTCTATATTTAATTTTCCTCCTCTGAGAGAAGGGAATAATAATATGACACAAATCATAGGGTCACCCTGTATATTAAAAAAGCTAACTTACTTACTGGATTAAAAGCAGATTTTGGTACATGGTGAGCATTCTATATCTGTGACCTTCTATTACCACTGTAGTAATAGTAAGAGATATAACTAAACTGCGTTCATTTATTCACTAGTTCTTCAAGGATAAGGAATTAAAAACCTATTACATAGAATTCAGTGTCCTTGAATGTTTAATTGTCCAATATACTTATAATTTCTGAGCATGGACATTCTTTAAAAGCACTTTCCATATTTAGTAAACTCCAAGTTAAAAAAATAAAGCCACCAAGCTTAAAAATAAAATCACCACTCTAGAAGTCAAGATTCTGGTATCGAAGTTGGAAAAAAGCAAGTAAACTGAACTTTTATAACCTATCAAGACATCATTCTATCAGTAATTCTTAAAAACTCTTTAATTTTAATTTTTAAAATTTTTAAAAACTCTTTAATTTTTAAAAAACATACTTATTTATTTTCCAGGTTCAATGATATATAATTAACATATAGCATTGTATAACTTCAAGATATATCACATGATGACTGGATATTGTATATATTGTGAAATAATTACCATGATATAGTTAGTTGACATATTTATCACCTCAGAGTTACCTTTTCTTTTTTCTGGTGAGAACACTTAACACCTACTTTCTTAGAAACTTTCAAGTGTACAATACAGTATTGGTAACTATGGTCTCAATGATATACATTAGATTCACAGAACTTACTCATAACTGGAAATTTCTACCCTTGGACCACTTTCACCACCCCCCACCCAATAATTACCAATCTATTTTCTGTTCCTATGAGTTCATCTTAGATTCCACATATAAATGAGACCACATATGTCTGACTTTTTTTTTCTTAGCATGTTGCCCTAAAGTTTCACCCATGTTTTCACAAGTGGCAAAAATTCCTACTTTTTTAATAAAAGCTACAGCACAGGTAATATAGTCTAGGGTATTATAACGTTGTATGGTGACACATGGTAGCTACACTTGTGGTGAGCACAGTATAATGTACAGAGTACACCTGAAACTAGAGTCATACTGGGTGTCAACTATATTCAGTAAAACAAAATCTTACCCTCTTTTTTATGGCTGAACAATGTTTACCACCTTTTTTTTTAATTCACTCATCCATTCATGGACATTTGGGTTTTTTCCACATCTTGACTTTTGTAAAAATTTCCTTTTTAACTTTCTTTCTTTTTTATTTAATAAAGATGGGGTCAACATATTCTCTATATAAAAGGCATACTTAATATCAATTCATTTAGAATGACAAATAGCAGAATATCCATTATGCTCAACATACATATGATTTTCAAACCTGGCTATATTAAAGTCAAACTTGGGAGCTTGGTTTTAGTTTGGTCTTCACTTTAAAAAAAAAAAAAAACTTTAATTCCAAAACCTGGCCCAGGTCTCCTCTCAGTTTAATCAAAGTATCTGAGTAGGGCCAAGTATTAGTATATTTAAAAAACTCCTCTTGTAATTCTACCTTTCCTCTAAGATTGAATACAATTGGTGCACATGATCACACAGATGCAGCAAAGGAGTAAATTAGTAAAAGGGAAAACAACAGAAGGGGAAAAAAGTATAAGACAACATCTTTTCCTACTACTGCATATTCTAAAAAAATCTACATATTTAAAACAATACACAGATATAATAATGCAACTGGTAGACAGAGCTTATAGAATGTGATTCTAACAGAATATTCAATACATACATTAAAGTCTACTTCTATTTTATCAGGATATACCCATCTTATATGGATAAAAGTATAGGTATTTTCCTGCATGATAAGTAAGAGATGCTTTACATTCCACTAGTACTTTTTTTTTTTTCAATTTTATAGTCAAGTGAAGAATACTAAGAATTAATTCTTTAAATTATATAAAAGCATAGGATTTGATTCCAGACAATTATTAATAGTCCCTTATATAAAATGAAATTAGTAATTCTAAGAGCAATCCAAATTAATATAAGGAAAAGTTCATTTTCTTCCTATCAAGAGCTTATAACAAATAGTCATCATTAGTCAAGTATTAAAAAACAGAGGTTCATTTGGTTTTTAAATAATGAACAAAAAATAATCACTTGTAATATTTAGGGCTCATATGCAGTCAAAGCTTGTGTGAACTCTGGAAAACAATCTATTATCTTTCATGCACTACACAGGAATATTACACTTTTTGCATGTTTCATTTTATTAGTTATCATTTTGTGAAGAGCATAGTCTGTTAAAAATCATTACAAATTCTGAATAGTGGAAATCTGAGTAAAATCTGAGTAAAAAATCTGAGTAAAATCATTACAAATTCTGAATAGTGGAAATTTCATACTTTTTATCTTAAAGATCTTATTAAGACCTTAGAAATTCAAAGGAAGATGGCTACTACACCTTGGGTGCCTGCATAGCATAGTCAAGTTAAGTGACAGACTCGGTTTTGGCTTAGGCAGTGATCTCAGAGTGTAACCTTAGACTTGTGAGACTGAGCCCCCCATCAGACTGTAGGCTCTGCACAGAGTCTGCTTGGGATTCTCTCTCTCCCCCGCTCCCTTCACCTCTCCATTCACTTACTCTCTCACTCTCTTCAAATAGATAAATAAATCTTTAAGAAAATGACTACTATGCATTTACATGTTATTTTATTTACTTATAAATGTTTATATAAAACATACTTAGCCATATGTGACATTTTGCTATGGCAGCAATGCTCTGTGTTCAATTAAAAATTCTAACCGATAGGATGCAAATAGCTATAATCGGAAATTTATCAACTCTCAGTAAATACTCATAGTGTTGGTCAACAAACATTTCATTTACCACGTTAGCCTTAATCTTACTGGAGATTACAAAATTCCCATGAAATGTCTGATCTGTGACTAGAAGCCAAAAATGGATATGAGTAAGTTTCAGGTAAGTGCCAATAAAACCAATTTTCCAGATTGGCTTCATTCTACTGTGTTCTCAGAAAGACTAGCACTTTAGCAACGTTAAAGTCTGCAAATGGAAATATAGTTGAAATTGTGATTCCAGATACTCAAAATGGCCTTTAAAGTAAATTACATTATAGATAACCTTTATTGCCATTTAGGCACAATGTCAAAGTCTTTCCCGCAGGGCCTCCATTAGGATGTTCTCTCAGTACAAACAAGTTAGCTTTAAAATTGCATATACCATCATGAGGTACTCTAAATTGCTCTCATACACCTCTCTAGAAAGAGCATTTACTTTCAGAACTTGTACTTGCACTACTGACTTCTGCCCTGAGAACAGGATTATAGAATTAACCAATACCAGCATCATCTCATAATCTTTTAGCCCTGAACATTTCAAAATGCAGTCAGCAGTTTCCATTTTTCAAATGACATTGAGTGAATATGCAGCTAATTCTGAAAGGGAGTGCTAGTTTGTAATGCTATCTTTCAGAAAGGCTCTGCACAAAGTTACCTTTTCCTCTAAAATTCTCACTTTTAAGCATTTTCATTTCTTATAAAAATTGATCCAGTCAAGAAAGTCAGTTCATATGAAAATATGCCCCATCATACATGGAAGCTGTCCATTAGAGGATCATTAGTAGGAACTAAATGAATATTTCCCAGCCTGGAATACCAGCCTGTTAATTTTAATTTTGCTCATATGCTACTGGTCTGCTGCATTAGATTTTAATGTTAGGTAATACTGCATTTTATGTGCTCACATAGGGCCTTTTTGCCTTGCTTTTCATTTAACTACATAGTCTATTATCGATATCTTTCTGTTGTTCAGTTTAGCTACCAAAATAATTTTGATCAGTGCAACTCCCAGAAAAAAAAAACACATAAAATGCAATGGTTATTAGAACTGTTTTGTCACTATGAAAGCTTGCAAGTATTAAAAACTATAGCAAGTCTTAGTCCTTCTCTACTCTTTCAGTATCTTCAGTGTGCTTCTGCTTGACTACTAAGTACAAACTTCATACGACACTTAGTTAATCCTTGAGGAAGCACATTGAGTTTGAAGTTATTTAACGCTGCCATATAAATTTCTATTCGAAGGTATTTTCAGTTCCATCTTGAAGTGTATAAAATAATGGGGGAGAGCTAGCAGCATGATTTAATGCCTTCCTCCAGAAACAGCTCTGCCTCCAGCAGGAAAACTGGATTTTTAAAAAAGAAAAAAATGGACAGAAACTGCTACAGCATTTTTGCTCATTGCAACTCCTACAAAGAAAGGGTTTTCTTTGTAAAGCAAAGTGAAGAAAAATAAAATACTAAAATAAATTTACAATAATATCCCCTAAGATGTTTTCTTGATGATATTTTATGCAAAGTATCTGCTTTGACAATAAGATTGGTCTTGCCCTTAAAGTAGTTTAAGTCTGTCAAGGTAACAATTGTTCCTGATACACTTTTATTTTTATTGTTTTATTCTTAATTCACAAGGGCAATTGAAAAGGGATGATTATATCCTGTGCAGGTTTCTTAGAGTTAACTTTGCTGATTAATAATGATTTCCTTGTCTTTAATATAAAGAGACCATCAAAACTTGATGGCAGATTTGTATAGGAAGTATTCCTAAATTATGTGAAATATATATTTTGGCTACTCTAAGTCAATCCATTAAATTATATTACAGCATAAGGAGTTCCAGAAAACCAGGCACAGATTTTATGTTATCTTCTCCCAATGGAAAATATTATGGGTCAACTGTCAGTAAATGTCAATAAAATGGTATCCAAGAAAGTGCCTGAATTCATTTGAACACAGGAGTTCAGTGTAAAGTGATCCCTTGAAACAACAGGACAGCACTTAGAACAGAAAAGTATTCTTTCAGAAATGTGTTTTTAGTATAATGCATGAGTTGTATTATCTTTTACCACCAATCTGGTTTTAAGAATTGTACTTATTAGCAATAATACTGATAAGCTTCATGTTTCAACCACTGAAATTAAATAGGAGTGAAAAAATGAGCTTGATATAATTCTTCAAATGGTACCTGAAACTATTTTCCTAAATATGTTTATGCTTATATTCTGGTTTCAGTGTTAATATTACTGCATACTTTTGGAAGATGAAAAGCCTATATAATTCATATAATTCATTCATATATTCAACAACTCATCTTTACACCCTTTCCCCAGGGGAGCTCCACGCAATCTAAATTCATTTTTTATACTATACGTTCTCATATTTGCCAGATGACTACAGTTACTCTCTTTGCACAGTATTTCATCTGTAAAAGGATATGAAACAAAATGAATCAATGTTGAACATGCTTTTTCAGAAGATGAAAACCAAATATCTAAGGATGTTTTGCTTGTTTTGCTTATTTTTTTAATCCAAATAATCATTTTAAACAACTCTGAACTACCAAAGATTTCACAGTAGCACTGTGATATTTGAATTTTCTTCATATTTGAACTGTGGGACAACATACAACCAGAAAATGCACAAATATTAAGTATGTATCCCAATGAACATTTATATAACTATGTGTGTTTATGAATATGTATATAATAGAGATCTAAGAATAGAAGTAGAGGTAGTGATAGAAATAGGGTATGTATCTGTGAAAGCACTAATTATAACAACATGTAACATTTCCAATACCCATCCTACTCATACTCCCTATAGGTAATTATGAGGTGGACTTCTACCATGTAGCACCATAATTTTGTCTGTTCTTTTTTTTGTTCTAAACTTTATATAAATGGTATCATACTGATATATTTTGCATTGGATGAATATAAAACAATTTCCCTATACATTTTGTTGTTGGTGGTTGAGTTATTCCAAAATTTGGTCTCTATGAATAAAGTTTCTGTGAGCTTTCTTGTGTATACCTCTTGGTAGAAATATGTATTGAGCATACACCTAGGAGCAATGCTAATTTTAGTAAATATGTGTGTGTGCGTGTATGCACTTTTTTTAAATTGTTTTAAGTTTAATAAATACTGATAGTCTTCCAAAGTGATTATTTCATGTGGCTTAAATATATGGTTAACTGACATCACTGAATTTTCCTACGTTAGGATCTTTATATTATTATATTTGCAGCATTTTTTTTTAAGATTTTATTTATTTGACAGAGAGAAACACAGCGAGAGAGGGAACACAAGAGAGGGAATGGTAGCGGGAGAAGCAGGCTTCCTGCAGAGCAAGGAGCCCGATGTGGGGCTCGATCCCAGGACTCTGAGATCACGACCTGAGCTGAAGGCAGATGCTTAACGACTGAGCCACGCAGGCGCCCCTATTTGCAGCATGTTTATGCTAAATATATTAAAAGTAGAAAAGCCTTCATTCTGCACCATACTCTTTCATAGTGAAATAAGTCATAACACCAAGACATGGGCAGGACTAATGATATCAGAAAGAATGCTCTGCAAAGGGCTGTGATAAATAGTAAGTGGTTCTTGATAATCTGATGCTCAGACAGGACTTCACACTGTTCTAGAGCTGGGGTCAGCAAAATTTCTTTAGCAGTTTATACTGTAAACATTTTTAGCTGTGTCATTTTTACACAATTACTCAACTTCACGTACAGACAATGTATGCGAATTTCACACAATGTTCATGTGTCACAAAACAATATTCTACTTTTGATTTTTGCATAGTCATTTTAAGAATGTATTAACCATTCTTATCTCTCAAGCCATACAAACAACAACAGCTTTAATCCATAAGCTATAGTTTGCTGACCTAGAGAAAGAATCTTTGTAAACAACTCTTCTCTAACAAAGATTTGCCCGTTATGCTATATCATCCAACTTCCCTTCATTTTGTAAATGGAGAATATACAAAGTAAAAGAAAAAAAGAATAAAGTTTGTTAAAGTCATTTTATAACTATGCTTAGTAAGGGAAAAATTTAAACACATTCAAGAGATACTAGATATTCTTGGATAGTGAAACCCAAGTTTGTAGTAAGACTTAAGAGTCCTTCCACACCAAAGTGATGTAATATGAGGAATGGAGAGGGTCCATGATGTACTTAATTAGTCATCGCTGTTTTTCTTACTAGTATTTCCATTTCTCAAAAGACTAAGCCAAGAACATTATAAGATGACATATATACTGTACATTATCAGATGCCTCTCCATATTTTCTTTTAACTTACATATATTCTATATTCTCTACAGAGAATTCTTTATAGGATTTTCATATTATTCTCTATAAACTGATAGTCATATTCTCTAAAAACTGAAAGTTAATTTTAGAGGCTTGATAAAATTCATGTTCATTCATGGCAAGAATACTTCATAGGTGATGTTTTGAGCTTTGTGTCACATTCAGAAAAAAACATGGGGCATATGGGTGGCTCAGTCAGTTAAGCATCTGATTCTTGATTTCAGCTCAGGTCATGATCTCATAGGATCAAGCCCCACATCAGGCTCCATGACAGAGTGCTTATCCCTCTCCAGAGTCTGCTTATCACTCTCCATCTGTTCCTCCCACCACTTGTGTGTGCTCTCTCTCTCAAATCAGTAAATAAATAAAATCTTAAAAAAAACACACAATGTTAGGTTGGCCCATTAATTAATAGTGTTATGTTTAATCATTTGGTCTAATTTAAGGCTTCTGTGAGGTCAATTTTTGTAAGTCATATTTTTCTAGGAAATCATCCAATTAACCTAGCTTATTTAAAAAATACATATATAGAAAGTTATACAGATTTGGCTCACTGATTTTTAAAATATCTCATGTCTCAATAGCTAATTCGCCCTTGTCATGTCTAGTTTGGTATTTTCTGAATAGTTTCCTTATTTGTTCATTAGGTTAGCAATTATCTTATTTGAATATACATTTTTTTCAGAAAAATCATTTAAAATCGATTACTTCCAAAATAAATAAAATAAAATTAATTACTTCCATTATTTTCCACTAATTTTTGTTTTATCTTTGCTATTTTTCCTTCTGCTTCCTTTCAGTTCATTTTGTTGTATTCTTTAGACATTTTCATATTGAAAATTTAGTCTAATCATCTTTAGTTTGCTACATTTTTGTATGTAGGTATTTAAAGCTTTCCTATCCGTATGATCACTTTAATTGGAGCTCACAGATATTAAATATTCAGCATTTTCATTATTACTGTGCTTCAGAAATCTTGCAATTTTGGTTTGATTTCTGGTTTGACCCAAGAGTTAACAGAGTTTTAATTTCTTAACAGAGTTTATTTCTCAATGAAATGATTCTTTTCTAAGTAAGACATTTTAATCACCATAAAGTAATTTCAGCAATAGATTTTTAAGCACACGTTTTACCTTATAATAGAATTAGGTCAACAGAAAAGTTGTGAAGATAGTACAGGGAATCCCTATAAACCCAACATACAGTTTCCCTATCATTAACATCTTTTATTATATAGTTCATTTGTTACAATCAAGGAACAAACGTTAACACATTAATATGAACTAAAATCAATACTTTATTTATATCCTTGGGTTTTATTTTACCATTTTTTTTTTAATTTTAGGATACCATCTTGACTACTAAATTGCCTTTCATAGTTCTAGCTCCATAAGCATCTCTTGGAGGCTGTTTCTCTCAGACTTTCTCTGTTTTTGATTGTCTTGACAATTTTGAGGAATATTGATCAGGTATTTTGTAGGATTTGGCTCTACTGCAATTTGTCTATTGTGTAGTCATGATTGGCTAGGGTTATGGATTTGGGAAAGGAAGATCATGCAAATAAAGTACCATTTTTACTGTATCTATCAAGGGTACATACTATCAACATGATTTATCACTTTGATTTTAACATTGATCACCTGGCTGAGGCAAAATTTTATAGGTTTCTCCTACTCCATTCTGTATTCTTGAAAGAAATCACTAGGCAGAGAGACCAATATAAAGATTGGAAGTTATATTCCATCTTCTTGAAGGCAAAATATGTACATAAATTATTTGGGATTATTCTTCATGAGAGATTTAGCTCTTCCACTCCATCTATGAATTTATTCAATCATTTACTTATATCAATATGGACACGTGAACATTTATTTTATACATTTGAGTATAGTATGATATTATTTTATTTATTTTTCTGCTGAATTGTTCTAGCTTTGGCTGTGAGGAGTCCTTTTAGTTGAGTTTCTATATCTCTTTGACACATTCTCATCATAGTGATTTTTTTTTTGAGTACTGCCTTATTTTCTGGCACTACAGGACACTCAAGATTCATGTTGTATATTTACCACCCAGTTTTAAATTCAGATATTTTTCCAAAGACATCTCTACCCATAGAGAACAGGACCTTGTTATGTAAAATGTGCTGGGTGTATTTAAAAATGATTGTTCCTTCCTTTCTCATAACAAAGCCAGAGGGGGATCTTTCTTGGATTTTCATCATGAGAATTTGTCAGAGGTTCCTGGAGGTAAAACCTAATATTATGATGTCCCCTCATAATACTGAAGTCCTAAGAATTTCTCAGTGTGATTCTGTCATACACTGAATCAATGGTAATTCAACAAATTTACAAGTAAGTGTTCCTACCAGTTTACGGCTCCAGTGGCTTCAGTTCTAAGTAGTATTTCTATGTTATTACTGTCTGGATTTTCCTGTATTTCAAGAATTCTGGATGCTAGTTTTGCCCTGCAAACTCAGTTTATGTTATATGTCCATGAAATGTCACTGATTATCAGCTTAGGGGTTTTCTTTTTTCTTTTTTAAAGATTTTATTTATTTATTTTGACGAGAGGAGAGAGATCACAGTAGGCAGAGAGGCAGGCGGAGAGAGGGGGGATGCAGGCTCCCTGCTGAGCAGAGAGCCTGGTAGGGGCTCATCCCAGCCCCTGAGCCTAAAGGCAGGGGTTTTAACCCACTGAGCCACCCAGGTGCCCCTAGCTTAGGGTTTTTTTCTCGTTTTTATAATAGCAGCTGTAAATGTCCTGTACATGTAAGATCTGAAACCGGAAATTCAGTAAGGTTTTTTAAAATTATTTTTTAAATATTTTTAACTTAACTTTAACTTAACATATTTAAACATATATAAACTTTGGAAATACAATAAATACTAAAAAATTCCTCCTGAATTACCTGTAAATAGTTTGACATGTTGACTCCTGATTCCTTTCTGGGTTTGGAACTCCTTTCGGAGAAAATGAAAAACCTGTCTCCAAGTATCCTTAATGTAATACACTATTCCATCACCTCATCCTCTCCTTGTGTAACTGATCTCCTATCTCTGCTACGATATCCTCCTCTATAAGGATATCTTCTCTCTGCTTCAACTCTATGTATTATATCCATATTTTGCCCCTAAATGCCCTATCTCCCTGAGTTACAATATACCATGCCAACCAATCTCTCCATAAAAACCTGCTTCTAATTGTAATTGGGCTTTGACATCCCTGTTGAACTACACCAATTCATGCATGCATGCCATTTTGCCTATTTATATTCTGACACCATAGGCCAGGCCACTGCTCTCTAGGAACATTATTCTTCACCTTGCTTTTGTGCCTTCTTCTCTCCACAATATGTCACTCCTTCATATTTTGACTTTTGCTGACTGTGAGTTTTTGCAGAATGTGTCATGAGATTCAGATATATTTACTTCCATTTTTTTGTAATGTGTTCTTCGAGAGCAATTCTAAATGTTAACATTTAAGGATTGTGCTGCAGGTGTGGTTTATATCTTCTATTGTACATATCTTATGCAGATAGCAAATGCATATACCAAAGGCACTGAAGAATTTATGAAAGTAGGCAGATAGCAGACAGGAGTCAACATTTTAAAGAAGGGATCAACATTAGTTGAATATCTTGTTTTTATGGCTTTGACCCTATGGAATGACCTAAACTGTGCCATGGAGATGACTAAAATTCCAATAAACACACCTGTTGGCTTAAAGAAGTAGAGGACAAAGTCCAGGAAAACCATATTCACATCTGTTGGAAACTGAGAAGTTAAATCTCAGGAAGAAGAGGGCCAAAGAAGGAGAACCCAAATTCTGTAAATTCTGTAGAATCTCTGATTCTACGGCTGACATCTGAAATATGCAAGCACAAGGAAGACATAAAAATGCTTCAATTCCCATTGGGAATTCTCCAAGCCATACTTGGTGTAGGTTATTAGTAGCCAAATTATTCTTTGAGAATAAGAAATCCAACTGTGCCAATAAGATGCAAAGCTAATTTACATTTCCAGGGTCCACATCTACCAATGAGAATAATTCATGGGGAACAAAGAATAATTATTTCAACATGTATTATTCCTGCCCAACACCAGCCTCAAAGTAAGAGATGAGATATGTAACCCATCCTGATATGCTTTCCAACTCTCAAATAATGTCTTATGTACATTCTTTTCTGCCATCTGTAACCACAGTATTGTGACAATTAACAGATACCACATAGGATATAATATGAGTTACCTTTTGTAGTGTGCTGAATCATGGCTCTGTATTTTCAATAACATTTTTATTTTTGTAGACCAAGGCTTTTCTTAGAAGTAAACACTTGCATTTACCGCCACTTACTTCTTGTTAAAAATTAAAGATAACTTGTAGGATACTACTGGGTTAAACTAATTCCTTGTAGTTGTACTGATCTAAAGTATTTCTGTTTCTTCTTCTAACCACAAAGTAGGATTGCATTTTACTCTAATAGCTAATGAGATATAAGTATAAATGACATGTAAAATCTCTGGAGGGAAACTTCAAGAGTCAATGCACACTCTTCTGCCTTACCCCTCCCATTTCCATAGTTACTAGTGATACTTCAGAAGTAGACATGTGTGTCCCACTGACAGAAGATAATACAGGGAGAGAGTAAGGTATAAGAAAAAAGAAACAGAGAACAGCATATTCTTTATCTTCACACAGACACACAGAGACAAATATTTCTATAAACTAGGACCAGAAGGGAAAATAATGCAGGTCATCAAGAAAAAGAATAAGCCAGAAAATAAGAAAGGGATGATAAAGTGATTCATCTGGAAGTGTTGATTGATTCCAAATAATTAAACAGAAATTCACTAAATTCTCCATTCCTGAGTGTAAACAAAAGACATGCTCAAATGATCTTTATGAAGAGGTCTCTATATAGCCATATATGCATGTCAGTTTAAAAAGTGGCTACCTAGACCACTCAATCATACAGAGAATTTAGATCACAAATTGAATTATTTACCAAGCAAACCATAAATGCTGCAAAATACCATTTTCAAGATGGTTGCATACTATTCAGATACAAGAAAACACTCCCCATGTGGTAGCTGTAATGCTTATGGAAGAGTTCTATATCTGGTATTTTAAAAAGCAGTCAAGGTCTCTTTCAACTTCTTTACAACCCCCTCAGTATAGCATAAAAATGAAGACTTAGCAGAAATGAATAAGGATTTCACTTGACTCAAAAGTATTTCTGATCCTAAAATATTTACAATACTGTCTACCCTCCACCCATAGAAGTTCACCAATATTTCATCATTGTGCTCCTTCTTTCCATAACAGGACAGAAAATGATTTCCCAACTTCAAAGAAAAATGAAAATCACTGATGTTCTCTAAATAATTCAGACCCCATATGCAAAATAGATCATCAATGTGCTTATACTAGGAAATGAACAAATCTAAATGTAAGAGAGCTCTGATGATATAAATTGAAGCAGTCCTACTTCACTGAATATGGAACTGAGGAAACATGTAAAAATATGAGAAAATGTGAGCAATAAATATAGCAGTGACAAATATGCTCAAAAGTTCCCTAAAATTTTCAATTATTCATCTTAGCTTTTCAATTTGTATATGTGAGGAAAGAGATCTTGAGTATAAAATTCTAAAACATATAAGCCTCTTACTCTCTTACCTGGTTGACTATTCATCCATATAATGGGATGTGACAAAAAAGTTATTTTTCTAGACATATTTAGCTTCTTGGACATCCACAGAGCATAATTTTCTATTTTCTATGGACCAACATAAAGTAGGAACTTTATGTATCAGAATTCTGTAAGAGCACAAGTCTTCACTTTAAGTAAAATGTGTTTGTCTCCCTTGCTGCTCTATCAAGTTTAATTATGCAAATACTATTGAATGAAACTAGACTTCTAGACTCCCTGTGTAGTCCTGTTACTATTGCCTTTCTAAAAATGTTCTAAAGACTCCTGTTGAAATGTTTAGACGAGTGTAATGACATCTTAAAAAAAAAAGAACCAGAAATGCCTTCCACCTACACAAGTGCTTATTAAGTCTGCTATTTGCCTAGTCCTGTTTCATACATTATAGGATATTTAAAAATGTTTCTGCCTTAACACTTTGCCTGTTAAGTATTTATGAGGAAGAAACAAAGTGTCCAAAAATGCGTATCAGACAATGAACACTAAGAATGCCAGAAAGGAAAATAAGTAAGAAAACTTCATTGAAAATATGGACTCTCATAATTTGTCAGTCACCACATACCTCATATGATCAAAACAATGCACTAAGTGTGAGAGTGACACAAATTCTATAAACAAACTATAGAATAATTTGGATCTGAATACATTCTATAATTGAGATGTAACTCATGAGGTCTGGGAATACAGATGAAAGATCAGTATAAAATTTAACTTTCTAGAAGGCTTGTAAAGGAGGTTATATTTAGGTATAATGCAGCTTTAACATTCTGCAACCACAACAGATGAGTATGATTCTGACTGGAAGAGAAGACAATGTCATGACATATAGAGAGATTAAAATAATATAGCTTAAGGGGTTAAGATACAACTAGAGAACTGCTTTGGGGGAATCATTTACTATGACTGAAATTTAGGGGGATTTATGCATGTATCTTGCATCAGGTATACTGAATATAGTCTATAGTACCCATTATCATAGCGTACATGAATATTTAATAAAACACTTTAAACTTGAGTTTATATAACAAAGTATTATATTCAGTTTTTCCCCCAGAAGACTAAAAAATGAGCTCTGAAACTAGTATACTAAACTGGAAAGAGAAGAGTTAATAATTATTTTGAGATGCTTGAAGGAATCCTAATTACCTGGTATATTAGTAAGCATTATGTTAAAAAAAAACAAAATCTGAGATAGACTACAAGGATGTTAAGAAGTGTTATATAACAAAATAAATCAATTCTGTTGTGATCAAATAAGTTTGGTTAATACTGAATTCCAGAAAATTAAACAAAATTCTTCACTAGAGGACAGGATGAAGTAAAGCCCATAATTTTTTTTGAAAGATTATTTCAGACAGAAGTCCTAAAATGCTTACACTTTCAAAAACAGTTTTAAAGGAGCATCTTAGGGGAATAGTGTTCTAAGTAACACATTTTGGAAGCATAGTTTTTAAATTATTAATTTCTATTATCTAAAACTTCCTATAAATGCTAAGTCAAAAGAGATGAATCCAATTAAAGAAAAAGAGTGAGATGGAAAGTGACAATCATATGATACTTCTACCCTATCTTTTATCCTCTGTCAATGTCACAAGAGGCTATCTTAACTCCTAAATATTTTAGGAAGCTTCTAAAGTCAGTATGCTTTAACTCTCAAGATGTCTTCCTCAGTCTGCTGAATTAATCTGCAAAAGCCAAGAGCTACTCTTGCCTACAAATTTTTGATAATATATCAAATGTGGTAGAATAGAGAATCCATTACATTTCTTCTCACTGAAAGAGAGTTTAAGTGTTTCCCTTCATTATTATTTTTCTTTTTTTAACACCTTTATTGAAATATAAGTGATATTAGACACACTGAACATATTTAATGTGTACAATTTGGTGAGTTTGGATTATTATAAATATTTTTTTATATTATCACTACAGTGAAAGCAATAAATGTATTCAACACATTCTCAAACTTCCTTGGGTACCCTTGTTTTCTCTTGTGATAAGAACACTTAAAACCTGGTGGCGCCTGGTTGGCTCAGTCGTTAAGCGGTTGCCTTCAGCTCAGGTGATGATCCCAGGGTCCTGGGATCGAGTCCCGCATCGGGCTCCATGCTCAGCGGGAAGCCTGCTTCTCCCACTGCCATTCCCTCTGCTTGTGTTCCCTCTCTCGCTGTGTTTCTCTCTGTCAAATAAATAAAATCTTTAAAAAGAAAAAAAAAGAACACAAAATCTGAAGTGTTAATTATAGGCACCAGGTTGTACAGATTTCTAGAACTTACTTCATCTAGCATAACTGCAGCAACAATTCTCCATTTATCCATTTGCCCCAGTGCTGGCAAGTACTGCTGTATTTTCTGCTTTATGAGTCTATTTTATTCATTATCTTTTTTTTAGATTTTATTTATTATTTGTCAGAGAGAGAGAGAGAGGGAGAGAGAGAGAGCAAGCGCACAAGCAGGGGGAGCAACAGGCAGAGGGAGAAGCAAGTTTCCGCTGAGCAAGGAGCCCAGTACACTGGGATCATGACCTGAACTGAAGGGAGATGCTTAAATGCTTAACCCACTGAGCCACCACCCAGGTATCTCAAGTCTCACTCTCTATTTTAAATACCTCATATAAGTGGAATCATAAAGAATCTGTCCTTCTGTTACTGGTTTATTTCACTTAGCATAATGTCCTCAAGTTTCATCTATTTTGACAAAAATGGCAAAATTTCCTTTTATTTTGAAGTTGAATAGTATTTATATATATATTATACATATATAATTTTATATAATATATATGTTTATATAAATTTACATATTTAATAAATATAAAAATATATAATATAGATTATAAAATTATATTATATATAATTTTGTTTATCCATTCATCTGTTGATGAAAATTTAGGTTGTTTCCATACTTTGATCATTGCAAAAATGTTGCAGTAACCTGGGAGATAACCTGGGATATCTCTCTGATCCTGCTTCAGTTCTTCTGGATATATACTGAGAAGTAGGGGTGTGGACAAATTGTAACCATCATACTTTGGGGCAATACAAAATGGTTTAAGCAGTTATAAACAAACAATATGTAGGGTTCCTCAAAAAATTAAATATGGAACTATCATATGTCCTTTCCTTACTGAAGAACACTGGATATGGCAAAGGGAACACAGCAGGAAAAAACACCTTAAATTAAAAACAAAACAGAGACATAGGGCGCTAAGAAAAAAAAATGGAGTAATTAGATAATTTCTCAGGCCCACATTGAAATTAGAGAACGAGCATTTGCAGAACATAATGAGTGTGAGGGAAAGACAACACCATCTACAGAAACTGACCTGCATAAAGACCATGTATTGAAAGGCTATTTTTCTTAAACTACTTCAAAAGTCCAAATATGCCATATTCCTTTTTGCTCTGTACCACTGTCTGTAGGCCCCTCAGCTAGGTAAATCTGACCTGTCTGGACAAATTCAGGTAAGCATCACCTTTTTCAGAATGCCATGTCCATGAATATGAGTTCTGTTTTTGTGTGCTATAATTTAAACTATCATAACAACAATCTGATCAATTGGATGGGATGAACTAGATATTCTTTGCATTGGAAAATGTTTTAGTGGATGTTCATTGAACACATGAAGAAGTGCACATAAGCTCAAGATACAGTTACTCTGACATCTCTTCAGAGAAGACAAGGTTATGATTGGGGTTGCAAATATTTTGATAAGAATATAAAAAGCATATATGATTTATCTACTTAGAAACATTTTAGTTGTGTCTGAGTTTGTGACTCAGTCCCTCTCCTCACACATTCTGAGAAGGGTTTCATTTTCTACTCACATAAGCTCCACTGGAAGACAGAGGAGTAAAATTTCCAGTAAGTCACAGTGGAGGAAGAAACTGCGCATCATAATTCACCCACACTGGGCTTTTCACTCTCTAAAGAATTTTACCTGAATGTTAAATCTGAGAAAGTAGAATGACCTAAAAAAAGAAGAACTGTATAAAAGGCAGGCAGGATTAATTCTTTGGGGATGCACAGAGCATAATATAAAGCAATGTGGCATAAATGTCAACGGCAGGGAGAGGCCGATGCAGACTAGGATGGAATGAAGCGATCAGCAGCAGCATGACTGAAGGGACACATGGTGTGGCTGCAAGGGTAAGAAGCAGCATTTCTGGAGACAGATACACGCTCTACTGGCAGAATCTAAAATAATAATTTGTCAAATGGCTCACAAAAGTGTCAGAACAGAAGGGGCAGCTGGTCACTGGGTATTTTATCACAGTTGTACATATGGGGCATAATAATAGCAACCAAAATCATCAGTTGAAGGACAAATACAGAATTACAACATAAATAAGATACATATTCATGTAAAGGTACATTAAATCACCCCTGGCTGGCCTAGCTAATGTTTCCTTAGATTTTTACTCTCTCCGTATCATTTATTTGTGTAATATGATATACTTAATAAAAGGCTGTCTTGCACTAGATGAATAAACTTTGTAAGTTCCAGGGTCCATGACTATTTGCCTAGTCTATGAAAATGTTCAATTAATATTTATTGAAGGAATGAATACGGATTTGTGCATTTTAACTCACACAATTCAATACTCAGAGGTTAGAAGAAAATCCAGAACAAAGAATTCTTCACACAATTTACACCTTCCTCCCCAAATTATTTTTAAATTACTTTATACATAAAATTAAAATAATTATAGGACATATTTGGAATATAGTGAAATGTTACTTTTCTCTAACTCTGGGAAAGAAACATCTTGCTGTTACTTTTGTTTACTTAATATGATAGAGTATTTTGAGCAAATAGCATTAAGACCAATGTTTCTAAAGGAAAATACCCAAAAGCTAGGCAAAATATGTGTATGTGTAAATTATATATAATATAATATAATATAATATAATATAATATAATATAATATAATTATATATATTATAATAATATATTATATTAATTATATTATTATAATAATAATATAATAATTATATTATATTATATTATATTATATTATATTATATTATATTATATTATATATTAATGTAGTTGTCCAATCATCACCACTGTCTAATATAGAGTACTTCATCACTGCAAAAAGAAATCATTCACTTTCACTTCCCACCTAATGTCCCAACTCCTAGGAAAAACAAACTTCCTTCTGCTTCTATGTGTTTGCTTCTGATGACAATCATTCAATATGTGGTCTTTTAAAATATCTAGCTTCTTTTACTTAGCATCATGTTTTCAATGCTCACCTGTGTTCCAGTGTTTATTAGTTCTTCATTATTCTTTATCGCTAAATTATATTCTTTGTCTATGGCTTTGGCAATTTCACTATGAGGTGGTAAGCGTGATTTCTTTTATCCTACTTGGAGTTAGTTGACCTTCTTGGATATATAGATGAATGCTTTCCATCAAAGTTTGAGTGTTTTTGACCATTATTTCTTTAAATATTTTTTTTGCATCTCCCTTTCTCCTTCTTTCTCCATTTCTCCCTATAGGACTCTCATTATGTACACTGGTACATTTGATATTGATTCATAGATCTCTGATATTTTGTTCATTTTTTAAAGATTCTATTTATTTATTTATTTTACAGAGAGAAAGAGAGAGAGAGAGAGAGAGCACACAAACAGGGGGAGCAGCAGTCAGAGGGAGAAGCAAGTTCCCTACTGAGCAGGGAGCCTACATGGGGCTTGATCCCAGGATCATGACCTGATCCAAAGGCAGACACTTAACTGACTTAGCCATCCAGACACCCCAGATATTTTGTTCATTTTTTAAAATTCCTTTTCCTTTATTTCTTCTTTGAAGAACAGACCAGTCATCAATATTACTCTCTTTTCTGCTTGATCAAATCTGCTATCAGATTCTCTAGTGAATTTTTCACTTTAATTTTGTATCTTTCAACTCCAGAATTTCTATACAATTATTTTTATGATCTCTTTATTGTTTTAACTTAGTAAGGTAATTAATTACTTTCCCTTAAGTATTTAAGATGGAATTCTTTAGTTCTTTGATCATATTTATAATTGAAGATTTAAAGTCTTTGTCTAGTAGTTGAAAGAAGTCTGGGCAGTCTCTATTGTCTCATATATATACAATATATACATATATATGTTATATATGAATATATATAATTGTACTAATTCTATAATGTTTACAGAACATTATATAGAATATATATAGAATACAGAATATATAGAATCCTTATCATTCAAGGCTACTGAAGTCTCTGCTCAATGCTCAGCTAATGATTAGACACAAATTTACTTAAATTTATTTTTTTAAAGATTTTATTTATTTATTTAACACAGAGAGAGATCACAAGTAGGCAGAGAGGCAGGCAGAGAGAGAGCAGGGGAAGCGGGCTCCCCACTGAGCAGAGAGCCTGATGCGGGGCTCAATCCCAGGACCCTGAGATCATGATCTGGGCTGAAGGCAGAGGCTTTAACCCACTGAGCCACCCAGGTGTCCCAAATTTCTTGAACTAACATCTCCTAGCCTTTGTCAAGGGCTCACTGTGTATGTCAGAGTATGCTCTCAGAGCTCTGGTAGGTAATTTACATTTCTCCCTTAGTGCTCCATTTATGATTGTACAGACTCTGATCAGCCATAGTGAAAGTTTACGAGTTTTTCAGGTGTTTCCTGGACAGCACAGAGCCCTGCATATTTTTTCTTTCTGCATATTTTATTCATTCTTTCCTTCTAGATACCCAGGAGTACGTGGGAAGTTTTAAAGACCTCCTAAGAACATTTTATACTCCAGTTTTTCCTTTCAAGTTTTTTGGTCACCTTCTTATTAGTCCTAACCAATAGTTCATCTCAGGCACTTGTGATGTTAATTAGTTGACGATTATTTTCAACAATGAGTGATCTCCAACTCTAAATAATAACATTCACATAAATAAATATAAGAGAAATAAAAAATCAGGTATGGTATGTATTTACATCTCAAGGGGGAATGAGGTCCAAGGTCTTGGAGATAACTTTAGATTCCCAAATCTGGAGGCACCAGAGCTCATCTGACCCTTAAAGAACTGCATTTACATTTCAAAAGGTAAACAGGAGAATTCAGAATCCTTTCTACCCCATTTCCAAGGACTCAAGTTTTGTCTCCTTTTTTGAGAGGAGAGACCAGCTGCCACTTTTCCCATATATAGAATGAGAAAAATGAAAGTTCTTTGCAAGTTCTGGCCAATTACACAGAAAATTTTTTCCATCTGGCTTCCATTGTATTAACCCAGTGGTAAACACTGGGAAAGGGAGCTAATACATTGTTATGTAAATAATAATAGCTAACCTTCTGTTTTAAAAAACATACATGTACATTTTGTATAAAATTAAAGAAGATAAACGTTTAAAATACACATTTTGGTATCTTTTCATACATTTATAACCATTTATATCCTAATATTTAAAGTGCCAGCTGAAATATTTTGCTCATTTTTCTATTGGGTTTTTGTCAATTTTAACTATGTTTTAGTCACAAGGGTTGCACTTTACTAACAGTAGAGGAATTCACAGGAAAGAGAAAATAGTTAAAGATGAAAGACACAAAATAAGTAGGAACATAAAGTGAATAAACCCTACATGAACCAGCTCAAAAAAGTTCTGGGTTTATTAAAAGATATGTCAGTAATAGTCAGTGACTCTTATTTGTGAGTTTGGGAAAAGAAGAATGACTTCAAAGTGAAAGCCATTACTTGAAAGTTTTTTTAGTCATGGAACACAAATAATTACAAAAATAGAGAACAACTGATTTCTTTTTTGATTATCAATGAATAAGAGTCATAAAAGCCTACAAATGAGGGATATTTCTGTGAAGCTGGACATTTGTATGCCGTTTGTTTCTTAGATAGCTTCAATATTTACGTTCAGGATAACTTTAGAATATATTAAATAAATAAAATTAATCACTGTCTTAAATCTGTTATTTATAGTAGAAAGTCTTAAAACACTGTGGTTTTGTTTTGTTTTATTTTTCTTAATACAATTGCTTTTGTTATTTGAGATTCACTGTGCTGTTGCAATTTCATCTTTTTAAGGGGGCAAAAATAGTCCTGCTGTGATATAAGACAGAGGCTACAAATAAACTAAATAAATGGCAATTCCCTAGAGTATTTCAATAGTAAACTTTAACAGCATGATTGAAAAAGAGTGAACTAGTCCATTAAATGTGTTTTATTACTGTGAAGTCTTTCATTCCAAATAGGAGCAGTTGCCACCATTCCCCATACAGTGATGCAGTCTAATTTAAGTAATTCCCTCTTCCTCTCATGGAACCATGAACTCCACTTTGATTATATGGTCCTACTTAGAGAAAAAATCAGCTGGGCAGTTGACATTCTTTAACTAATGCATCTGATAATTCTTTCCCTGCTGTGAAATACAAGATCCTCTGCTGTGAACTACATTCAACTATATTACATTATTTTGGAATTTTTTAAATTTTCAAATAATCCTATCGTTTCCCCCATTTTGAAAACTGGACTGTTATTTTACCATATTCAGGATATGAGTAGTTAGTTAGATTCATGTAATGCAAATATCTTCTACCTTTATCCTTGGCTTTTCTCTTAGTAGTGTTTTCCTGATGAGTAGAAGTCCTTAATTTTAACAAGTCTAACTTAACAATCTTTTTGTTACATATTAGACTTTCTGTATCATGTATAAGACATATTTTGCTCTCCTAACTTACAAAGCTATCCTCCAGAAGCTTGTATAATCTTTTACATTTAGGTAAACAATTATGCTCAAGTTAATTTTGTGCTTAGTATGAGGCAGAATTCAAAGATTTTATATATGGGTTTTTTTTGGTTTTATTTTCTGTTCATTGTTATTTATGTTGTTTAAAAAGGTGAGATGAGTTGATAAGTTATGAAACCTTATGATGAATTTACTCATAAAATAAGGTCTAAATCTACTTCTTGTGTTAAGTTAGATGCTACATGGTTGTCAACTCTATAATAATTAATCTATACACTATATTTTATATATTTGTATATATTTCCCAATGGTAAAAATGGGGATAAAAAGATAATTTCCACATTGGAAAAATTTAGCTTCAAATTGGCATAGACATCTAACAAAATAATTCAATACAATCAAACGAGTTGGACAATGTAGGTAGGTTATTTATCTGCAAAATTAAAGAGTTAAAACTTCAAAAATGATGATTCAAAATTTGTGTTTGTCTTAAAAGATGATGCTGTGATTGTAACTGAAGAGTGATTGAAAAATTCAGTGTAGCACTATCAATGAGTAACCATACTTGGGATCTGATAATTCCCAGAATTTCGTACACTGTATTAGGAAGGAAGGTAGTGCTTTTTAATGGGTCAATATTTTTCATTTGTTGGATCAAATATTTAAACTCTCAAAATATTGCTAATTAGAAAGTTTACAATATTATGTTTAACTGATCTTCTTATAATATGTCTAGAATGCCATCAGAGAACTAGGGTAGATTAAAGAAAGCTTCATCCACACACACAGATATGTCCTGTTCTTCCTCCCCCACCTATGGAAAGGGAATAGGGCAATTACATGAGTTGAAGAAAAGAAAAAAAGAAGAAAAAAAAGTATTAGTTTCAGGAATAAAATTTAGTGATTCATCACTTACATATAACATCTGATGGTCACCTCAAACAAATGTCTTTAATACTGATCACCTATTTAGCCAATTCCCCACCTATCTCCCGTACAGTAACCATCAATTTGTTCTTTATAGTTAAGAGTCTGTTTCTTGGTTTGCCTCTTTTTGTTTTTTGTCCTCTATGTTCATTTATTTTGTTTCTTAAATTCTATATATGATGGAAATAATACGGCATTTGTCTTTCTCTGACTGACTTACTTTGCTTAGCAGAATACACATTAGTTCCAACCACATTGCTGCAAATGGCAAGGTTTCATTCTTTTTGATGTCTAAGTAATATTCCATTATGTATACCACTTCTTTATCCATTCATCAGTTGATGGACATCTGGGCTCTTTCCATAATTTGACTATTACTGATAGTGCTGCTATAAACACTAGGGTGAATGTGCCCTTTCGTATCAGCATTTTTGTATCCTTTTGATAAATAGCTAGTAGTGCAATTACTGGGTCATAAAGTAGTTCTATTTTTATCTTTTTCAGGAATATCTATACTGTTTTCCAGAATAGCTGCACAAGTTTCCATTCCCATCAACAGTGTAAGAGGACTACATTTTCTCTGTATCCTTGCCGACATCTGCTGTTTCCTGAGTTGTTAATTTTAGTCAATCTGACTGGTATGGAGTGGTATCTCATTGTGGTTTTGATTTATATTTCCTAGGTGATGAATGATACTGCACATTTTTTCATGTGTCTGTTAGCCATTTATATGTCTTTGGAAAAATGTTTGTCATGTCTTCTGCCCATTTCTTAACTGGATTATTTTTTTGGGTGTTGATTTTGATGAGTGCTTTACAGATTCTGGATACTAGCCCTTTTTCTGATATGTCATTTGCAAATGTCGTCTCCCATTCTATCAGTTGCCTTTTAGTTTTGTTAAGTGTTTCCTTTGCTGTGCAGGAGTTTTTATCTTGATGAGGTCCCAATAGTTCATTTTGGTTTTGTTTTCCTTGCCTCAGGAGATGTGTCTAATAAGAAGTTGCTGTGGCCGAGGTCAAACAGGTTGCTACCTGTTTTTTCCTCCAGGATTTTGATGGTTTCCTGTCTCACATTTAGGTCTTTCACCCATTTTGAATTTATTTTTCTGTATGGTGTAAGAAAGTGATCCAGTTTCATTCTTCTGCATATTTCTGTCCAGTTTTACCAACACCATTTGTTGAAGAGACTGCCTTTTTCCCACTGGATATTCTTTCCTACTTAATCAAAGATGAGTTGACCATATAGCTGTGGGTCCATTTCTGGGTTCTCTATTCTGTTCTATTGATCTATGGGTCTGTTTTTGTGCCAGTACCCTACTGTCTTGATGATTACAGTTTTGTAATACAGCTTGAAGTCTGGGATTGTGGTGCCTATCACTCTACTTTTCTTTTTCAACTTTACTTTGCCTATCCAGGGTCTTTTCTGGTTCCATACAAGTTTTAGGATTGTTTGTTCTAGCTCTGTGAAAAATGCTGGTGTTATTTTCATAGGGATTGCTACACATTGAATCTACAGATTGCTTTGAGTAGTATAGACATTTTAGCAATATTTGTTTTCCAATACATCAGCATGGAAAGTTTTCCCATTTCTTTGCCTTCCTCAATTTCTTTCATAAGTGTTACATAGTTTTCAGAGTACATATCTTTTACCTCTTTGGTTTAGTTTATTCCTAGCTACCTTATGGTTTTTGGTGCAATTGTAAATGGGATTAATTCCTTGATTTCTCTTTCTACTGCTTCATTATTGGTGTACAGAAATGCAACAGATTTCTGTGTATTGATTTTATATCCTGCGGCTTTGCTGAATTCATGTGTCAGTTCTAGCAATTTTTTGATGGAGTCTTTTGGGTTTTCTACGTTGAATATCATGTTGTCTGCAAAGAGAGAAAGTTTGACTTCCTCCTTGTGAGTTCACACGCCTTTTATTTATTTTTGTTGTCTGATTGCTGAGGCTAGGACTTCCTGTACTATGTGGAACTACAGCGGTGAGAGTGGACATCCCTGTCATGTTCCTGACCTTAGAGGAAAAGCTCTCAATTTTTCCTGATTGAGAATATTAGCCATGCATCTTTTGTATATGGCCTTTTTAATGTTGAGGTATGTTCCTTCTGTCCCTACTTTCTTGAGAATTCTTATCAAGAAAAAATGCTATATTTTCTCAAATGCTTTTTCTGCATCTTTTAAGAGGATCATATGGTTCTTAACCTTTCTTTTATTAATATGATGTATTACATTGATTGTTTTGCAGATATTGAATCACCCTGAAGCCCAGGAATAAATTCCACTTGATCATGGTAAATAATCCTTATAATGTATTGGTGGATTAGATTAACTAGTACTTTGTTGAGAATTTTTGCATCCATGTTCATCAAGGGTATTGGTTTGTAATTCTTTTTAGTGGGGTCTCCCTCTGCTTTTGGAATCAGTATGGGTCTTGTAGAATGAGTTTGGAAGTTTTCCTTCATTTCTGTTTTTTAGAATAGCTTCAGAAGAATAGGTATTTATTCTTCTTTAAAAGTTTGGTAGAATTCCTAGGAAGCCATCTGGCCCTGGATTCTTCTGTTGGAATATTTTTGATTACTGATTCATTTTCTTTACTGGTTATGAGTTTGTTCAAATTTTCTAAGTTTTCTTGTTTTAGTTTTGGTTGTTTACATGTTTCTAGGAATTTATCCATTTCTTCCAGATTGTCGAAATTGTTGGCATATAGTTGCTCATAAAAATTTCCTACAATTGTATTTCTACAGCTTTGGTTGTGATCTCTCCTCTTTCACTCATGATTTTATTTATTTGGGTCCTTTCTCTTTTCATTTGATAAGTCTGTCTAGGGGGTTGTCAATTTTGTTAATTGTTCCAAAGAACCAGCGACTAGTTTCATCTCTTCTATTTTTCTTTGATTTCTGTATCATTTATTTCCACTTTAATCTTTAGTTTCCCTTCTTCTGCCTATATTAAGCTTTATTTGCTGTTCTTTTCCAGCTCCTTTAGATGTGAAAATTCCATTGTGTGTTTGAGACTCTTCTTATTTCTTGAGGAAGACATGTGTTGCTATATACTTCCCTGTTAGGACCACCTTTGCTGCATCCCAAAGGTTTTGGACTATTATGCTTTCATTTTCATTTGCTTCCATGTATTTTTAAAATTTCTTCTTTAATTTCCAGGTTAAGCCATTCATTCTTTAGTAGAATGTTCTTCAACTTCCATGTATATGTGGTCTTTCCAAATTTTTTCTTGTGGTTAAATGCTGGTTTCATAGTGTTGTGGTCTGAAAATAAGCATGGTATGTTCTCAATCTTTTTTATACTTGTTGATGCCTGATTTGTGATCTAGTATGTGATCTATTCTGGACAATATTCCATGTGCACTCGAAAAGAATATATATTCTGCTGCTTTAGGATGAAATGCTCTGAATATATCTGTTAAGTCCATCTGATCCAGTATGCCATTCAAAGTCACTGTTTCCTTGTTAATCTTCTGCTTAGATGATCTGTCCATCGCTGCGAGCGGAATGTTAATGTCCCCTACTATTATTGTATTATCATCAATGAGTTTCTTTAAATGTCTTTTTAATCAAGATTTTTTATTTATTTATCTGACACAGAGAGAGAGATCATAAGTAAGCAGAGAGGCAGGCGGAGAGAGAGGGGGAAGCAGGCTTCCTGCCAAGCAGAGAGCCTGATGTGGGGCTCGATCCCAGGACCCTGAGATCATGACCTGAGCCAAAGTCAGGGGCTTTAACCCACTGAGTCACCCAGGTGCCCCTTTAAGTGTGTTATTATTTGATTTATATATTTGGCTGCTCCCACATTGGGGGCATAACTATTTACAATTGTTAGATCTTCTTGTTGGATATACACCTTATTATGATATAATGTCTTTCTTCATCTTATTACAGTTTTGGTTTAAAATATAGTTTGCCTGAGATAAGTATGGATACTCCAGCTTCCTTCTGATGTTCATTAGCATGATAGATGGTTCTCCAACCCCTCATTTTCAATCTAGAGGTGTCTCTGAGTCTAAAATAAGTCTCTTGTAAGCAGCATATCAATGGGTCTTTTTTTCAAATCCATTCTGATACCCTATGTCTTTTAATTGGAACATTTAGTCCATTTATATTCAGAGTAATTATTGAAAGATATGAATTTAGTACCATTGTATTACCCATAAAGTTGCTATTCCTATAGAATGTATCTGTTCCTTTCTATTCTTTGTTGCTTTTGGTCTCTCTTTCCTGTTCGAAGGGTCCCCTTTAATATTTCTTGCAGAACTGGTTTACTGTTCATGAATTCCTCAGGTTTTCCTTGTCTGGGAAACTTTATCTCTCCTTCTATTTGGAATCACAGCCTTGCTGGATACAGTATTCTTGGCTGCATATTTTTTTTTTCCCATTCAGCATCGTGAATATATCATGCCACTTTCTTCTGGCCTGCTATGTTTCCATGGACAGGTCTGCTGCTAAACTTACATGTCTACCCTTATAAGTTAAGGACCTTTTGTCACTAGCTGCTTTCAGAATTCTCTTTATTTATGTATTGTGCAATTTTCATTATGTCATGTCTTGATGTTGACCTGTTTTTGTTGATTTTGAGGGGAGTTCTCTGCCTCCAGGATGTGAATGCCTGTTTCTTTCCCCAGATTAGGTAAGTTCTCAGCTATAATTTGTTCAAATAGACCTTCTGCCCCCTTCTCCTGCTCTTCTTCTTGGACTCCTATGATATGGATATTATTGCACTTTGTAGAATCACTGAGTTCCCTAAGTCTAAATTTGTGATCTAGTAGTTTTTGTTCTCTCTTCTTTTACCTTCATTATTTTCCAGAATTTTATCATCTATATTCTTTATTATGCTTCTTCCATCCTTGTTGTGATTACATCCAGTCAATTTTGCATCCCAGTTATAGCTTTTTTCATTTTGGCCTGACTAGTTTTTAGGTCTTTTATCTCTGCAGTCAGGGTTTCTCTGGTGTCTTCTATGTTTCTTTCAAGCCTAATGAATAGTCTTATGATTACTGTTCTAAATTCTTGTTCAGATATATTACTTATGTCTGTTTTGAGCAAATCCTGGGCTATGATTTCTTCTTGATCTTTCTTTTGGGGAGACTCCCTCCAATTTATCATTATGTCTAGGTTTCTGTCTTTTTTGTGTTATGAAAGCTTGTTATGCTCACTGCTCCTGTGAGTAATACTATATTAAGAAGGAGTCCTACACTGTCCAAGATGTAGTGCTTAGGGAAGTGTTTCTTGTGTATGCTGTGTGCATTCTGCTGTTGCGTTTTGGCTGTTATTTCCTACCGGTTTATTCCTCTGCAGAGTTATTTGTTGCTTGCAACGTGGAGTGTTTGGACCTTTAACTAGGTGTGCTTTGATTTGTTTGTTAAGATAAACCTGATTTTAAAAAATAAGGCTGACCCAAGAAAAGAGAAGAGGAAAGGGAACAAGAAAGCAAACAGACAAACAAAAAGGTACAAGCCTGATTCCAAAGGAAAGGAATGAAAGAAAGACCTGCTCAAAAAAAAAAAAGGAGAAAATGAAACAAGCCAACAAATGAACAAAAAACCATAAGCCTAATGTCAAAGGAAATAATTTTAAAAAATAATAATAATAAATAAAATAAGGGTGCCTGCATGGCTCAGTTAAGCGTCTACCTTTAGCTCAGGTCATGATATCAGGGTCCTGAGATCAAGTCTCATATTGGGCTCCCTGCTCAGTGGGAAGTCTGCTTCTCCCTCGCTCTCTGACCCTCTTCCCTGCTTGTGTGCTCCTTCTCTCTGAGCAAAAAATCTTGGTCCTATTTCCATCAGAACTGAAGCTGACACTTTGGAGCACTCTAGGATCAGTAGTATTGAAGCATGCAGAGGGCCTGTGTTGGTCTTCTAAGGGGGAGGCCTGGTGCCCTGGTTCCACAATCAGACTTGCCATAATAAAGATGCCCTTGCTGGGTCCAGTGAGGTGTGATTTGGTGTAAGGGACTCCAGCCTCTGATGGAGGCACTGTGTTTCTCTCTGAAATCCAATGGTGCTGATGGGTGAGGGGGTGGTGGAAGGTGGCATCATCCCACCCTCTCATCCAAGGGAGGGGAACTTCCAGGTTTACTATTCAGGAGGCTTTCACAGAAAAGTGAACAATCTCCTCATCTGTGCCCCAGGCTTTCATCCAATCCTGGCCCTCAACTTGTCTGGGCCTGGCTGTCTGCATGCCCAGTACCACAGTTCTCCTGTGTTTTATTTCTGGTTGGCTTCTGGGATTCAAAACAACACTCTTAAGATAACTGACAGGGAGTAGACCTACACCCTTCTTCCAGAGGAGAGCCTTCCAGTGCTTTTCCTGCTACTGTTCTGTCCCAGAAAAAGAGTAGCATGCCTGCATGAGTGTCTGAGTCTATGCCATAGCACAGCAAAAAGCTACTACCAGGTTATCTTCCCTCTGCATGTGTCTCTGTCCCCTGCAGTTGAATGGCTGTTCAACACTGCCTGTTAAGTCTTTTGTCCTTAGAGAGGCAAAAAACCCTCTTCCAAAAGGGAATGTTCTCTCCCCATGTGACCTAGGGAATCCCCACACCATGGGACCTTGCAGGAACCCTGTGTGCTGCACTCATTCATACTCCCTCTCTCCCTGACTTCTCTCTGTGCAAAGGGCTCCCAGCCATCTGCAGGACTGTAGCTTTTCTCTCTCCCAATTCATGTCTCTGAACCTCACATCTGCCATATCCTCTCCCTCCAACTGTGCAGATTGTTTTCTTAATCCTCAGATCGATTTCCTAGTTGTTTCAAATGATTTGATGTTGATCTAGCTGTGTTCGAGGGACAAGGCAAGCCCAGGGCCCCCCTATACTCTGCCATCTTAATTACTCCTCCTCTCTATTTTTTTAAATTGTAGTTGACACACAATGTTATATTAGTTTCAAGTGAACGATGTCGTGATTCTGTATTTTATGCTATGTCCACTACAAGTGTTCACTCCAAGTGTAGCTACCATCTGTCATCATAAAATACTATTGCAGTATCATAGACTATATTCTCTATGCTCTACCTTTTATTCTCATGACTTATTCATTCCATGGGTGGAAGCTTATACCTCATTCTGAAATATCATCAGGATCTCTCCCATTCATCCAGTTCTTCAATCTGTCAGTCAGTACTAAGAGCCCACTATGTGCAGGGACACTTTGGAGTCATTGCTTAAAATTCCTAAGAAAACAAATGCCAGGCACCTGAGTGGCTCAGTCAGTTAAACATCTTCCTTTGGCTCAGGTCATGATTGCAGGGTTCTGGGATCGAGTCCCACATTAGGCTCCCTGCTCAACAGGGAGTCTGCTTCTCTCTCTGTTCGTGCGTGCTTGGTCTTTCTCTCTCTCAAAAAAAAAAAAAAAAAGAGAGAAAAAAATCTGAAAAAACATGCCACCCCCCAATTTCCATGTTAAATAAGTCATTAAATGAATGACAATAAAATATTTAATAATCTATTATTAGATTATTTATTATAATTATTATTATTATTCCCCTCTCCCTCCTCCTCGTCTTCATTATCAGTGTTTTTTATAAGGCTTATGTTCTAAAGACCATTTCCAGGAAAACCACCTGTTTTATTAAGTCCCCACAATTGGCCTAATTTGCAAATGTGGAGGTTGAGTCTCAGAAAGGTTTTGAAATTTGGCTAAGAAACTGTAGCTGGTAGAGTTGGAATCACAAATCTAGTTTTTGACTAAAATATAATGTACTTCCTCCTTTCAAACAGAATTGAATGAAGACATAAGGAAATAATTTAGTTTTGTGAGTGCTGTGTGAGTTTAACTGTGTCTTTGGATAAATAGATAATTGAATGGAGTAAGACATCACTTTTCTAGACCCATCAGTTTAGACTTATCTCCTGTCCAGATTTTTCACACTATAGTTTATTTCTAAACACACCAGGCATATTTCAAAGAACCATATTGCAAAGAACCACCTGACTGCTGAGTAAAGTACCTAAAAAATTTGCAAGTGTACAGCTGAGTAATAATAATTATTATTATAATAGAGAGCTTACCATATGTCAGATAGTTTAATACTCATTTCATCATCTTTAAGAACTCTACAAGTAGGTTTTATCTGGTTTTACACATAAGGAAACTGAGGCACAATGTGGCTAATTATCTCCAAAAGGTCACAGAGCTATTAAGTGATACAGTAAAATTCTAATTTGTACAGTTTGGCTCCAGAGTCTACATTTATAACTTCTACAGGCTCCTCCAGTCTTTCTAAGGCACATGTGTACAATACATACATCTCTTCAGATGACTTTTCCCTCTGTAAGCTAGATTTACACATTGGGAAATACAGTTTATTTAGGATTTCTCTAGATAACATGCATTTAAAATTAAACCATTCACCATATCTGGATTGACCATTTTACCTCACATAGCCAATATGAACTATTACTCACCCTGACTTTGCTTTCCATGTAATAGGACAACAAATGTCTAAGAAGTAGGCAACCCAGACATCATTTCAAGTATTAGAAAATGATACTCACAGAATAAAAATAAAATGTACAGGAAGTAATTAATACATGACAGAGCTATTACTAAATCTAAGTTCTTCTGAATGCTAGTTACCATAATCTACTGCAACAAAACTTTTCTCTGGGAGTGCAATGCATTTTTTATATTACATGTGCAAGAATGCTATTATTCCCAAAGAAGTAGTGCCTTTGGCAAGGCAGGTGCACTTTTTCTAATGTGTTCAATGAAATGAACATCTGACTAACTCATTTTTGTTCTGCAATCTCAGCTGCTGCGTGTAAATAACAATTATGCAAACATCTAAAATAAAAAGGATGTCCTTTCCAATGGGTCTCATTTGGTAATTCCCAACTCTATAAACAGAATGCTTTAAAGACATTCATTTGTGCAGATGTCTAAGGTACAGACCAAAAACTCTGAAGTCATTGACATTCTATTTGAAAAGCTAAGGTCTGTTAAAGTCTGTTCAAGGAGGGAGTTGTTTTGAATATTTTAATTGACAAATACAATAAATGAGACATTTATTCTACTGCCATTTTGGAAACTGAAATAAAAGTTACAGAAGCTGAATGCCAGGCATGAAAAAGAGGGAAGACATATACACTCAAAGTTTTTGGACTTTGGAGTAGATTTAATAAAATTTAGGCAAAGGCCTGACAAACATGTACCATATTCCCAGCAGTTACCCATGTACCCATCTTACTAATCCAGTTAATTTGATGTTCTGTAAAAAATAAGTTATATTTGTAACAGAGATGTATTATGGAAACTAGAGAGTGAGATTAACATTAGAAAACTGAAGTAGACTGCCATAAACTAATAGGGTAAAAACTGTGAATCACATAGATAGAAGCATTTAAAAACACTTGCCAGAGCACCAAAAGCACAGTTTGTTAATTAACTCTATAGTAGAGGTGAAAATGTGGCTCTCCTTATGTTTCAGACTATGAATCGCGTCAACTGAACAAAAAAACCACCACCAACATCAAAAATCCAAACACGTGGTTTATTCTTTTTTGGGGGAAACTCATTTCTATCACTATGAAGAGTCCTATTATGATTCACACGTAAGTAGCGCTACTTTAAATAGAGCATGATTAAGTAAATGTAATATAAATTATTCCACCAAATCACAAATAATAGATTCAGTGTAAATAAAAGTTAAGAGAATACTGCTCAAACCACCTTTGCTAACAGAGGTATGGGAAATGACTTAATGCAAGTACGTACATAAGGAAAATTCGTATATCTTTTTACTGGCTGCAGAAAACAGGTTACACAAAGATATCTTCTTTCAGGCATTCACAGCATCCACATGAAATACTTTCATCATGTAGTATAGCATAAAAGATAAAAATTAATTTAACTGGTGCATTTCACCATTTCTGTTATCAATCCCATTAGAGCAATAAATATTATTCTATTTCTTCATAACAATGAAAACATTAGTTGTTTTTTTTTTAATTACACAACACACAATACTTTGAAGGCCTAGCTCTAAAGAAACTATTATAATCTGAAAATTCTAAATGAATATGGTTGGACCACATATTCTCCACCTGTCCACAGCTTATATAATAGAGAAGGTCTTTCTTTTCCCTGATGATTATTTTATAGAAGAATATGAACTAGAAACATTCACTATATTCATACAAAGATAGAAATATAATTAGAAAATAAAGTGATGGATGCTTATCACATAATATATATGTCTACTTAATTAAATATAAGAAACACTTATTTTAATTATTCTTCCTCCTTTTGATTAAAAAAAAATTATGGGGTTGTGAAAGTGAATGTAGCCCAAGGATCAGATATCATTGGATATTATAGGTAGACCATCTGCTCCCAAATCCATAATGAACTTTGCACAAATCAAATAAGAGTGATGAAACATACCCATGTTAGTTTCCAGAATTCAAAACAGGTCAGTACAGCCAAATGGAAGCAAGGGATGGCACATTATCTAAACATCTTTGCCCATCACTCAGTCCAAAGAGGAATTTTAACACATGGCCACTGAACATCTGTTCAGAATACAAAAGGTAGCTTCAATATTTCATTAAGTATACTTGGCTTTGGGAATCTGAAATTAATAGAGTCTTAGGAAAAGGAAATTCCTTCCACCTTGAATGTCATTATATGTTACAAAATATCTCCTGAGCTATGTAGGAATCTGTTTCAAGGGTTTTCTGATTTACATTCTGAAGAAAGCATGAAAAGCTCCATGGACCAAACTCATTCATTATGGTGAAATGTAGAAAATAGTGGGAAAAACTAGTTTTTACCCCTTAGATAAGGCAGTAGTGATGATTAGGATAAACTGTAAGCCTTTAGAAAGAAGAAAAAAATGTGGTTTTTTTAATTGCTTTTGTTTGTTTTTCCACAAAGATCATTTACATCTGGATGCACATTTAAACTTAACTTCTTTCATATAATAGAAATTATTCAGTTGTCCTTTTAGTAATTAAAAAAATATGATTAAGTCTCATTTATTTTGGTTGAATTCATAAAACAGAGAGTTTCATTATATGTAAAAAAAACTTAACATGAAAAAGCACAAAGAGATCATATGCTAATCACTTGAGATTTTCACACAAGTAATATAGAAATTATACTAAGAACTGCCTCCCCAGAAAAGCAACTGATCCAAGTGTTTTCCTATAACTCAACCAAATCATTAAGGTAGATAGTTCAAATGCTATTTAAGTTATTTCAGAACCTAATTTGTAGTTTAATTGTCAAAATATTTTGAAGCAAATACAACATTAATACCAATATGTGACCAAAATTGCATAACAAAATAAAATTCACTTAAACTTTTATCATTTGATAAACCATCTTGGCCAATCTGGGTATTACAAACAGGTACTTTCTTACTAATGTTATCATAATATCCCTGTGGATGGCAATCTGTTAATGTTTATCAAAATTATAAATGCAATACTTTTGTATTTAGCAATCCTACTTTAGGAAAAACAACCCAACATTTACTGCACATGTGAGATAATATATGCACAAGGTTGATGCAAATTTATAGTAATAACATACTGAAAACAACTTAAATGTCTATAAATATAGGACAGACTAAAAAAATTGTTACATCCAAAGAAGACAATATCACATATCTTTACAAAAGAACAACAGAAAAATTTACGTATTAACATAGAAAAAACCTGATTTATTCTAAAAGGTTAAAAATAAAGGTATTGAATACTGTGAGAGATATAATAATCTGTATTTTTTTAATAATTTTATCTTAAAAAGAAAAATATATATATACAGATATGTATATATCTGTAATGTTTGTCACTTTTTAAGAGATAGTATTTAATGACAATGAATACCTGAGTAGGGGAAGGGACAGAGTATGGAAAAGCATATGCAAACTTTTTTACTTTATACATTTTTAACCTTTCTGACATTTGAAATATGCAACTGTATTAATCTTCAATAATTAGACTTTTAATTTTGAAAAATAACATAGGCAGTCAATGATGTTAAACATTGCTGAAAGGGCAAGTGAATTAAGGTATAAGAAGCTTAAAATATTTTTATTGTCATTGATTCATTAGTGAGATTTATCAATGCATACATCAAACTCTGAGATGTCCCACAGTACTGAAACTCATCTAAAAGAGATTAACTCATAGTTTTCCAAATTTGGTCATTTGTTTCTTCTTTGAATGGCACATCCTAAGAAACAACAGAATCAGTGTTCTATGGAATGCATTTTGGGAAAACATGAAATTATGAAAATTATTCCCTAAAATTAAAGGAAAAAAATGTACTGAGTACTTTTATCAGACACTGGAAATTACTGTCTTAAATTTCCATAATCTAAAAAAAAATTTCCATAATCTAGTGGACACATAAAGCCTGTGTTTCTAATAATGCAATTACATATAATTTCATAAAAATGACATATAAAATTATAACCATTGTGAGAAGTGGTTTGTAATAGAATAAGATAAAAGGCTTGGATATAGGTGAGCTTGAAATCACTTCATGCTGAACTAGCACCATTAGTCCTTTGAATGACCTACATTTTTAATTTGGCATGAAACCATTTCAAGCTATGTAGTGAAACTAATGAGGCTGCTGCAACTGTGCGAGGCAATAATCAACACTACTTTATTGCAGAGAGTTTATTAAGTCCGTGCATGAGGTGAACGGAGACAGCTTTTCTTTAAGAAAGGAGACATGTGTTTATACTCTTTGACTGAATAAAAATAAATATTCCAAATGTGTATGATGCCTGGAAGAAGTCCAACATCATTATTTTCAAACAAATGTGCAGCTCTGAGAATCACTCAATGCAATGATTACAGAGACAGTTTTAGTGTTTCTTGGAATGTTTCTTCAACTATTAAGGAAACAACGGCACTGTGGGAAAACTAATGATGGTAAAAGACAAAAGCAGTTACTCTAGCTTTAGATTGAGCATAAGTATGCACATATAAAAACCAAACACAGATCTCCAACCAAAACTCTTCCAACAAAATGGTGTGTTTTTCTAAAGCAATTTCGATTAATAATAATAATTCTATTTTACCCTAATATATCTGTTAGCTAAAAATGAGCTCAGAGTAATTCAAGTTCTAGAATATGACAGAGGAAAACAAAGTGAACCCAAACCTGCTAAATATCATATTGATAATGTATCGTTCTTTCTTCTCTTTAATGCAATCAAAATCATAAACAGGAGTTTTTCAGGAAAAAAGCACTTAAAAAGTTGGGATGAATTTCAGAATTAATACCAAATGAAATGGGTCTTCTTGCCATTATATTTGAATCTTGTTTGATATATTTTCTATACAAAGGTAATGAGATAAAGTCTAGGCAAGCAAAGCATGCCAAATGAACCTTCATTCATTGAACATTCAGTCATCCACCCATTCATTCATTGATTTCTCCAATAAATACTAAATGTAATGTGGTCTCAGCACTGAGACTGCATATATAGCTAAGCTCTACCTCATGTCTTCAAAGAGCTCACAGTCTGGTGAAGGAGAAGGGTCATTCATGTTACTACTTACCTTGGTAACTCTAAACGTGGTGGGGTATCTAACTCAAGTGGGGAATCAGAGAAGACTTCTTACAGTGTTGACACTGAAGAAAATCTTGAAGGTTGGCTAGAAGTTAGGTGAAGTAAGCAAGTATAACCATCTACATTCATGTGCAAGGGCAGAGAAGGCAGAAATGATCAGTTGTATATAGGGAGTAAGTACCTGCCCATCATTAATATTAAGGGAAGAGTGGGGCACCTGGATGGCTCAGCCAGTTAAGCACAAGACTCTTGATTTCAGCTCTGGTCATGATCTCAAGGTCCTGTGATTGACCTCTGCACCGAGCTTCATGCTCAGTGGAGACTCAGCTTGAGATTCTCTCTTCCCCTGCTCCCCTCTCTTCCCCTGCTCTCACCCCTTCCCCATTCATGCATGCTCTTTTGCTCGCTCTCGCTCTCTCTCTCTCTCTGTCTCAAATAAATAAATAAATATTTAGAAAAAAAGATCAAAGAAGGATCAAGACATGAAGGTGAAAAGGGAGATAGACACTTAAAAAAAGTATATCTGAATTTGAGGGTTTCAGAAATAACTGAATATATAGAGATCCTAAAGTAAAAGAGATGGGACGTAACAGAAATGTCTAGACAAAATCTTTAAAACATCATTTAAAGCACTCTGAGTTATTTTTCATGTTTAAATCTGTATAGTTGTTTCAACCATAGAAGGCATACCGTCTCCTATTATTTCCTTTAGGTTAAATTATACTTAAAAAAATTAAATCAGAACAAAAGGATACTGCCTGATAAAAATCAGTACAGAATCATATATGCCAAGAAAAGACCTGGAATATCAGATTTAAAAGGGGCAAGTCACATTACATAAAATAGGTTGTCCTCCTTAGATTTTCATAAGGCATAAATTGATTTTATTAGTCATTTTAATCATACAGAAATAATGGTCTTTGATTAAAGGGTGTTAGAACACTATAATGTTCAACTTCATGTGCCTCCATGGACATACTTTTCTTGACCATATACTACATATTTCACAGGTTTTCTAAACTTTTCATTTATTGTTAAGATATATGTGGGGGTGGGGTTGTCTGTGTGTGCATGCCTTACCATCAGGTGTTGGTATTTATACTGAATTATTATTCATCTAATTTTACTGAATCCCAAACCAGTAACAGTTAAAGCACTGATGTGACCTGATTACACAATTTTGAACAAGATAGCTTAGTGATGGGGCCCCTGGGTGGCTCAGTTGGTTAAGGGTCCAACTCTTGATTTCAGCTCAGGTCATGATCTCAAGGTTATGAAATAGAGCCCTACCTCAGGCTCTGTGCTCAGGGGGAAGTCTGCTTGAAATTCTCTCTCCCTCTTCTTCTGCCCCTCATCCCTATGTGCTCTCAATATCTTTCTAAAATAATAAATAAATCTAAAAAAAATTAAGATAGCTTAGTTGTGTCATCTACAAATGCACAGAAATGCTGGGCATATCTACTTAATCCATTTCTCTAAGGCCAACTAGAGATACAAGCTGGATACCAATATTAAAGACTATTTAGAATCACTAAAATATAAAAATGTAAAATAGCAACAACAGTAAAAAAATTGTGTGGAATCAGTCTGTAGGAAGTTAGTAAGTCACTAAATGTAATGTAGGCATGCTATAACCAAATTAATCAACCACATAGCTTTAATACACAGATTTATGGGTTACTCTAAGTACCCTTATCTTGTTCACTTCTTTTTTTGCCAACTTTTTTCTAAGATTGTTATGACTTCCTAATTAAAAGGATAACCCTGTAACTGGAAATCTACATTGTATATTATTTTCTCTATTTATTACAAAGCCTAACTCCCTTAAATATTATTCTAAGTTTTGTTTTAGAATGATAGTCATTTTTACTGTGGAAATTCCAAAAATCTAGTGTACTTAAGATCACTTGTTAAAACAGATCAAATTACCATCTGAAAGATGATAATCTTCTTAGCGTAGAGCCACAGTGGCATCAAGCAAAAATTAAAAGTAATAAATTGGAAATAAAAGTAAAACATGGTTATTAAATTATACCAAAAGTAGCATCTATTGCTTACTTTAGCAAAATAGAGCTTTAATTTCCCTACATTATATGCTTCCATTTCTCTATATTTATATGCTCATGCAGGATCAAACTTGAGGATTTTTAATCAAGTTGTGTATCAATAGCAGTTGAAAATTTGGGATAAATGGAAGTGCTATGTTGTTTGATATGGGAGTCATTACATATATGGCTATTAGGCACTTGAAATAGAGTTAGTCTAATCTGAGTTGTCCTACAAGTAAACAGTACACACTGGATTCATAACTTAGTAAGAAAAAAAGAATGAAAAATGTCTCAATAATTTTATATTGAATACATGGTAGAAAAGTAAGTTATGACATATTGATTTGAATAAGTATATATTAAAATTAATATGTTTATTTTTACTACTTTAGTGTAGCCACTTTCAGAAAATTAAAAAGTATATATGTGGTTCATGTCTGTGTCTTGCATTTTATTTCTCCTGGACTAGGCTGATCTAGAGACTCATGAGAAAAGAGTGGATTTTAATAAAATCACTCTCAGTATTTACTGGTTTACAATGGTACCTAGAATGCACATGCTCCATCATGAGTAGGTCAAATGCAAAGAGGCATTTCCCTTATCTGGGATATATAAATTATTTTATTGCTTGTTAGTTATTTTCAAATAATAAGATGATTTTAAAAGATTTATTTATTTGAGAGAGAGAGAGAGAGCATGAACATGCACGGCCCGGGGGGCGGGGGTGGTGGTGGTAAGGAGAGGAAGAAAGGGGAAGAGAGAGTCCCAGGCAGACTCTGTGCTGAGTGAGGAGTCAGATGGGCACTAGGATCCACCACCCTGAGATCATGACCTGAGCCAAAAACATGAGTCAGACACTTAACCAGCTATGCCACCTAGGAGCCCTATTAAGATGATTTCTCACAAATAAGATCTACTTGTTAATTATTTAATTTAGGTTAATTTAATTTTTAACTATTGTATAATTCTCAAGGTGTGATTTAAACTAGTCTTGTTTGTGAGTCAGCAGAAAAAATCAAATCACTAAAAATATGTAGGCTTTAATAAAATGTATTTTATCCACAGAAACATTAACATTTTATTTCTCTTTCTTTTTAGTAACGTTTCTAAATACTGTTATAGCCCCGAGTATTTTTCTCCTCATTTTCATGTTTTTCATTTATTTAATGAAGTTTAAGGAAAATTCTCTTTGGGACAGTCTCTCACTAATATAATGAAACTTGCTTCTAGAGTGCTGCACACTCACAACCGTGGGTATATTTTATATGGAGCATTTTACATAAATAGTTCAAAAGGTGCAGTTTGATCACTTAAGAATAATGCTGATTTTCAGAAAACTTTATCTTTGAAATTTGCATAAAGAACAGATTTCTATAATTTTTAAAATGAGAAATGTTGTTACACATACAGGCATCCCTACGATTTTGACCAAACATGTTTATTTTGAAGGGATCTTTAAAATGCAATTTTAAAATGTACATGCAAAGGTAAAAACTGGGAGAAGGGAGGTTTGTAGCAGAAGCGTGGACTTGAATAAAACTGACTACACTTAGATACCAGTAAGAAAATTCACTCAGAGGATAGTATTGCATTGTTTTCATGGAGGGGAGGGCACATCATTTGGAGCATTTGGGCAGGTAAGTTATTTGGTTGCAGGGGAAGGAAGGTAGGGAGGGAGTTTGCAGTTAAACTTCAAAACTAGGCTTTAGAAACAGAGCCACAGATGATATCTAGAATGACTGTTTTGTTTTCAGCTGTATTAGTTGCAGGAAGTATTTTAGTTTTGAAGATGGGTGGGGTTACAGCACATAACTAGTGAAAGGAGAAGTAAGGGAAGTGAGAGAAAGAGGAGTTAAGAGATAATGAGCAGCAAGGCAGTGGAGGGGTCTCTGGAGAAGAGACACTTTGTGGGGGGTTTCAGGGAGTGTGAAGAGGACTGCACGAGAGACATTAAGTTTAAAATAAGAGAAGAGCTCATCCTCACCTGCTGGTTCTCAGAGCATTAAATTTCCAAATAAATCATGAAAATGAAACATTAACAAAAGCAAATTAAAAGTAAGAGCAAACACTGCATATATTGAGAGCATAAATTTAACTCAGTCTGACACAATACTATAAAATTCTTTGAAGCTTTTGAAAACAGAATCTGCCTCCTATTTTTTCCAGTTTAACTATATTAATTTTATTCTTCTTCAACATACAAATCTCTTTTAAGCACACTGTTAAGCCTGTCCAATTTGCAGACAATTTTGTTTATCTTAGCCTAGTTCATTAACTAACCATATGAGCACACACTATGATAGATATGAATTTGCAGCCAAGGAAGAATTTGGAAAATTCTTTTGGAACTATTAATTCAGAATCCCAAAATGGGGATTGGGTAATACTTGCAGAACCCCAGAAGAGCTTTCAGAAATCCAATGAAAATATTAATGTTCTTTACTGAATTTCACTGATAACTAAGAAGTACATAAACTAAACAGGGCAGGTTCTGGTGTTATTTATCTTGAGTTACCAAAATGTTAATGAAGGTTGAAGATGAATTAACTGCAAATTCTTCCATTGATAAATGGCTATTCATAGGTGGTATAGTAACTTTTAATGGATATATTAAAATTTGATATTAAATAATTTTAAAAAGAAGTTAAAAAGTCATTTTGACAAGTTATATGTATTCTGATGACGAGCTTGTATCTGACACTCCTAACAGCAGGTAAAAGAGATACATAATGCATAAAAAGCATAAATTTACTATCCTTTGAAAGTAGCATGAGAACCCATCAATTGGTTAAAATATACTTTCCATTCCTAAAGAGACAGTGTCATATTTGAATAGATTTTTGCATCTGGATAAAAGTAAATGAATTTCTCTCCATTATACGACTTTCCATGAAGATTGATCTTGATCTTATTCTTTTTAATATTCACTAAGCCCATAACACTATACTTGGAGCAGTATAAATGTTCAAATGTTGGTTAAAATGATTTAACTAGTTCATTTCTTTAGTTAGTCCCACAAGTTGTTGTTACAGTGCTGACCAATCTTTCTCACTCATCCATCACTGAACTGCTTGCAAGGTTGCACTGATGATTCCTAATCTTACCATAAATTTAGTCATCATACCCATCTTTTTAAAAATTTCTTCTAAAATCCCCACTGCAGCTTTTTTTTTTGAGGTCCAAAAGATATCAAAAGTAATAGCTGTCAAATCACCTCAATAACAACTTGTTTTATTTCTCCTTTAACTCTGGCAGGCAATATCTTACCCAGCACAAATGGAAATACTCAAATGCTTACATGTATTATTTTTAAAAAACTTTTAAAAAAATATTTAATTTATTTATTTCTCAGAGAGAGAGAGAGACAGCAAGCAGGGGAAGAAGCAGACTCTCCACTGAGCAAGGAGCTCAATGCGCAATTCATTCTCAGGATCCTGAGATCCTAACCTGAGCAGATGCTTACCCTACTGAGCCACAAGGTGTCTCAATACTTTTAATATTTGACAGCGTTGGCCTAAAACCAAGCAAAAACAGTTTCTTTTTTAAAAAGTATAATAACAGCATGTTTAATATTTTTAGTTCCTTCATGTCAACAACTTGAATTCTTTCCTAGAAGAATGGATATATATTAACTAGATATTATACAAAAATAGAACTCTGACCTACAACTTCTGCTGTAACCAGCCCAGGAAACAAAGCACAAACTCCATAGTAACTGGCTGAAAACAATCAGGATATGGTTAATAACTGCCAGCTTCCCTAATTTTTGCCTGTGCTTCCAACTCAGGAGCAACTAGAGAAAACTAAGTAAACAGGCACTCCAGATGAAATATATATATAAGATGTTATGATGCTAGTTTGCCCTTCTCCAATTTCCATGTCAATAACCTCTAATGAGGGCAAATCTGAAACCTTTCTTCCCCTCCCAACCCACACCCAAGCTTTGAAAAAAACACCCTTTGTCGTCTTAGAGGTTGTTTTCATTTATTTTTATAGCCCTAAAGCTGTTTTATGTTTTCAATGCTTGCGCAGACTGAAAATTAAGATCAATGACAGGCTACTATTTTTACAAGGTTCAGATTCACAAAGAGCATTTTTTCTCCCTTACTTTACTGTTTTAATGCTTCTGAAAATTACACTATTTTTTATTGAAGTATAATTGACATACAACAGTAGATTAGTTTCAGGTATACAACATTATGACTGGGCATTTGTATGCATTGTAAAATGATCACAACAGGCTAGTTACCATCTGTCACCATACAAAGTTACAGTTTTTTTTCTTGTGATGAGAACTTTTAAGATTTCCTTTGTAGCAACTTTCAAATGTGCAATGCAATATTACTGTCTACTGTCATCATACTGTAAATGATATCCTCATTACTTATTTATAACTGGAAATTTATACCTTTAGATCCCCTTCACCCATGGTGTCCATTATCCTCCCCTCTGACAACCACCAATCTACTCTCTGTATCTATGAGTTTTATTTTGTTTGTACATTTGTATTTCTGTGAGTTTTAGATTCCACACCTAACTAAAACCACATGGTGTCTTTTTCTGACTTAAAGAATACAGCTCGGCCATAAATAAATAAACAAATCTTGCCATTTGCAACAACATGAACGGAGCTTGGAGTATTATGGTGAAATAAGTAAGGCTAATTTTGTTTAAGTTAAAATGCATTGCTACAACATGATCAACATTGTTTAATTGATTTAGTACGCATGGAAGTTTAATACTGTTATGAAACAAAAATGTGATTGGTACTCCAGGTATTCTAATCAATAGGGCAACAGCAAGAAGCACAATTTTTTTCCAGTCAAGCCTGATTCATTTAGGGTATATAATAAAACTTCTGCAAAATCTTTCATAAATCACACAGTAAAAAAAAGACATTGGATCAAAATCTGAATAAATTACTTTCCCTAAAACCAGTGGCTTTGAGAATTATCAGGTACTTATGTTCCATATCTGATCTCATTTTGCAGCGGTACAAGTGAAAGAAAATGCAGACAGTAGAAATGCTAGATTTATTTCTACTTAAAACCATTCATGAACTTAAATTCCATGTCACTGGGTTTTTGCTTTTTAACGCAGTATGAACAGAACTACTTGGAGAGAAACTCAGTTCAATTAAGGAACATTTTCTTTATTTTCCAGCTTACATTCCTCCTTCCTTAGTACTAGCACTAAACATGAGTAAAATGACTCCCAGGTTGTAGCTGAAGATTAAACCACAAAGTTCAATGAAAATGTGCAGCAATTAAAAACATATTCATTAGAAATCATGGCAGATGTACTTGATAAAATGAATGGGAAAGAAACATCTAAAACCACCTAAAATGGGTTTCTCAAATCTTAACAGGCATATAAATCATCCCAGGGATCTTGTTAAATGCAGATTCTGAATCAGGAGTCTTTGATAGAGCCAGAGAGTCTGCATTTCTAAGTTCCCAGGTGATACCAATGCCACAGATAGTATTTTGTGTATTACGGGCCTAGAGACATTCATTTTGAGAGTGAGGAGTAGCATGACTTATATGTGATTTAGAACGACAAACTGAAAACCCTACTCTTATTTTCCTTCTCCACATTTGTAGAAATTCTTCTTACTACTTACAAGATTGATTTTAAAAGTTAGAGGAAAACAATGATTTTTAAAGTGCCTGAATCAGTACCTGACACACACCAAGTACCTAATGAATGCTGGTTTTTATTGTGGCCATACTTTAAAATTGAATCTTAATATCTAACAATAAGCTCAAGTTTACTATATGTTAGACAATGTTCTACATTTTGCATGACTTAATTCAAATTATGAACTATTCCTATTCTCCATTTTAAGGGTAAGAAAATTAATCGCTAGGTTAACTAGTTAGGTAACTTGCCCAAAGCCCACAGGCAGGGGCTGGGAGAACAAAGATACAAATCCAGAGGCAAAATCCCTGAGCTAATATACAACATCAGATCATCAAATCAGACTCACATGGACCAGAGATCTTAACAGTATCAAGCTTTAATAAATAATGTTAAGGACACAGGCAACTGTCAAAAGTTGATCACAAGTTTCTTCTCATGTTGGGATAAGCCTCTCTGGCCCATAATACATGAAGTTTCTTTTTCTTTTTCTTTTTTTTTTTTTTTTTGTGATTGAGAGAGAGAGAGCATAGGTTGGAGGGGCGCGGGGGGGCGCAGAGGGAGAGGGAGAGAGGGAATCTCAAGCAGGCTCCATTCCCAGTGCAGAACCCAACTCTAAAACCATACCTGAGCCTAAATCAAGAGTCAGACCTCCAGCTGACTGAGCCATCCACATACCCCAGTACATGAAGTTTCTAAGTGACATTCACAGAATCACCTCCTAGAAGGCTAGCATGCAAAACATCTCTATTTTATACTTCAGAGAGTTGTATCACCTATGTGATGTTCTCCAGGGAGTCATGCTAGTAGATCCTGAGCAATCCTCCAGGAACCTCCTGTTAAGAGCATTTCAAAGATTAAAGTCTTTTCTTCCTGGACGAATGTTATTAGTTGGTTTACCTAAAGGTCAAGTTAACAGATTAGTCCAGGAGACATATTTATTCCCACAAACTCACCTCCTTCAACCCTACTTCCCACTCAAGACTAAGAAAGATGAATTAATCAGAGAGGAGATGCTTTAACTTATTTCAACCCTTTAAAGTAGGCAATAGAGCCACTGAAGAGGAGACACCATATCTGATGTACTTAGACAACTAATAAGCAATGATGATATCGTGATTAGAAAATGCAGTAGCACTACTGGGGATGATTTACTTATCTCAGTGCTCTCACTGACAAAAAGGGTCAAAAATTAAGCGGATGGACAACAAAACCAAAGGGGTGATCATCAGAATGCAGAGAAGACCATATGGTCCACAGTCGGAGAGAATGGGGATACATGTACCAAAGGGCACAAAAGAACAGTTCAAAAAGGCAAAATAACAGTAAACAGCCAAAAAAAGGGTTACAGGAGAAAAGAAATGAGTCAGAAGATAGCAATAAGGGCTAGACATATAACATTACTAAAACTACAGCAGCTAGTTGACGCAGGCTCAGACCATATAAAGCACCTTGCCTGGGTCTTGCAGGTGGAATGAGCTAATTGGTAGTGGCTGTCTAGAAGCAAGACATCCAACCTGAGGAAAGCAGCAGTTCCAGACCAGGAGATTAGACCTGTCAGCTGAGAAGCCTAAATCACAGCCATTCTGGAGACTAATAAAAATTAAATAATTTTTCAAAGGAAAAAAAATTCTATAAATCCACTTACATCACGATATAACATACAATTCCATTTTATCAATCAACCGCCTCATTTATACATTCGAATTTTGCCTAAAATTTTGGCTCAAATAGTAAATCCTTTTACACTTTCACTTCATTTTTCCCAAAATGTACTTACTAATGTTCATTTGCTGGTGTAGAAATATGTGTTCATCTAGAATGAAACCCATGACTTAAAGAACACACAGTGACAGAAAATTGCTCTGATACACAGTAATTAATTTAAACTTATTCTTGGGCGCCTGGGTGGCTTAGTGGGTTAAAGCCTCTGCCTTCTGCTCAGGTCATGATCTCAGGGTCCCGGGACAGAGTCCTGCATCGGGCTCTCTGCTCAGCAGGGAGCCTGCTTCTCCCTGCCTCTCTCTGCCTGCCTCTCTGCCTACTTGTGATTTTTCTGTCAAATAAATAAATAAATAAAAATCTTTAAAAAAAAATTAAACTTATTCTTTTGGGTATATCAGCATATTTCAAATCAGAATCTATAATCCCAAATATACCCAACACTTCTGTGGATCTTGTTTGTTCTGATATGATGAGAAATGAACAAAACAGAATTGATTTTAAAGGCTAAATGTGTTTGGGGATTTGTCAGGGACCAGCGTGCGGGGAGATATGTTTTATTGAGACTGAAGAAAAGTAAAATTACCATTTCCATGAATTGCACAAATACATTTTAAATGTGTAGATTAATAAATATGTTGAACAGAATAGTGACGAAATTTTCTTTCAAAAGAACTCAGATAAAATCCAGTAGCAAATCTCTAATAAGATCTGCTGTCTTCGTCAAGAAACTGTCATTTCTAATGCCACTGGGTGATAGATGAGAAAACATACACATTTGCTAGTGATTTAGGACACTGAGTTGCTTTCCAGGTCATTCATACTTTGTGATGAATTGTTTTGTTTGTTTGATTGTTTTCTAAGACCATCACCTCACAAATATTCAAAGAGTCTCTACTTTTGCGAATGAGATCACAGTTACTTGCCTCAAACTGAGTCATTCTTGTAGACCATCCATTTCTTTCCCTATGATTTTGTGCAAGCCATTTTTCGGAGTGTCAGTTTCCTATGATCTAAAGGAGGATCTTTTTCTTCTTCTTCCAGAAATAGCATCTATTTCTTGTTCTGCAAAACTCACAAATTTGTGAAGCACAAAAGGGCAACTGACTGCAAAAATACTATTTTAAAAGGTAAAACTAGTATAAATATTGAACTATTATAATTATGAAAACACTAGTCCATGATTTTTTATGTTATCTAGGCATTTTTACCAATTACATCCTTCATTACCCTTCACTAGCTTTCCATGCCACTAAGCTAAGAGAACATAATCAGTATTTTATAGCCACTATAGATGTGTGCCACCTAGACTTCTAGTGATATATAAACATCAGGAGGCAAAAGTGAGAGTCTATAAGTTCTTCCAGTCTGACCTCTTTTTCTTTGTCATTGCTCATGGATTTAATTTTAGTGCCTATGCATGCCAGCACCAGCTTCCCTGCATTTTTTACTAGTGGGTCTAATACATTCTAATACATTGCAAAATTTTATATATCCCCAGAAAGCTTAGCCACACTATATTTGTTTGTTTGTTGTTATTGTTAATGTTTTACTTCTCTCTTAGGGTTTAGGAATTTTAAAAAATAAGTTTGTGAGAGACCAAAAGCAAAAACACCCTTTCTTGGGGGATGTGAAAAGATAGCATGATGACTGATGCAGGGATATTCCCAGACCTCGCCATCCTTATATACATTACTGGCCTATGAAGAGAGGGCTGTGCCAGCATTTTCACTAAGTAAACAATCGTCCTTCTGCTGAGCTGCTAACACCTACATAAACTATATCCAGTGTCTGAACCAGGCATCATAATCAAGAGAGAGGGGGAAAAGGCATGCATTTATTTAGGGAAGTACAATGCACCAAGAAAATACCACACATGTGGTGTATAATCGTCCAGAAAAGAATGTCCACTTATGATACCCGACATAAGCTAGAGGAAGAAGCAAGAAAGCTCAGTGGAGCTGTGGGGGGCGGGGGCAGTACCTCCAAATCCTAGTTCCAGGGAGAATCTGCAGAGACGCTTATTAAAAATAAAGGCCCCACCTTCCCTCTTCTTCCACTAAATGAGGGATTTAGGAAGAAGACCAAGAACTTTATACTAAAACTGCCTCTAATGCAGCTGTTCTATATCTAGGCATCTGAGATGACTGCCAAACTGTATGGTCCAAACTCTTTATATTAGTGATGAGGATGTTGAAGCTCAGAGATTAACTGAGCTGGTCAGATCATCCAAACACACATAACTAAAAGAAATCTAGTCTCCTAGCCCTGATTCTCCCTCTCTATGGACTATTTATATATGATCAAAATGCTTATGGAGATAATATTTTTACCAACATACATTGATCTGTCCTTGGAAAAATCAAGACATCAAGTAGGTTTACCTCAGGCTTCATTTCTGTGCTGATCCCAACACTTCACCTTAATCAAGAAACCCTTTCCTCTTATCTCTGATCTTTACAAGTAAACAAAAAAATAAATCTTCCCCTCATAAAAGACGTGGGGCATAGACACTTCTACAGACATCTGGATATCATAGTTTGAAAAGGCTGACTAACTCTGTCCCAAAATGACAAGTATAAAACCGTTCAAAAGTGTTATTAGCAACCATTAACAATCATTAACAGCCAATTGTCAACAACTAACCGTTTTGGTTCTAGAAATCAAAGGAGAATAAGAGACTGAAGAGCATTTACTTGCAAAACCCAATACAGCTTTGCACAGTAGTGAAAGTATGTGGCCTTTTTTGACAAGTTGCTATCCTCCGAGCACAGTTGTGAGAATGATTTTACCAGTGCAAACAAGAATGGGAAAAGTAGCAATACTGTTGCCAGAAGGAGTGGCCTTGGTTTTAAGACACTAGAGAGAGACAGTAAATTTAGCAACTGAGTGGAAAACAAATGAGAAAAGGTTTCAGATCTGCTAACCTGATCTTTCAATCCAAGATGGGACATTCAGAGGTCCCTGGAGGGTGGAAAATAGCGTGAAGATACTAGGAAGAGAGAGCCAAAAAACAAATGACAAACTCTCCATACTTTACTAGAATTGTGAAGTATATACATGTAGAGATAATACCACCTGAAAGTGAAAGTAAAAAAAGCTTGCAAATGGCTGAACTTACAATGTGTTTCCAAACCTACAACGATTAATTGCAGACAGTGGAAGTCTTACAGGTTCAATGTGTTTGAGGGGAGACATAAGTGGTTACAAACTGTGGAAAGGAAATAGCGGGAAGACGGCAAATTCCATAGTTTAAGTCTAAAAGTATAATAAAATAAAAAAGAAAGAGAATAAAAAAGAGGAGAAGGAGCAAGAGAGAGAGAGAGAGAGAAGAATGACTTAAGAAAATTCAAAATATGGGGCGCCTGGGTGGCTCAGTGGTTTAAGCCTCTGCCTTCAGCTCAGGTCATGATCTCAGGTCCTGGGATCTAGGCCTGCATCGGGCTCTCTGCTTAGCAGGGAGCCTGCTTCCCCTTCTCCCTCTGCCTGCCTCTCTGCCTACTTGTGATCTCTCTCTCTCTGTCAAATAAATAAATAAAATCTTTAAAAAAAAAAAGAAAATTCAAAATATAATTTAGCTACAATATCATATCCATAATTTTGGTTACAACAAAAAATTTGAGACATAAAAAAAAAAGGAAGAAGAGGCATGTGACCTATAGTCAAAAATAGCAGTTAACATAAACAGTGATTGGGAAAAGGTATTGGATTTAGTATATCTGTGTGCATGTGTTTTTTGTCATTTATATATTTCAAATATGTTCAGTTAATAATGGTGTGTATTATATGTATATTTATGTGTGTATGTGTATGTGTATTTATATCTATAAATGATCCTAAAGAGAAGAAATAAAATCCTAAATCAAAGTGTCTATCTCAAGAGGTCAGAAAATAAGAGCAAATGGAGTCTAAAGCAAAGGAAGGAAATAAAAAAAAGTGAAAATCAATTAAATAGAAAACATAAATGAAGTAAAACAATGAATGAAACCTAAAGCTGCTTCTTGAAAATATCAACAAGGTTGATAAAATTTTGGTTAGACTGGCCAAAAAGAGAGAAGAGGTATATTACCAAAATCAGGACATATCAGCACAGATACTATGGATATTAAAAGTTACAAGCAAACATTATTAAAAACTTTATACCAATAAATTGCACAATACCATTGAAATAAATGGATTTCTAGAAAAATACATGATACCACAGCAAACTCAAGAAGAGATAAAAAATCTTGAGACCTATAACAAATAAATGAATTATCAATTATAAGCTCAATTCGCAAGTAAAATCCAGATCCAGATGTTTCATTGATGAATTCCATCAAAATTCAAGGAGGAAATAATACCACTATTGGATGAATAACTTCAAAAAGTAGAGGGGGCAAAAATACTGTCTAACTCACATAACTGAGCCAATACTATTTTGATCTCAACACCAGATACAAAAGATGCACAAACCTCATCAAATGATAGACATTAAAGATGTGCATACATACATACATGTCATAATTGCCTTCTGGCACTGAAATGCCATAAATAAATAAATAAATAAATAAATAAATAAATAAATAAAATAATTTAAAAATATAGACCAATGACCCCCCATGAACTCAAATGTAAAAATCAGTAATATATGTATATATTAGGAAATCAAATTCAGCAACTTATAATTTATACACAATGAGGAATGCAAAATTGGTTCAACATTTGAAATTCAGTGTAATGCACCACATTAACTGAAAAAGGACGACATGATTACCTCAGTAAACACGAAATGCATTCAACATAATCTAAAAATGTTATAAAAATTCTCACCAAGCTAGCACAGAATATTATTTACCCAATCAGATAAAGGCCATCTGCAAAAATCATTCAACAAATACCACATTTAAAAGGAAGGAATGAGATGAAAACAAGAGATAAAACAGTGGATGAAGAAATGAATGGGACAACAGCCTGAAATATGTTGCAACTCTAGCTTAAAGTTGTCTTTTGCCTTGCTCTGTCCCCTCTCTCATGAAATGAATGTTCTTACGCTGAAAAAATTACAAAACAAAGAATCACAATATTGCATTTCTATTATCTGTAAGAAGCAGAGATGAAGGGGATATTTTGGTGTTACTAACAGAGAAGTTCTTTTCAATTTATATCTCAATATCACCATGTATACTTTATGATTCAGAATATGGACAGAAATGAGTAATTTTTCTTGTTTATCATTAATTCAATCATCTGTATGCCCTAAAGTCTTCATTGTGCGACTACTGTATTTTAGCTACTATGCTACTATGCTTAGTGCTAGTGACACGGAACTAAATTTAATAACAGTCTTATAGTTTCTTTGTTCACAAACACTTAGGAAAAGACAGAAAGGAGGGAGGAAGAGAAGTAGAAGGAAGAGAAAGAAACATACAGAATAAAAATTTTAAAAAGACACAGAAATTGGTTGACAGCTTATTACTTTCCAGTGAGTACACTCTGTATACTCATATCCTTTAATTCATTTATTTTGAATTTTTCAATGTCCACTGTCTTCCTGTAAAGTATATTATTCATATTTCTCTAAGTTCAGAGTTGAAGAAACAGAGAGATAATGAAATAAACACATTGTCACCCAGCTGAATGATAGATGGCCACTACTCTTTTCAAGAGAAGAGACTGATTTTCCAGACACAAATGTACCCTGTAAAAATAATGCAAAGAGAGGAATTACAAGCTATTGCATTTATTAATATAAATAATATGGATCTAAAGCTGTGGGGTTATAGAGGACAAAGCTACCAATTACACAGGGATACAAAGGAGGTGTATTCTGTGAGCACTTAAAGAAGGATGCTCTAATCACCAGCAACAGTTAATTTCAGTGCCTTTATCCCATTATCATTCAACCATCCTTATTCCATAGTTACTAAATAGAGGCATTACTTGAGACTGAGAATAGAGTGGTGGAAGAGATATACACAATCCCTTATCTTACAGAGCTTGGAGTTTTCATATATAACAGCTATAAAAGAAAAAAGAGGTGTGCAAGATAATATTGGAGTAAGGGGTCCTAACCCAACTGAGTGGGATCAGGAAAATGTCTTAACAGAAGCAAAACCTTACTCAATATTAAGGATTAGGAATTAGTTAAGGTAAAGGAACCTCAGGGATTGACCAAGAAGGATATTCCAGAAGAAGGGAGGGCAAGTGAAAAGACCAGGAAGTGACAGAAAGCAAAAGATAAACATTTGAATGAAACCCATATTGACTATATTTTTACAAATATAAATACTTGAATCATAATATTTTACAGGAACATATGCTATATGGTGTGACAGTTATTTTCTAATCATTTGTTCTTAACGCCATCCTTTGAAGAAGATTCTTTAGTATTTGTTATGCTGAGAAATTCTAATTATCTTTAACATTGTCAGTAAAATAATTTGATGAAGCTTTCTTACATATGAAGAGAAGATAATTGATTGGGTAAAGACAGAGATGTAATATTAAAGGTGACAAAATAAAATTATAATTTGTTTCATTACCAAAATTAAAACATCATTGCGACTTAATTTTTATTAAGACTTATTTGACTCATTTTTATTATTTACTGCAAAATAGCCATCACTCTTGGAGCCAGGACATGTGGATTATCATTCTTTACTTCGTTATTTAACTCAACTTCTCAGTACCTTGATTTTGTTGTTGTTTTGATTTTAATAACAAGCATCTGTTTCACCTGCCTCAAAAGGTTATTCTATGAGTAATACAATGCTTTGTTCCTGCTTCCATTTAACTAGTTTGGATTTTCATCATGCCAAGTTCAGATAACGGCAATGGCCTTTCATGTTTTTAAATACTGTATCCTTTTAATTCATACCACGGCATTGCAACAGCCTTCTAAGTATTTCTTTTATCAACTTATGTCATATTTCTAAACCCTACAATGAATTTCCATTGCCTGTAGAGTTGTGCTTACACAATTCTGTCTATATTTAAGTCCGTCTCTTCACGTCCAACAACCACTGTGCATACATAACAGGAAAACTCTGCATAGCCAGCGTTCCATCACACTACTGAGAACATACCATCAACATGTTGGCTCTCACAAGGACTTCACTTTCCCTTCTTTGTTCTCATCATCTATATAAACTCTACCTATTCTTCAATATCCACTTCCAGTCAGCATTCTGCCAACCCTCATGACAATTTTTGAAACTACTGCAATTGACATTAATCTGTACTTTCTCTAAAGGCCAAGAATAGTGATTACCTAATGCACTTGATTAAGTTAATTTAAATAATGAGTTCTAGTAATTTCTTGTGCTGCACCCCCAGTAAATTTTAAGCTCCTTAAGGGCAATAATGTCACGTTTTCTTCTAAATCATTTCCAACTCCCAAGTGCTGACCACATATAAAATCAATAAATTTTGAGATAATTATTTTAGGCAAAATTGTTTTATGTTACAGTAAGTTAGGAGACACGATACAATGACCTTCCTTCCAGAATAGTTCACACCATTTCTGTAAGCCCACAGAAACAGAATTGAATAACTAACAGAATCGAGGTCCTTTCTTTCAATGCCTAAAAGTACTGCCCTAATCCCCTAAAGCTGTTGGTATTCAAAGCCAACATAATTTCCAGGGTTTGTAAATTAAAAAAATATATATGTAATATTTGATTAAGAGCAGCAAAAGATGTAGGCTACCTACTCTCTTAAGTAAACTAGTCATAAACAAAAAAGGAAAGTTTCCACACATTTTGTCCTTTTATGACAAAGCTCGAGTTTTTCAAATCAGCAGCAGCAAAAATACATAGATTTTTTCTTCTTCATGGACAGCCATTATGCTACAACACTGTCTGTGAAAGGACGTTCCTAACTCAAACTCTTCCTTGACATGGAAAAAGAAAGATTGCTGTTTCTGCTATACTTTGATTTCAGGAGTTTAATTAAATACTCTAAACTAACCTTTAGACTATTTTAAATGTTGCTATCAAAAAGAAAGTGAATGTGCAATACTATCAGTAATTTATGTACCAGTGGTTACTAAACTTTGGTAAAAATCAGAATTTGGCAAATTAAAACACAAATTTCAGTAGGCATACGCTGAAATTCTAACTTAATCCAAGCACTGCTAGTTAGTTTTATCTGTATTATCTTATTTATCTTTCCAAAGAACTTGGTAGGTAAGCGTTATTATAACTGAAATTCAGATATGATACTTCCCTCAAATCATGATATTAGAAAGAAGCCAGAATCAAACAAGGTCATCTGCCCCAGGAATATTCCTTTTATTTTATTAGTGAATAACATAGAAATAATTATTGTTATTTATAAAATATTATTTTAATATAACTATTATAGAGTGATAATTTCCTATACTATACTAATCTTAACAACTCCATATTTCTTAAATTTATTGAGTCTGGAAACTGGTGAATCTTTGAAACTAGTGAAAACTTAGAAAGCACTTCTCTGACACTCTTGACTTTCATTAAAATCTTTCCCCCAAAATGTACTGGTCACAAAACACTTAACCATATTTCAAACATATATATTTCACATATTTATTGTAGGATTTTTTATGAAATTTTCATGGCAGCAGAAATTTAACAGTTATTCCTATAGCTCACCAATATATAATCTAAAAATACCACAAGTCTGCTAAAAGAAGTATTTGAAGGATTTTTAAGATCATTGACTTTTTTTCAAATCTGACTACAAAACATAAATATGTCTCTTTATTTCATAAATTGAAAAACCCAATGACTAATGTATAGACTAGGTAGGAGAGCAGAAGTGATTTGTTTCAGCAAGGAACTGAAACCCTACTCTCTTATGATTAATGTTCAGGTGTCTCCTTGGTGTTTTTGAGCTATTTTTTACATTAAAATTGTTTTGATTTTAAAACTGAGTTCACAACATTTGTAGAGCTGATTCCTCAAACTTTGTCAATTATAGATAAAGTCCAAATCACTAAACCCTATGCGTATTTTTTCTTGAATGTTCCACAAAAACATCTAGCACTCAATCACATCCTTGCTTCTCATGAAAATCAGTAGCTATGCTGATGCTAAATGAGGAAACTTTAGATTCATGTGCACCAAGGTTCACATCAAGACTCACATAATAATATTAAAACACTTTGGATACAATTATTTTATGGGCCTCAGTGCAAAAATAAATAAGATGTGCAAAACTAGGTAAATCTCTTATAAGAAATACTGCTCTTTTGAAAGAGCATATGGTAGGAAGAAGGTCAAATAGTTGAAGAAGTGTAGTAGGTTGAATGGTGACCCCCCCCCAACAAAAATATATGTCTTCTAGAACCTGTGCACATGACCTTACTTGGAAACAGGGACTTTGCAGATATGATCAAATTAATGATCTCAAGATGAGATCATCCACGATTAAGGTGGGCCCAAGTGGGAGTTTTAAAAGAAAAGAGACAGACATAGAATAAGAGGTCATGTGAAGACGGAAGCAGAGATCAGTTATGCTACCATAAGTCCAGGAATTCAGCAGAAACAGAAGAGGCAAGGAAAGATTTTCCCTTAGTCTCTCCAGAGGAAGCATGACTTTACCAAAAACCTTTCCTCTGATGGCCTCTAAAAATTTGAAAGAATAAATATTTGTTGTTTTATTCTCCCAAATTTGTGGCAAGTTTTTAGGGTATCCCTAGGAAATTAATGCAGAAATACCAGATTATTTGAATTATTATTTACAAATTTATAGTGTTATGTATCACTTTTGATTTAATGCATTTTATAGACGAGGTAACTTCAAAACATTTTTATAAAACAGTTAGTTTACTGTTGATTAATTGAATGATTAAGTTCCTAAAATAACCTTAATATTTGAATTTTTGGGGTGTTTTTCCTAATGTATATTCATGAATATACAGAAAATAAAATTTCATCTTTGGCAACTGGAAATCTAAGCTATATCAAGAGCTAGGATAATTAAATCTGCAGGTGTAGAAGAAAATGAAGCTTATATATAATTACTGTTATATATATACACATACATATACATATATATACATATGCATACATATACATATATATATATATATACATATAGATATATATACACGTCATTATTGGTTTATGTTGAGGGGTGGGGGACAGCCTTACCTCAGAAGAGATTACAGCAATGCAGATCAAATGCCTACTCTTTATGCTTACTCTCCATGGTGCACAATAATTCTTACACTCAATTAAATGCATATCAGATAATCTGACTTCTTTAGTATCATCTAAAAAGGTAAAATAAATAACTAGGTAAATGTTATACATAAATATGTGTTCAGTGGTATCACACAGTATTTCTATAGAACAACCGTTGCATTTAGAGAATGGTTGCTCACATCTTAAAACTATCTGGACCTTGAAAACACTCCCATGTTCATTATAGCATTATTCACAACAGCCAAGATATGGAAACAACCTAAGTGTCCCTTGGTGGATAAATGGATACACTGTGAATACACAGACAGACGGATATATCATCAACCTTAACAGAGAATGAAATCCTGTGATTTACAATAGCCAGGATGAACTTGGGAGGACATTATGGCAAGTGAAATAAACCAGAAACAGAAAAACTGCATCATCTCACTTATATGAAGAATCTTAAAAAGTCAAATACTAAGATCCAGGAAGTAGAACAGTGGTTTACCGGGGGTAGGGGGAAGTGAGAGAAATAGGAGGTACTGGTCAAAGGGTATAAAGTTGCAGGTATATTCTACAGATCTAAGGAACAGAATAATAACCATAGTTAATAATACTGTACTGAATACTAGGAATTACTAAGACAGATTCCAGATATTCTCACCACACTCAAAAAAATGGTAACTATGTGAGGAAATGATATGTTAATTAGCTTAACTGTAGGAATCATTTCACTGTGTATATGTATATCAAATCATCATTTTGTGTACTTTAAGTATATATAATTTTCATTTAAAAATGAAATTAAAAAGAAACAAAAACAAACAAAAATCAGAAATACTGCATGAGGCCAAATTCTTGAAATATTTATGCTCTAGTGCTTATTAGTATTAAGAAGGAAAATACCTTTTTTATCCTGTCGATCTAATTTCATAGAAAAACTTCAAGTAAAAAATATGCTCAAATAAATTATCCTTGACTATTATCTGGAACTTTGCATTCTAATAACCTATAGATATTGTTCAAAACAAGTCTTCTAATTTCATCTGAAATTAAATTCAATTGAAATAGTTTATCCAAAAGAAAAAGCACTCTCTTCATATCAATCACAGAAGCTCTTATTAGAATATCTAACACTCTCATTCTTTTTGTCTAACGGTAAGCAACATATGAAATGCTAAAAAAGAAATTTGCTTTATAACAAACCTTGAAGGCATTCTATTCTCAAGTGGTCCACATTAGCCTACTGTAAACTCTAAGACAGTTCAGATGTAAAATACAGGATAGCATATTAAAGCTACCTCATAACAGATAAAACAAAAAAGAAATATTATTTTCAATGTTTATTTCCACATCTTCCAGAGGATTCAATTCATCAAACCCTCAGTATTCAAGCTAGAGTAAGAAATACAACTATTTTTTAGATAATAACCATAATACCGCAAATTTTATTCATGACAAGTAATAATTCTGCTTCACTTTATCTAATCTCATTTAATCCTCATAACAATCAATAAGCCAATATTCTTATGGCTTCTTCAAAGATGAGGAAATCAAGGCACAAATTTAGTGACTTGCCTAAGGTCACAGTTGACAAAAGGAAAAAGTACGATTTGAATTTTAATGTATGACTCCAATATCTGTGCTTTTAATGATCTCATATTTCTGCTTGGGAAAGTAACATGTAATTAAGGAATAACTACCAATTCCTAGTAAGTAACATACTTCATTTACTAATCTACTTCTCTACTCACTGACATGTAGAAATCCAAAAACATCAAAATCAATGAATATTTTTAAATAAAGCCATAAAAACCTAGTTTGGTCTCAATGAGGTGAAGGGAACTTAAGTAAAAATAGGTAAGGAACTTTAGGACTTGATGATCAATACAAATATTAGACATTATTGCACAAATAATATGGAGTATTTATATTTTCAAGTTATCAAAATACAGCATTTGACAATTCTCAGCATAGGTTTTTAAAAGGCTTTTAACTATGCAAACTAAATATCACATTATTTTTGTCATCACTCTTTTTTGTATACATATTGTTTATTTACAGGTTCTTGGTTTTTGCCAAAATGGCATACAGATGGTTGATTGTGAAAGTTTTACCTCATGCAGTAAATGTATCTCTGTCCAGATGGACATTAGGGTCAGTGCCAATATTGTACCTTTACCATATGGTCAAGAAGATTTACAGAAGAAGACACTATGTTCAGCTTTGTACCTCAACACAAATAATGTTTGACTAATTGTCAGCCAGCATTAACTCTATGGTCAGGGAATCAGGGATCAATAGGCCATTTAAGTAAAATATCAAAACCACAATCTTTAAGATATTTAGCTATATATACTTAGGAAAATATTTTAAATATATAACAAATTACAAATTGACAAAGGTAATAGTCTTTATCAAATTTATGGATGTATAAATTATTTAGAGAAAAGTCATCCTTTTTATGTATATAGTTCTACAAGCTTTGACAAAGTTGTACATTCATGTAACCACCACCACAATGCAGATGTAGAATTTTCCATCATCTAAACACTTTGCTAATACCATTTATTAATATGAAAAGCTACGCCATTGGATTTTCAAATGTTATATTAACCTTCCTTTTATGAGATAAATTTCACCAGTCTTGAGTTATGTTTTGTAAAACACAATTTGAATTTAATTTACTGCAATTTTGTTTAGAATTTCTACATGTATGTTCATGAAATATACTGTTACTACAGTTTTTCTGGCGATGTCTTTGTCTGAGTTCAGGATCAGCTTAATGCTGCACTATGAGAATAAGCTGGAGAATGATCATACTTTTTAATTCAGGGGAATGTTTGTGTAGAAATGGGATTTTTTTTTTTTAATTAACTAATGTTCTTCAGTGAAGACATATTTCCTGAACTTTTCTTTGTGGCAAAGTTTCTAGTTATACACACAAGTTCTTTAACAGATTACTCAAGTTATCTATATTTTTTGAGTTACCCTTAACTCAGAGGGTAACTAGAAATTTGGCTATTTCATCAAAGTTGTCAAATTTATTGTCAGGAAAACTTTCATAACATTCCTTATTGTATTTTAAATAATTATAGAATTTATGCCATCCCTCTTGATATTGGTATTTTGAGTTTTCAGTTTTTAAAACATTTTTTCCATCATCAGTCTGGCTAAAAATTTACCAGTGCTATTCATCTCAAAGAACCAATTATTGGTTTCATTAATTTTCTATATTGTTTTTTCTATTTCAATTTCTTTGATTTCTGCCCTCTATTATTTTCCTTTTTCTACAACTTTTGTGTTTAATATCATCTTCTTTTCCTAGTATCTTAAGGTATAAGTTAAGGTCTTTGATTTGAGACCGTTCTTATTTTTTGATATAGGCATTTTGAGCAAGGAATTTCTCCCTAAGTACTGCCTAAGGGATATCCCCAAATTTTGATACATTGTGATTTTATTTTAGTTCAGATTGTAATACTTTCTGATTTTCCATCTGACATTTTTTTGACCTAAAGATTATTTAAAAGTATACTATTCATTTTAAATTCACTGAGAATTATTTTATGATCCAGAATGTAGTCTATCCTTGTGCACTACAGAATATGCATTTAGTTGATGTTGGGTGTTACCTTTTATAAACATCAACTGCGTAAAATGGCTTGATAGTGGTATTCAAATATTTTCTATTCATAGTTATTTTTTATCTACTTATTCTGTCAATGATTGAGAAGAGATGTGAAATTTCAAATAACTGAAATTAATTCTTGGTTTCTTTTTTTTTTCTTGAACTTTTATCAGTTTTTGTTTCACCTATTTCAAAGATTTGTTATTATATGCATAAATATTAGGATCATAATGCACTCTTGATGAATTAACCACTTTAGCATTGTGAAATTACATTCTCTATCCCTAGTAATATTCTTTGTTCTAAAATCTAATTTGCCTGATATTAATACCGTCATCAGTAAAAAATCTCTTCTGATTAGTGGCAGCATGGTATATTTTTTCCCATTCTTTAATTTTAAGAATTTATATATTCTTAGAATATATATATTTTTATATATTTATAATTGCAAAGAATGTCTTATAAGCAGCACTTGGTTGGGTCTTTTTAATTCAGTATTGCAACCTCTGCCTTTTAAAAAAGTACAGCTTATAAACAATTTATATTTAATGTGATTATTCATATGATTATTCCATTTCAAATCAATACTGAATCTGTAAATTTATATTAGAGCTAGTATATATTTCGTACAAGCATAAAGAGAAGATTTCTTTGAAAGAAAGGGTTTTTTTTAGCTGATAACAAAAGAGGTTATCAAATTTAGTTGAAAAAAAAGGGAACATTTTAAATTATCTCAAAACTGTAGGGAGTAGAAATTTTAGAAATATTGAGATTGCAGCCCTATGTATACAGTCAAGGCTACCACCGAACAATTGTCTTTAAAAGAAATTTAGGGTTAAAAACCAAACCAAACCAAATCAAAAGAAAACCAAACTAAAAAAAAAGAATTACCACTTATGTATAACATTTCACTAGAAAGAAAATGTCACTCTTAGATAGTTTTCTCTCCTTTTCTATGACTTCCATTCTGTTCATAACGTTCCTGTTGAAAATCTAGTTTTGCTGAAAGTCAAACTCTGTGCAAGCTACCTGTTGCCTGTTTTATACAACTCATCATATATTCATTATTATCCAGGAACTCAGAGGTCTCAAATTCACCAGAGTTCCCACATAGTTTAAATAACTACATATTTGTAAAGTGTTTTCACACAAAACAATATCCATGCATATATATATATATATATATATATATATATATATATGCACGTATTTTTCCTAAAAACTTGGGTAATCTTCATAATTCATTTTCTTCTCCTATATGATGTCAATTCTGGTCAATGAAGCAGTTTGGCAGTGTGCTAAACTAAGCCAGTATGCTCTTCTTTTTAAATGTTGTCATGGCTTTAAACCTTTCCTACTTTCTCCTCTGCTGAGCCATCATTACTGACAATTGTTACAGTTTAGGAATAAGTTAGATAACCAACTTCATGGGAATCTATAAAATGCGTATCTCTGTCCATAGACTTTGACAATTCATATAAAAAATATATGGACTTTTTTTTTTTTTTAGGTTAAAGTATACAGACTTTGGGGGAACCTTGGTGGCTCAGTTGGTTAAGTGTTTGCCTTAGGCTTGGGTCATGATCCCAGGGTCCTGGGATCCAGCCTGGCACTGGGCTCCCTGCTCAGCTAGGGGTCTGCTTCTCCCTCTCCCTCTGCCCCTCCTCCCTACTCATGTTCTCTCTCTCTCTCTCTCTCTCTCTCTCTTTCTCTCTCTCTCTCTCCCTCTCTCTCAAATAAATAAAATAAATCTCTTAAAAAATCAAGTATATGGACTTTTATAATGAAATTTGAAGTTTCTTAAAGGACACCCAAAATATCTCTACCTATTTCTAGACTCTAACTCTTTACTATGAGAAGCTGAGGGTACTGAAAAACTTCTGCATAAGGAAGATATGAAAGTATTTCTAAAACCTGTAAATGGATTACACAAATGCCTCCAAAGATTTCATAAATAATCAAGGGATAATCAAAATCTGGTGTATCAATAAATTGGTAATATTCTAGAAACTCTGAGTCCAAATACTTTCTAAAATGGATAGTTAACTATATTTTAAAATGGCATAGTAAATCTATAATACAAACAGAGGCTAAATTAGAAATATCCACAAACTAGCATTTAAAAATGAGAATCTCATGTATTTATAACATGTTAATTCTTCAATTTCCTTAAAACAGCAGCTGAAAAAAATTCTATGTGTTATTTCACTAGAGTTTGAGAAGCACTAACATTTTATTTACAAAGAAATACCGGTAGGTCCCTGGGCTTGCGATACAGGCTATCTAAAAACCAGAACCTAATCACAGGATTAAAAATTGTGTTGCCTCCCTCAAACTTTACCACTAAATCAATAGGAAGCCTGTACTTTCTACTCAATTTTTCTATACCCTGAAACTTCTCTAAAAAATAAAGTAGGTTAGGGGCGCCTGGATGGCTTAGTCATTAAGTGTCTGCTTTTGGCTCAGGTCATGATCCCAGAGTCCTGGGATCTAGTCCTGCGTCTGGCTCCCTGCTATGCAGGAAGACTGCTTTTCCTCTCCCACTCTCCCTGCTTGTGTTCCTTCTTTTGCTGTGCGTCTTTCTGTCAAATAAATAAACAAAATCTTTAAAAATAAATAAAGTAAGTAAATACGTATACTAATTTTATTAAAAAAAAAAAATTCCTGTTTTTTAATCCAAAAATGACCGGAAAAGGAGAAGGAGAATCTACAAGAAAAGCACAGTTGTGAACATACCTAATATACACATTACTATTAAGGCAACATTTAGAGACAGTGCTATAGGTAGCACACATAATAAATACTTTAATATTAACACTCTCCCTGGAATAAAGTATAATGATAAATTTTTGAGCTATAGAGGAATTTAAGTAATTTATTGGGAAATTTAAGTAACACCCAGGTTCACCCAGCTAATAAGTGGCAAATTTGAGAAATAATTCAAAGTTTGCCTGGCTTGAAATTCCAGTTTGGGGAAATATTTTATCAGATTTCAAAAAGATTCTTAGTAGCTAAAGCTTCACTAAAACAGTTTTAGGTCTGTCCAGTTAAAATTGGCATAAAAGTTGTTCCCAGGTTAACACATGCTCATGTATGTACACACACATCCTCAAGTTTTCTGGCTCCTATAGATGGAGCTCAAGTGTTATCATGGAACTTGTGTGCTTTATGGGATGCCTGGGTGGCCCAGTCAGTTAAGCGTCTGCCTTCTGCTCAGGTCATGGTATCAAGGTCCTGGGATCCAGTCCTGCATTGGGTTCTCTGCTCAGCAAGGAGTTGTTTCTCCCTCTCAATCTCCCTCTGTGCTCTCTCTCAAATAAATAAAATCTTAAAAAAAAAAAAAAAAAGAACTATAAGAAAAAGAACTTCTGTACTTTTAATGTATTTCACTGCCCATTAGCTGTTAAAAAAAAAGGAGGGGTCATACTAAAACCATTTTTCTTCTATTTGCAGGTAGGAAGTTTGGAACTATAAGCTAAAATTAGGTTTGGTAATCATTTGGAGATTTCTGTTTGTTTTTTCTGTCTCCAGTGAATAAAAAAAAAATATATATATATATTTTTTTTTTTTTTTAATTTTAGAAATAATGAAAATATTGAATGTATTTGTTGCCTGTCCTTTACTATTTTGCATGAGAAATGCTTTCATCTAAAAGCCAGGTAAAGCACAATTATAGAACTTCAATGTGAATATTTAAATCAAATGATTCAGGCACTAGCTCCTTTCATCAGCCTGTTTATTTTTATGCAGAATAACTTTACCCAGACCCCCAGATGAATAAATACTATCAACTATCAAAACACTTACGCTTTGTGCTAAAAAATAATTGCAATACAACACACTTCTTCAAGAGTCACTCTCTCCAGATTTAAAAATTGCTATATTTCCTGAGAGGGAGAAAAAAGAAGCAGGACAGAATATAAACCAAAGATGAATCCCCTGATCCTCAGTTTGGCACAGAAAAAGAACTCTTACAGTTGTGTAGGCATATTATATCTATTCATTACCGCAAAATAAAATTGGTTCTTTAGAAAAAAATTGAATTGTGTTCAAAGGCTAGACAATCCTATTTAACACAATGAAAAACTATTTATTAAACCAGTCTGAGTCTTCCCAAAACTGAGATGAACACTATAAAGTATTGAATATTTCTTTGTGGTACTGAAGAGAAAGAAAGAGGCTGGTCTTTCTTTTAGGCTGGTCACAGTCAGAATGGGGCCCATTTCTTAGGCCAGCTATAAATAGGTTAAAATGATTACAGAGTAGTAAACATTTCACAAAACAAAGCAAAATGAAACAAAACTAGAATTTAAGATGTAAATGTGTGGAGAGATGTAGAACATCTGCCAATAGAGACAGAAGGCTTAAATCAGCAGAGCATTTGGTCCGATCAAATATTAATTTCAAGTATTAATCTAAAATTTTTTTTTAAAGATTTTATTTATTTATTTAACAGAGAGAGAGAGAGAGAGAGAGATCACAAGTAGGCAGAGAGGTAGGCAGAGAGAGAGAGGAAGCAGGCTCCCCGCTGAGCAGAGAGCCCGATGTGGGGCTCGATCCCAGGACCCTGAGATCATGACCTGAGCCGAAGGCAGAGGCTCAACCCACTGAGCCACCCAGGTGCCCCTAATCGAAAATATTTTATAAAACAAAAGCTAGTTCTAGAATTTTGCAATCCAGAAAGAAAGAAAATGTCATTCATATTCTGGGTAATATGGGTTTTCAGGGACTTAATTTCACTTCTTAAAAGATGCTCAAAAATATTTCCACTTATTTCTAGATTATTCTTATTGTTCTGATTAGTTGAGAATACTAGATAAACTGGATTAAAAAACACTAAACATTTTGAAAGCTTCCCAATGTATTGAACAAATACCTCCTAAGTATTGCAGGAATGATGAGATTAATCAAAATTTAGAATCATCTCAGATCTTCCCAAACAAAGGAAGTTAGTAAAATCTGAATTACAAAATAGAACCTAGAAAAAATAAAGAGAAAATGTTTAGAATCTATTGGGGCTTTACTTACATTTGACTAAAATAGGATTCAGGAGAGTGAGAGGAGGGTAATAAAGGATCTATCTGTTGAAATGTTTGAGTCGTACAATGTGAAGTGTTTCAGAGTCCTGCCCAAGAAGAATTTGGTCCACTACCAGGTCTCAAATGTCATGCACACATGACATATCACTCACAAACACACACACACACACACACACACACACACACACACACACACACACACACACACACACCCTGATGCTTCAGAATGTCTTTGCTTGGAGTCCAGTCTTGAGCCAAAGGACCTTGTGCTTGTGCTATTACATTTTCCATTTTCCACAAACCTTTACGATGATTCTTAAAT
>CM053614.1:25014796-25034233 GCA_028646535.1 Procyon lotor
AGAAATTAAAATGATAAAATGTTAAATAGACAAATCAATATTTTTTAAAATTCTAGGGAAAGTGGTGGTACCTTCAGTTCAGAACAAAGCCTTGAATATATCTAGTACACTTATTTGTTCAACTCTATTCAATTAAACACCATCTGCTCAATAAATACTTATTGTGAACACAACCTGTTTCTTACAATGTGGTAGATGAATAAATTTTTGTTTCCCAAGAAAACAAAATAAAACAAAAAAACTCATGGAAGGTTGGTTTTTTTTTGTTTTTAACATAAAGTATTATATGCAATATAATCTCCTTGTACATCTGAACACACAGTGAAATAAAACACTGGTAGGAATTTTCATGAAGAAAAACTGAAAGTATTAAAATTTTAATTCCCATTCCCAGATTCAGTGCTCACTCTGGTATTAGTTATTTCACCTTTCTCAAATGGTTAAAAAAGAAAAAAAAAGAAACAAAGAAAAGCATAAGTTATTAAATATATATGTGATAGTGAACTAAGTGTGGAAGAAAGCACAAAGGGAAGATAAAAAGGAAGGAAAAGAAAATAGGAGAATCCATCTCACATAAAGAGAAATTCTGGAATCAGAGACATCCTGAATGGGTACTCTTTTCTGATATGAACTATAAAAATAGACCTTATCAACTGAATAAATATTTAAATGTTTATGTACAAAGTCTTAATTCAATTATAGCAGTTTCTTCCCATAATCAACAGATGTTAAGGATAGAAGTTGATGATGCCACCTTCCTTTCTCACTTCTTCCAATGTCCTGCTCAGAAAGAACCTGCATTTCTTTCCCAGGGTTAAATGTGAGGGGGAGCAATATTTTCCCCACAAACTCACCCTGCATTTGTCATTTATACGTTCAGAGACTGAGGGGACACATTTTTGCGAAAGTATTGTCAGCCATCTGGCCTTGAAGAACTGTGGGTCAGCTGTAAGACCAACAGGAAGGTTGTCTATGGGTGGAAGTTTTTTTCAAAATAAAGAAAAGGTAATTTTACAGACTCAGAATAGTGATCTTGATCATCAAGAGGCCTTGAGGTGGGGAGAAGAAAAGGACAGAATAGGGAATAGACAAGCAGGGCAAGAAAAAACACCCAACAAAGAGTGTGACATGGTCAAGAAAAAGAAGTCACAGCAAACACAACAGTAAATTAAAAGAATGAAAAGGAATAGAAAGAACAGCACAGAGTGAGGGAAACATAGGCAGCGAGCCAAGATTTTTTTTTAATTCCCTAACGATAGCCATCAGTGTTTTTAAATAGAGATAGGCAATGTTCTTTTTCCAGCTCTGCAGGCCTGTCGTTTTCAGAGCTTCACACAAAATTGACTCTAAACATTCAATTTAAAAGACAAATAAGCAAGCATGCAGTCCAAATTCAAAGATAAACCAAAAGGAACATCTCATCATTTTAAAAAATATAAAGTCCTAGAAATTTGAGGGCAATAGGTAAATCTACTTAGGTTACTTTACCTCTCTTACCACAAGGCTATTTGCTAAAATGCTAGATTTTCTGATGCCCTACCCAGGAAAATAGAGTACAGCAAGTGGAAAAGCATTGTAATGCTAAAGATAAAGAAAAAAAGAAACGTAATTGCAATTGAAAATTGCAGCAAGCTACTAAAAAGGAACTCCGTTGAATGGAATTCATTATATAATAGAGCTACTTTCAAATGTACCATTGTACAGGTTAGAGCCTTTAGCCTTGTAGATAGTATACATGGAATCATAGAACAATATATACTAAGGATATTTAAGAATATAGCTACTGAACAGCAATTATAGACAGGAACTGTGCCTGATTGTGAAAAGAAGGAATGTGCTGGTCCCAAAGCATTTAAAATTTAACTGCTTTATTGGCAATACAACACATATTTAGGAGATACTGAGAAAATTGAAAATAGAAAGGGTAATGATTCATTTGCTTAACATTCGAAAAATTTCTGCAGCATGTTTTGATGACCAGGTGCTAAGGATCTAGACCTCCAAATCCAACTCCTGGCCTTGCAGACCCCCAACTTTGATTCACAAAGGGCCTAGCACATTCATGTTTATTCTGATTGTTTGCTACAGTGGGGGCAGGGCTATCCAGAGAATCAACCAATAAGGGTACTAGCAACTTAGCTGTAGTGGATGTATTCTCTATCTTGATTATAGTGAGAATTTGATTTGCTAATACATATGTTAGAACTTCTCAAATTACATATTTTGATATGTGTAAATCTGTAGTCAATTATACCTCAATAAAGCAGTTTTTTAAAAAAAATCTAAGTAGATGTGTATACATATAGATACACATATACGCACATATATACATATTGGATGCTATTAGAGACTACTTTCAAGGAATTGGCTCTTCCAGTTTTGTGGGTATTGGCAAGCCTGAAATTGGTAGAGGTAGCCAGCAGGCCAGCAGGCTAGAAACTCAGGTAGTTTCTATGCTGCAATCTTGAAGCAGAATTCCTTCTTCAGAAACCTCAGACTTGCTGACTGGTTCAGGCCCACCCACAGTTTGGAGGCCATGGGCCTTACTAAAATCAACTGATTACAAATGTTAATCACATATAAAAGAATACCTTCCTAACAACATATATACTTCAGTGTTTGAAAAACAACTAAGAAACAACTAGGAACCACAGCCTAACCAAGTTGACACATAAACCATCACAATAATCTCTGAAACTGACCCAGAGTTTAATTTTTTTTTTTTAAAGATTTTATTTATTTGACAGAGAGAAACACAGCGAGAGAGGGAACACAAGCAGAAGGAATGGTAGCGGGAGAAGCAGGCTTTCTGCAGAGCAGGGAGCCCGATCCATCCCAGGACCCTGGGATCATGACCTGAGCTGAAGGCAGACGCTTAACGACTGAGCCACCCAAGCGCCCCCAGAGTTTAATCTTTTATAGACCAGGAGGTTCCCTCAGAAATTTTGCTCAATTACGACAATGAAATTCGATGTTCTAAGTACATATTTGCATTAAACTTGCCAACTAAAACACAAACCTAGAGAAAAAAAGATATGAGCTAGAGAGTATAAATGACAGTTTCACTCCAAATTTTCCCAATCTTTCCTTAGTCTTGGTTCATTCTTTCTCTGTCGCAATTTCACTTAGAGAGTGATACAAATACAAATTACAAATAATTTTTTTAACAATTCCCCTTTTGCCTGAAAATATGGCTTTATGAGAAGATTTGATGGGCAAAGTACCTAGATATGAGTTAGTTTTCCATGGGATATAATCCAAAATAGCCAATAAAGAAAGTTTCTCCTGGGGCCCCTAAGTGGCTCAGTGGGTTAAAGCCTCTGCCTTCAGCTCAGGTCATGATCTCAGGGTCCTGGGATCGAGCCCCCCACATCGGACTCTCTGCTCAGCAGGGAGCCTGCTTCCCCCTCTCCCTCTGCCTACTTGTGATCTCTCTCTCTGTCAAATAAATAAATAAAATTAAAAAAAAAAAGAAACTTTCTCCTTATAAAGAGTTGCATTTCTTTTTTTTTTAAGATGTTATTTATTTGAGAGAGAGAGAAACCATGAGTAGGGGGAAGGATAGAGGGAGAAAGAGAAGCAGACCCCCACTAAGCAGGGACCCCAATACAGGTCTTGATCCAAGGACCCAGGATCATGAAGGCAGATGCTTAACTGACTGAGCCAGCCAGCTGCTCCAAGAATTGCATAAAATTTCTTAATAAACTCACAGGATAGATGAAACAGAAAAACTGGGATGTTGTTTTTTGTGGTTAGTATTTTTATCTGAGCACTGAGGGGCACCGCTTCCTTCCAAGGCAATTCTGCTGTACAACAAAGTCAGTCCACTCAGGAGGAGGTGATGGCTCACATGAGTATTCATTCAGCCATCATTATCAATTTATAAATGTTTATGAAAATTTCATTGCATAAAAGCCTGGTATTTATTTTAGCCTGTCTTCAGAAAAAGTAATTCTGAGACAGTAGCTCCTATGTCACCAAATCTCTATTTATTCACATTCCTGATTGTACTATATACTGCATGGGGGGTTACCCCATGTAGAACTATGGCATCCATGGGCCACTTCCTCCATAAGAAAAATAAAAATAACATATGAGTGCTTTTGGTATAAATATTAATATATTATTTTTCATGTATTTTTTATGATTCTAAAATAAATTAAGCAATTGTGTAAGCCCCTAATAAAAGTTAAGTTTACCTGGGGCCCATTGTGCCTACTATGACTAACAAACAAGTTGGTCCTCTCTTCCTCTACTTTCCAATAGCCAACTTTCTCCATCTACTCTCCAAGCAAAAATATATACTTTTCTAACTATAAAGGATTAACAAACTAGCCATTATTAGACATAAAGTAATAGTTCTGTTTTCACATAAGGAATAATGGAGCCTTAGAGTTCTGTGTGTTAATTTCATAGAACAGACCATTTACATGACTAGTAGAAATTCTTCTCTAGGTTAAAATAGAAGAAAAAATATATATACACATAATTATTATGCTAAGTGAAATAAGTCAATCAGAGAAAGACAATTATCATATGATCTCACTGATAGGAGGAATTTGAGAAACAAGATATAGGATCATGGGGAAGAGAGGGAAAAATGAAACAACATGAAACCAGAGAGGGAGACAAACCAGAAGAGACTCTTAATCTCAGGAAACAAACTGAAGGTTGTTGAGGGGGATGCGAGTGGGAGGGATGGGGTGGCTGGGTGATGGACACTGGGGAGGGTGTATGCTATGGTGAATGCTATGAATTGTGTAAGACTGATGAATCACAGACCTGTATCCCTGAAACAAATTAATACAATATATGTTAATACACACACACACATACATATCAGTAGTCAAGATTTTACCACCAGACTTTGCATTTAACCATTTAATTTTGGAAAGCTAATTTGATATAATAAAAAATGGATAAATTTAAAACTTCCATCACCCTGTACACCTTAAACTTACACAATGTTATGTGGCCATTACATCCCAATAAAGCTATACAAATTAATAAATTTAAATATAACTAAAATAAGTTTATGGCAAGAGGATAAAAGACTACTATAATTAAGATACAGTATTGGGATAAATATAAAATTTCAGACTATTATTTATAATAGTATATATTATACTATTAGTATATACTAATAGTATATATTATATAGAAAAAGTATTAAAATTTTCACTTAAAGTATTTTAAATGTTAATATGGTCACTTTCTTTACTTTTACTTTCTCAAATTAATAGTTTTCACTGGATGACTTTCATCTAGCTCTCAAAAAATCATTTATAGTTTTCATTGCCCTAATAACATTTAAAGATTACCCTGGCCAATTACCCATGTTTAACAGAAATAACCCAGAAGAAAAGCCATGATGTAAGCTAAATTTATCATGGAAAATAAATTACACAGCATTCTAAAGAACATTAGATTTATAACAGCATAAACATATGTATATATAGATATATAGACAAAGAAACATACATATATATGTGTGTGTAAATATATATGTGTATATGTGTATATACACATTTGAAATACAGTATATATATTTTTAAAATATCAGAAATGTTTATATGAATTACATGTTGAATATATGTGTCCTCATATATCTATTTGAAATATAGCTTATATTTGAAATATAGTTTAGAAAACAGTATGGTGGTTCCTCAAAAAGTTAAAAATAGAACTATCCTGTGATCCAACAAATGTGGATATTAAGTAATTACCCAAAGAATAGAAAAATACTAATTCAAAGAGATACATGCACCAGATGTTCTTAGCAGCATTATCTACAAGAGCCAAATTATGAAAACAAACCAAATGTCCACTGACTGATGAACGGATAAAGAAGATGTGGTATATATACACAATGGAATAGTACTCAGCGACAAACAAATGAAATGTTGCCATTTGCAATGACATGGATGGAATTAGGGAGTATTCTGCTAATAAGTGAAATAAGTCAGAAAAAGACAAATACCATATGATTTCACTCATATGTAGAATTTAAGAAACAAAACCAACGAGCATAGGTGGGAAAAAAGAGAGCAAGAGGCACACCAAGAAACAGACTTTTTTTTTTTTTTTAAGTATTTTATTTATTTATTTGACAGAGAGAGAGAGATCACAAGTAAGCAGAGAGGCAGGCGGGGCGGGGGGAGGAGGCTCGAGCCTCATGCGGGGCTCGATCCCAGGACCCTGAGATCATGACCTGAGATGAAGGCAGAGGTTTTAACCCACTGAACCACCCAGGCGTCTAAGAAACAGACTTGTAAGTATAGAGAACAAATTGATGGTTACCAGAGGGGAGGTGGGTGGGAAGATGGGTTAAATAGGTCATGGGGATTAAGGAGTGTACTTGCTGTGATGACTACTCGGTATTGTATGTTAGTCTTGAATTGCTCAATTGTTCACCTGAAACTAATATAACAATATGTTAACTGGAACTTAAATAAAAACTTAAAAAGGAATGCAGTTTAATAAAATTTGGGGACAACAAATGACAGTACTATATATATGATATTAATATGTAAGTAGTATGAGAATATATGTTTGGTGACACATACATCCTTAATGTAAGTGTAACATGTTCATTTAAAATATGCATGTATTAAAAAAATAAAATAAAATATGCATGTATTTATATGGATATATATATATGGTTGCAATCTAAATTTTTTCTACATTTGACATAGTTTCAGAAAAGCCAGGTTCACAAATTTTTTACAATTATTAATGGAGAAGAATAGCTTTCAAATCATCCTAATCATTCTGGATTTTGCCCCACAAAAAAAGTCCTTTATAGAATACTCAACATTTGTTAATTCATTAGAAATAAAGCCTCATTTTACTCTTATTTTAGAAATAACTTTTAAAGTTACTTACAATGTTAATTGCTCACTACCTCCTTGTCTGGGAAGAATAACATAAAATCAGTGATGTGTTTGTTTTATTTTCTAAAGTCTAATGTGAGGAAATAAAATCTTCTTAGCATGAAAATGTCCTTTTTTTTCTCTTTCTATTAAGATGCTTTTATTTTTAAATGTTGCTATTTGCCTATGAAACCAAAGTATTGGTTTACAGGAAGGAAAAATGGAATTCTGGTATCTCAGTTCCTGCTACTATGAAAAGAATCAATACAAGAAGGCTGAATAAAAAATAATGAAATCATGGTACCTAAACGTTTGCTAAGATGACTATTGAAATAGTCAAGATAATAAAGGTTAAATAAAATAAACCCACGTTGAAAAAGAACATGTAGAGTGTTTTCATAAATTAAAAAATTACTCCCCTATAAAAGTTAAAGACTGGTGAAATTCAGATCAATTTTTGCTTTTAAATATCTTGTGCAAGGAGAAAACAGAAACTGAATAGCCAATATGTTTGGTTACATATTGGAATTACTGAAAATGTACTAGAACAATATGCCTTGTAAAAATAGAATAAGAAACAGAACTAAAAAGCATTTGAACAATAATACCCTTTGTAATACTGAAGATTTTAAGCAGTTAACAAGTAAACAGAAAACCACAAAATCCTCAATGTTCTGACACTTTTTGAAACTACACAATTACAGTATTTTGATTGTTACAGGTTAATTTATAATTCTTCTCTCTTCGTGTAACCCTACTTTTGCTTCCCTTTTCCTATAAAGGCTCTAAACTTGCATAATTTAGGCAGGAAGACTTGCTTTTAAATCTGTCGAATTAGTACTTTTAAAGCTCATTACTATATTTAAATAAAATAGATAGCGAGTGACCTAGTGTATAGCAGTCTCTATGCCAGATATCAACCACACAGAGTAATTGAATTTGAAATCACTTGTTCATACAGGATCTCTAGTCAAAAACCACAACTTCTTAAAAAATGTGATTTAGCAAAAAAATTAAAAGTGATTTAGCCATTTCTACATAACATAATATTTCAGTTGAGAATAAAATCCTTTTTTATACAGCCTTAATCCTACCTAAGTATACTTAAGCTTTGAACCATGATCTAATTTTAATAAAGGATTAATACAATAAAGAATATGTGGAAATATATAAAGAAAAAAATCAATATAAATTTTGTCAAACAATGCAGACTCCCTTAGAAAATAAAAGTTGGAAAAGAGGAGGAGGAGGAAAAATAAAATAAATGTTCTAACTACAGGAGCAATAAAGGTAGTGATACAGACTAAAACTCTGCCCATCTACACAATTTCTGGATGGAGTAAAGGATACACATAGTAGGACCAGCGAAGGTGCTCTGTGACCAGGTGATTTTGTCTGAAGTGATTTGGAAAGTCATGTATCTAACTCAACTGACAACAGTTGGCATCACTCCCTGGAAAACAGTAGATGATGTCTCTCATTATAAACTAAATTTTAAGTTTGAATATTTCAGAAAGTTTCAGAAAGCATACTATAGGGGAGTCTTTTGAAATCATAATTATATTAGCAAAATAATAATAATGATCAGCACTCTTCCCAAGTAGGTAGAGTTACTCCACTACTTTGAATTTTTGAGACTCCAAGACCTTACTAATCAAGATTAATCCCTGTATGTCAAAATCCCTGATTAATTTTTAGAGACAGTTATATAGGAAGAGAATCGATAGATTTCTTTGAATTTTAATTGCTTTGCTTTTATTTTCTTTCCTAAAAGAGTCTTTATGCAGTTGTATTAAGTTGTCCTAGGAGCAAATCTTTGGAGAAAACCTTTCTTATATAACTATTTACTTTGGAAAGGAAATAAGACTCAATTTACATGTATAATTACAGCTCTATGGTGGATCCTCTTGAACTTATTTCATTACTTTTAGAAACCAGGAGGGAGGTGTGTGGGTAGGACTAGAACAGACAGAACACGGGCTGATATAGGTTGAGTGGATGAGGGGCTAGGGCATTATGCACCCCTCCCTCACTTGACTGTTATCAAACTTTCAGAAGATTAAAATAGCCTAGACAAAGATGTTAATAAAGTGAAAATTATACAAATGACTGGCTTTAGAGATTTTCTTTAGAAATGAGAATACCACTTTGAGTTTTAATAGTTCAGAGCAATCTTTTGTTTTTGTTTTTGCTTTTAAAGATTTTACTTATTTATTCGACAGAGAGATAGAGAGCACAAGTAGGCAGAGTGACAGGCAGAGAGAGAGGGAGAAGCATGCTCTCCGCTGAGCAGGGAGCCCAATGTAGGGCCTGATCCCAGGATGCTGGGATCATGACCTGAGTCAAAGGCAGATGTTTAACCGACTGAGCCACCCAGGTGCCCCCAGAGTTTCAATGGTTCAAATGGGCATTATTTGTAGAAATGTTCATGTTAACTAGTTGATTAGAGCTCTTTCCCCTTTATTTGTCAATATTCTGCTCACTAGGAAAAACAGAAAGGCTAGGTATAGAATAAGCAAATAAGAATAGGGTGCAGGGAATCATAGCAAACTAATGAAAGAGGGGAGATACAAGAAAGGCAGCTAATTTACCCATTATATGTACTTTTCACCTGGAACGTATGGCCTTATGCTGAGTGGTCAAAGTCACACGATAAATATTATTCATCATCCAAAATAGTTGATCATACCCCCAAATTTTGGAGGTAAAGGTAAATAATTCACCAAGTAATTCAAATATTTAAATGTAAAAACAAAATTAACCTATAGATGTAATGCAACTTTTATCAAAATCCTAAAATCCTTTCTATAGAAATAAAAAAATAATTCTAATATTCCTATGGAACCACAAAATACCACAAATAGCCAAAACAATCTTTAAAAAGAAGAACAAAGCAGATTGCCTGGGTGGCTCAGTTGGTTAAGCATCTGCCTTCAGTTCAGGTCATCTTTCTGGGGTCCTGGGATCAAGCCCTGTGTCAAGCTTCCTGTTCAGTAGAGTCTGCTTTTCCCTCTCCCTCTGCCACTCCCCCTGCTTATGCTCTCTCACTTTCTCTCTCTCTCCCCCTCTCTCTCTTTCCATGTCAAATTAATAAAAATTAAAAAAAAAAGAACAAAGCTACAAGGATCACATTTCCAGATTTCAAAATCTGCTACAGCTATAAAGCTACAGTAATTCAAACTGTATGATGCACATAATTCTACATAAGTGTTCAGAGCAATTTATTAATAAGAGTCCAAAACTGGAGACAATCCAAATGCTCATCAGCAGGTGAATGTATAAATAAACTATTGTATAGCCATACAATAGAATACTACTCAGCAATAAAAGGAATGAACTAATATGCATTAGTTCATATAATATGCATTATATAGATGAATCTCAGAGCAGTTCCATTAGAAAATTCAAACTGATCTACAGAGACAGAAAGCAAATCAGTGGTTCTGTGGGTGATGGAGGCTTCATGAGTGTACACATACATCAAAACTATCAAATTACACACTTAAGATAAATAGTTTATTGTCGCAAGTCATACTGTATAGAGTTACTTCAAAAAAAAACATGGTACTGGCATAAAAGCACATACAAACTAATGAACAGAATACAGATCCCAGAAATAAATCCATGCATACACAGTCAAGTTATCTTTGATAAGGGTGCTGAGTTTACACAATGGGGAAAGGATAGTCTCTTTAACAAATGGTATTAGGAAAACTGAGTATCACATGCAAAATAATAAAATTGGATACTTCTATTATACAATACACAAAAATCAGCTCAGGAGAGATAAAATATTTCAATGCAAGATCTGAATATACTCCTGATTATACTACTGAATATAATACTCCTAGAAAAGAAAACACAGAAGGAGAGCTTATTTATATCAGTCTTGACAATAATCTCATGGATGTGACATAAAAAGCATATTTAACAAAAGCAAAAATAGACCAGAAGGACCACATCAAACTGAAAAGCTTGTGCACAGCAAATTAGTTGCAAACCAAAAATCTGATAAGGGATTAATTTCCAAAATACATAAGAACTACAACTCAACACCAAAAAAATAATAATCCAATTAAAATGTCAGCATCGTACTTGAATATACATTTCTTCAAAGGTGACATACAAATGGCCCACAAGTATATGAAAAGATGCCTAACATCACTAATAATCAGAAAAAGGCAAATCAAAACCATAATACCTCACACCTGCTGGGATGGCTATTTAAAAAAAAGATAAATGTTGGCAAGGATGTGCAAAAATTAGAGCCCTTGCTACTACTGATGGAAATGCTTGTTCTGCCAATGTGAAAAACAGTATTTTTCCCACAGTACTTTTTTCCTCAAAAATTATAAATAGAGGGGCACCTGGGTGGCTTAGTAGGTTAAGCATTCACCTTTGCCTTAGGTCCTGATCCCAGAGTCCTGGGATCAAGTGTCACATCAGGCTCCTTGCTCAGCAGGGAGCCTGCTTCTCCCTCTTCTTCTGCCTACCACTCCCCCTGCTTGTGCTCTCTATCTCTCTGTCAAATTAAAAAAAAATCTTAAAAAATTAAAAATAGAACTACCACATAAACCACCAATCCAACTTCTGAGTATCCAAAAGAAGTAAAATCATGATCTTTTTTTTTTTAAGATTTTTATTATTTGTGAGAGAGAAAAAGCAAGGGAGAGAGAAAGCACGCACACAAGCAGGGGGAGGGACAGAGGGAGAAGGCAAGCAGACTTCCCGCTAAGCAGGGAGCCTGATGTGGGGCTTGATCCCAGGACCCCAAGATCATGACCTGAGCCTAAGGCAGATGCTTGACCAACAGAGCCACCCAGGCCGTGATCTTAAAGAGATATGATCCTTATGTTCATTGAGGTGCTATTCAAAATAGCCAAGATGTTGAAAGCAAGTTAAATATCCATTGACAGATGAGTGAATTAAAAAAGTATGGCATATATATACAACAGTATACTACTTAGCCTTTAAAAAAAGAAGGAAATTCTGCCATATGCAACAATATATATAAAACTTAAGGACGTTATGCTCAGTGAAAATATGTCAGTCACAGAAGAACAAATGTTGCGTGATTTCACTTATATCAGGTATTTTAAAAGTCACAGAATCAAAGAATAGAATGTTGGTTGCAAATTGTGAGGAAGAGGGAGCAGGGAGTTGTATATCAATGTGTCTAAAATTTCAGTGAATAGGTAAATTCTAGACATCTCATGTGCCAATGCTGTACCTAATGGTAGTGATATTGTATTATATACCAAAACAAAACAAAACAAAACAAAACAAAACAACACTGTTAAGAAGTAGGTTTCATGTGAAGTGTTTTTACGTGTGTGTGTGTGTGTGTGTGTGTGTAGGTATTTACAGGCATCATTCAGCATTTTCTATCTAGTGTTTCATACACAGAAGAGAGAAAGGAGGAGGGAAGAAGAATGGGAAAAATAGAAGAGAGGCATGGATGAAAGGGGGTTGGGAGAGAAAGAAGGAAATAAAGAAGGGAAGGAAGGAAAAAAATAAATTGAAACAGAAAAGAAGCTTCATAAGTTTATAAGAAATAGCTACATATCCAAACCGGCATTTTTGAGAATTAAATGAAATAGAGGTCACTTCACAACCCATCAAATTCTTAACTACTCAGATGCAGTGAGTTGCGTTATTACCTGGCCAGCTCTTCTCAGTACTCTTACATGGAGCCAAAGGAACTGTTAGCTTTGCCTAAAAGTGCTCATTTGCTACCCAGTGATGACAATTACCTGTCTCCTCCTCTTTCATGGACTCTTAATCTCCAAACTGAGAATGCTGTCAGCCAAATTTATAGATATCCTTATCTCAGGCAAGGACATCAAATCCAGAGAGTATGTTGAGCAGTGTGTATGCCAGCAAACCAAGCCCGTGGCACAGAAAGTAAATAACACAGGAAAGAGCCTAACAGCCAACAAAGTCAAATGAGGGTTGCCAAGGAATGGTTGCCTGATGAAGCGCAATGGGCCAGGCTCCAGGGATCAGGTTAAAATTAAATGATTAACCCACAGGGTTGGAAGACTCACTGGGACACCAGCTAGAATCCCAGTGACCTAGAGGGATCCCCACAGACTGAAGCAGCTGCTGCTTCTGCTATAAGCCTGATGCCAGCAACACAGAGGCTGAATTCACTTCTATTTCCTCAGCTTCTAATTAACACTGTGAAAGATTTGTATTTTTACCCCATGTTCCATCAAAACATAGACACTTTCCTGAAGTGTCATCATAAATATGCTTCGAATTTCTCAATATGATGCTCTCAGCAACCTAAATCTCTCTCCCATATGGAGAGGAGTTGAGTCCAGCCCATTTCAGGCCACCCTCTTCAGACAGCTGAGTAAAATGTGCTCTGGAGCCCAGTCCCCTCCTCCTGGCATGACGACAAACACCTTTGCTCCCAGCTACCTCCTCAGTGACCTTCTGGAAAAGCAGGGGATGTCAGGCCTAATTCTCCCTTTTGCTGCCCAAGTCTCACTGCTCTGAGTGTTCCATCTCATGCTGCTCTTCCCCTTCTCTAAAACTGTTTCTGGCCTATACGAAAGCATATGCTTATTCGTAGTTTTCAAAGTGGTATCACCTTATTGTCTCATTTCTGCTTTACATTTAAATCTGCTGTAAGTTGGAAAGTGGTTATTATTCTCACTGTAGATATGAGGAAAGGAGACTCAAAACATGAACAGACTTCCTCAAGGGCACACAGTTAATAACAGAAAAGCAATTCTGTGGTCCCAAGGCTGATGTCTGCATCATCAGACTTGCTTTTGCTTTATGTAACATGTTCCTCTCTCGAGAATGTAAGTTAAAGGGCTATGGCACTTCATTCAGTACAATTAACGTAATATATGATCAATAATTTTCTGTAGAATGTCTGAATTACCATTCTTAAAACAGTATAACACAGCTGAAGAATTCATTCCTTAAGATTAATAAATATAAAATTTAAGTTCAAATCACTTAAATGAGTTTGATTAGAAAACCATAGTATCAGTATCAGAGAAATCGAGAACATTTTGCTTTTCCTTTTATTTTAATTGAAACTATGTCATCAGCAGCCTGAACCTTAGATGTGTTAAGAAGCCAAACACTATGAACAGAATGTCTTTATGTCCATTGATTCAGCAACCATTTTTCTAGGTGCACCTACTAGGTATACACAGAATAAAAGCCTGAACACAGACAGATGTTTCTACAATGATGAAAGATTTGATGAAGAGCAAGTCCTGCTCCCTGCCCTTGATAGGCAAGAACAAGGTAAACAGAACTAGTGCTTATTATATATCTAACACATGCAAAATACTATGTTGAATAGTTTATAGGCTTTATTTCACTTTACAGATCAAAAACTTGAGCACATAAAGTTAAGCCATTAGCCCAATTTTCCAGTGAGTAAGAGCAGAAATGGATTTAAATCAAAGTATACTTGAAGTAAAACAAAACAACGGAATCTGGCCAAGCATACTTTACTGGTTACTTGGCTCATTATTTACTTTTTTAATCTTCTCCTCAACTTAATTTCCTCCATAATGAATCCAAAAGCCCAGAAACATTCCCCAAACAAACTAGCAAATGTCACCAAACTAGAGGAACAAGAAATTATCACCTAATATGTATAAAAGAGAGATACCTTTACTGGTGCTATTGCAACTGATAATCAGAAAGAACACAACTCAATCTGAAATGCTACATGATAAAGGAGAAAAAAGGAAGATATTCATTCCCCAGTATCTCCAGTTTATGCTTTAAGGGGAGTATTATGGCAGGAAGGAGATGAGATAAGAAGGAGAACAGGGCAAGAAAAGATATGCATAGAGATGAGGTAGAAAGGACAGCCAAGCACATCATTCCAGGAGCTCCCTATCTCTTTATTACAACACAGTAACCTTGTCGATACGATATCAATGCTTGTGTAGTTGCCACACAGAAACCACCAAAAATATAGCCATACTCCATTAATCTTAGAGAGTACCTGCACCTATTGCTCACATAGTGAATACTGACTTAGCAGCTATGCATGTTAAAATAAAACTTAGAGACTTGGAAAAACAGGGACAATTCATGTATCATTCTGACAAAAATTTTGGCTTTATGTTTTACTTTTTCCCTCTACAGATAAATGCAAATGATTTCTCCTAAAGAAAGCAAGTGATATTTTTGTTTTGTTTTGTTTTGTTTTGTTTTTGTGCCTTCAGTAATGCCATGGCTATTAATAATTTGGTAGAATACATTTGGTTAATTGATTAAACAACCATAAAATAATTTTGCTTTTTAAAAGAGTTTCTTTGATGTATTCAGGGCTCATGAACTCTCTTGCTGTCGTGATATACCATATGTATGGCTATACACAGAGAAATCCCCTGTGAAAGAGATCCAGAAAAAAGCTGAGCAACTCCTACACATCAGACAAATGACAAATTCCCAAATAGAAATGGGTAGGAAAGGCTTAGACATACTCTCACTATAAAACCCAACACAGTGCTGTACCATTAAGAGGGAATCCCCAACTCCTAGCTTTTCCCTGAAAAGTAAAGGGTTTGGACCCCACATCTATCATCTCAACTTTTAAGACTCTGGCTGGAGGGATAGGTTCCCAAATAACTAGCTCTGAAAGTCAACAGTTAAAGTCAAAGAGTGTTACAAAAGACAAAGAGGGTCATTATATAATCATAAAGGTGTCAATTCTTCAAGAGGAGATACTAATTATAAATATTTACATACCCAAAATGAAGCACCTAAATATATAAAGCAAATATTAACAGATCTGAAGGGAAAAATACACAGCAATACAATAATAAGAGGAAACTCCCAGATGCCACTTTGAACAATAGGTTATCCAGACCAAAAAGGAATAGTCAGTTACACATTAGATCAGATGGCCCCTAACAGACATATACAAAACATTCCATCCAACAGTAGCAGAATACACTTTCTTCTCAAGTGCACACGTAACATTTCCTAGGATAGATCATATATTAGTCCACAAAATAAGTCATAATAAATTTAAGAAGACTGAAATTGCATCAAACATCTTTTTGTACCACAATGGTATGAAACTAGAAATCAATTATAAGAATTATAAGAAGTAAACTGGACAATTCACAAATATTGAGATTGGAGATTAAACAGCAAGCTCCTGGAAAATTAATGGGCCACATAAGGAATCAAAGAAAAACAAAAAATCTCTTGAGAAAAATGGAAACACAACTTAAGCAAAATATATGGAATGCAGCATAAGAAGTTCTAAAAGGGAGGCTAATATTGATTAACACCTACATTAAGAAAAAAGAAAGATCTCAAAAAAAAAAAAGAAAAAAGAAAGGTCTCAAATAAATAACCTGACTTTATACCTCAAGGAAATAGAAAAAAGAGAAAAACTGAAGCCCAAAGTTAGCAGAAGGAAGAAAATAACAAATATCAGAGCAGAAATAAATGAAATTCAGACAAAAAGACAATGAAAAAAATCAATGAAACTGAGGGCTATTTTAAGATTAACAAAATATAGAAACATCTAGCTAGACTAACGAGATATAAAAGAGGTCAGAAATAAATAAAATTATAAACGAAAAAAGAGATATTACAATTGATACCTATATATACAGTAATACACAGAACCATAAAAAACTTCAGTGAACAGTTATACACCAATGAACTGGACAACCTACAAGAAATATATAAATTCCTATGCATATACAAACTACCAAGACAAAGTCATGAATAAATAGAAAACCCAAACTTATTACTAATAATATAAAGATGAATTGGTAATCAAAAACCTCCCAGCAAAGAAAAGTTCAAGACCAGGTGGCTTCACTGGTGAATTCTACCAAACATTTAAAGAAAAACTAATACCAATCCATCTCTAACTCTTCCAAAAATAGAACAGAAGAGAACACTTCCAAACTCACTTTACAAGGGTAGCATTACCCTTATACCAAAGCCAGACAAGGTCATCACAAGAAAATTACAGGACAATATACCTGATGAGCACAGATACAAAAGTTCTCAACAAAATATTGCCAAACAAATTTAACAATAAAGGACCATATAGCATGATCAAATCGGATTTATTCTTGAGATGCAAGAATAATTCAACAACTGTAAATGAATAAATACAATAAACAACATTAATAAAATGAAGGATAAAATCATATCAGCATCTCAAGAAATGGAGAAAAAGCATTTTACAAAATTCAACACACTGTCATCATAAAAACTTTCAACAAACTTTGTATAGAGGAAACACACCTAAACATAATAAAGGCCATATATGACAAGCCCAGAGATAACATCATATTCAACAGTGAAATGCTAAAAATCCTCTAAAATTAGGAATAAGACAAGAATGTTTACTCTCGCCACTTTTATTCAACATAGTACTGGAAATCCTAGTGAGTATTAGGTAAGAAATGGAAATAAAAGGCATCCAAATAAGAAAGAAAGAAGTAAAATTGTCTCTACTTGTAAATGACATGATATTATATGTAGAAAATCCTAAAGTCTCCACCAGAACACTGTTTTTAGAAATAATAAATGAAGTCAATAAATTTGCAGGATACAAAATCAATGTACAAAAATAAAAAAAAAAATCAGTTTGTTTCTATATACCAATAAGCCATCAGAAAGACAAATGAAAAACATCCCATTTACAACAGCATCAAAAGAACAAAATACTTAGGAAAAAATTCAACCAAAGAGGTGAAAGATCTGTACTGAAAACTGTAAGACTCAAACGAGAGAAATTGAAGAGGAACCATATAAAAGAAAAGATAGTCTATGTTCATGAACTGGAAGGACGAATATTTAAAAATATAAAATAATATTCATAATACTCAAAGTATTCTAAAGATTCAATAAATAATTTCAAAATTTTAATAGTATTTTACACAGAAAACAGAAAAAAATCCTAATAATTTTATGAAAGCACAAAGGATCCTTAACAGCCAAAACAATCTTGAGAAAAAAATAATAAAACTAGAGGCATCACACTTCCTGATTTCAAACTATATTATTACAAAGCTATAGTAATCAAAACATTATGGTATTGGCATAAAAACAGACATACAGATCAATGGAAAAGAACAGATAAACCCACTCATATATGACCAATTAATTTATGACAGAAGAGACAAGAATTTAAAATGGGGAAGAGTAGTCTTCCCAATAAATGGCGGCAAAACTGGGTAGCCAGATGCAAGAAAATGAAACTAGACTCCTATCCTACAGTTTTCATTTTCATAGACAGCCAAAAAAGAATTCCAGATAATTTGCTGATGCACTATTAAGCAAATACACCATGTTTGTATAAGGTTGAGAAAAATTATAAAATCTGTTTTCAACTTTTTTTAGCCTTAATTAATTGAAAGCATGCCTCTGTCTTTTCAAAGATTATTTTTATGAAAAGATTTGGTGGCAGCTCCTATAGGAGATAGCTATGCAATAATTCACTGAAATACTATTCTACTTGAAAAAGTGATTCACTTAGTCTGTGTTTTCTTGGGTCTGACCATGAACCAGATATATATATAATGTATTTAATTATGTTCAGTTCTAAAAAAGGAAGAGTCTTCCCAAAGGCAGAGAAACTTTGGGAGAGCAAGATTCACCATTCTGGCTGCACACATCGCTCTCTATAAACAAATCTGACAAATAAACATGGTCTCTAAGCTACCTACTTCCCTACCCATCTGTTTGTATGGCAGAGTGCCCTCACTCAAAGGACACTGCCAATTTTATTTTGGAAAAAAATACAGTCAAAATGAAGTGAAATAAATTGCTTCTGTAGAATTTGAATTGCTTAAACCTGCATGTTTGGGTTTGATTTTGGTTTTGTTTAGTTTCATTTTTGTTCCTGTATCTCCTTAGCCAGAGGAGAAGACATGCTACATGAATCCTCAAATAATATGGAGAGGGAAGACTCAGAACCAAATAACCCATTTTCTCCCGTTAAAACTGGCAATGTGTGAAATTACAAGCATCATTTTGTCAATGAGAAGGTCATTCTCAGGATCATCATCCATATTTCCTAACTGATTCTCTTTATTTAAAAAAAAAAAAGGCTTAAAAAAAAGAAATAATGAAAGTGAGATGAAGAGAGTCCAAGCCTTGCTTCACAGAACATTGCGAAATTAGAGATTAGGCAATTGAAAAACCGACTAGTAGTGTGCCTATGAGATACAGACATCAACCAGTGGGCACCTTCATTCAAATGAAATCCCTTAAAAGTTACCACCATCCAATATAGCACTAACAGAGCAATAAAAATGATATTAATCACAAAACTTTTTTTTTATTAACATATAATGTATTATTTGCCCAGGATACATGCCTGTGAATCGTCAGGCTTACACATTTCACAGCACTTAACATAGCACATACCCTCCCCAATGTCCACAACACAGCCACCCTATCCCTACCCACCCCCCCCACCTCCCAGCCACCCTCAGTTCGTTTCGTGAGTCTATGAGTCTCTTATGGTTTGTTTCCCTCCTCATCCCTTCCTGTTTCATTTCTCTCCCTCACCCCCCCAAACTCCCTCCTTGCCTCTCAA
>CM053614.1:25034733-25047752 GCA_028646535.1 Procyon lotor
AGTCAAATATACTCTTTCTATAGTATTTTTTTTCCTTATGCTAGGATTTCAGAAGATTGGTATTACTTTGTATAGTCTCAATAGTGAGGAAACACAGGCGCCTGGGTGGCTTAGTCATTAAGCGTCTGCCTTCGGCTCGGGTCATGATCCCAGGGTCCTGGTTCTCCTGCTACCATTCCCTCTACTTGTGTTCCCTCTCTCGCTGTGTTTCTGTCAAATAAATAAAATCTTTAAAAAAAAAATAGTGAGGAAACAGAACTAATAATTTCCCCACTAGTCTTGGTTCTCAGAGATGTAGATTATGGGCTAACAACAGACCAACCTTTAATGCTCTTATATTAAAATAATGTTGCCTATAGTAAAATTCCTAATGGCTTTTGCATCTATAATCTATATTGTAAAGAAAAAATATATCTTTCTTCCCTTATAATGTATACTTCTTAATCAAGGCTTTTTTCCCCCTCAGGGTAGATATGTGATATCTTACTTAGGGATATTCTGAGACAGAATTTTACCACTTAATTTCTTTGCCTAATACAACTATATAATATCTGATCATACATGTAATAGACTTCATGTCGAGTCACATGTAGATATTTTTTAATAAATAATTCTATCTAAATGTTAAGGTCTTTTCATCAATGTAGTTTTTATAAATTGGCAAATTTGTAAAAAACTGCACACTCTGCATCAATCCATCCATCCATCCATGCATTCATTTCACATTCATTAAACCCTTGTGTCAGGAACTATAATGTGCATCTTCCCAGTAAGCAGCACTCATTTGTACAGAGATGAGAATGACACAGTGAAGGGCTAGTGACCCAAGAGAGTTTAGAAAGATAAAAAAAAAAAAAAAAAAGGAGCTAGATGCCTGAAAAGGTGAAGACAGTATAAATGTGTTCTGGAACCCAAGGGCAGAAACTCAAAGACAAAACAAACTGAGAAAATTCTCAATTTGCTCATTTTACCAATGATTTTCCTCCTATGTAAAAAGAGAACAGGAGATGAAGACAGCATGAACACTCACTGATTATCAATTTGCCTAGAAAGAGTTAAAAGAAGCACTTGTCTAATGGCTTTTATTTGCCTAATGAAGTATATTGTAAGGTCATCAACTTAAAGCAATATGGGAAAAGAGGCGAGAATTTTTGAGAGTAAAGAAAAAGATATGAAAAGGTTTGTCATGAGAGGAAAAGCGAATTTACTATAGAAAAATAATGAGATCTGCAAGGAGCTCAGAAAATTCCACATTAGAGAACATAGGTATATCAGGACATACATGCTGGGTGAACCATCTATAGAATGAAAAAAAAAGTTAGGTCCCCTTTGTGAAAAGAGAACAGCCTCAGGGGAAAGAGTCTAGATTTCTGGATAGAGAGCAGTATAGTATCTGCCTTTCTTCACGTTCCTTTGACTTTCCACTCTATTGCCCTGGATGGATCACTGCCTCTCCCATTTGATAGGAGGAAGAAAACTGGTAGTACTTGCCCCCTGCTAAGTGTTGCTTAAGTGGTAGCGTCATGACAATACACCAGAGCTCACGTCTGTGGGAGAGAGGATAATGAACAGGTGTATGTGTTGACTCTGACCATCCCCCCTTCAGTCCCTTCTCTCTCTCCTCCTCCCACTATCTCATTACCAAAGATTAGATATTTTCCACTGTGGAGGGAGCACTTAGAAAAACTACAATTCTCACAAATGAAGGTAAGAGGAAGACTCCTGAGGATTAAGATGGAAAAGTAGTCTAACTTCTCACCCACAGTAGTGTTCCTTCCTTTTCACCCCAAATATCCATTTACAGTCAGTGGTTTAGTCACAAACTAGACTCTGGGATTTCACCCCTCTCTAAAACATTACCATACAAAGCATCTGTTATTGGAAGTAACTGTGCATTCCTTGGGATAAATACCAAAATATCTGTGGATCGTGACTACTGTGAAAGAGACAACTATCTGAACAACTAATCAACACATCCCAACTATCCCCTCAGTCTTTACTAACTTTAGACAGGCTTCCATCTGACTCTTTTCTTAGAGGAATTACTTTTTTTTTTTATTTTTATTGTGTTATGTTAGTCACCATACAATACATCACTAGTTTTTGATGTAGTTCTCCAAGATTCATTGTTTATGTATAATTTTAGAAAGCTTTTATTTATTTATTTTTTTAGAAGGCTTTTAATTCTAAGTTCTTGCTCTTCCCCTTTGCAATACGAATCTTTTTTTTCTTTCCAAGTCTCTTGCCAGTGTTACACGAAGAATGATTCTTTTAAGGTCTTGGGGTTTGAAACATAATTATCAAGGATGACAGTGCCCCTATTTCCCTGTTTCTGTGGGAGGATAAGAGCTTAACTTCAGGAGATATCATGCTCCAAGTTCCAAAATTCTCTTGGTCACAAAGATACCAGAATGTTTACTTTTCCTCTGGGAAAAGATAATTAACACAAAGGTCTAAGATCCCCCTCTTCATCCCAGCTCTTAAAATCTCTTCTACATTTTATTTTCATGGAAATGAGTTCACGTTATGTTTGGTCTCTCTCCTTCATTGTAATAGCATTAAATAAAGTGTTCCTTGCCTACTTCACATAGTCTAGTGCAATTTTGGTTTTGATACAACCTATGGCAAAATAAGCAGGATTGATAAACCAGAGAGTGTAGAATTTAGATAAGCAAAAAAGTAAATTTAATAGGATAAGGAAAGACATAGGGTAAGTGAAATAAAAACAATCAATAATAAAAATGGCCAAGTGGAGTCACTGGGTACGAAAAATATAAAAACTAAAATATTCAGTAGAGAAGTTAAACAGCAAAATAGCATTAGAATAAATGAGAGAGTAGAGAAATCAAGAAACTCACCTTCCACAATCTCAGGAAGACATGAAGAGTGGAGAATTAAAATAAATCATGACATGCAGAGATGCAAGTGTTAATACCTCAATGATAAGAACCACAGATGTAGGAAAATAACACAATATAATTAGAAATTCATAACCAAATAATAGCGTAAAAATGACAAAGGTCTTAAAAAATAGCAAAACAAAATGTTAATAATCCAAGGATAAATATGAAACCAAGGGAAAATGTATAAAACACTTATATACACAATAAATTACACAGTGAATTTATGCAAATAGTTAATGTAGTGCTTAGAGGAGTAACAGAGCTTTGAATACATTATTTACAAAAATTAAAAAAACAGAAAAAGAGTTTCAATACACTGAATACATTATTTACCAGGAAATAAATAGGAGGGAAATGACTTACATATTCAACCCAACAATCAAAATAACGGAATAGAAGAGCATCGAAGAAATAAGAAAAAAATAAAACAATAAAGTACAAGACAGTATATAAATTAAAGAATAAAACTTACCAAGAAAACAAAAGATGGTACTTTGAAAGAATGAATAAGTTAAACAAACCTCTGGCAAGTTTCAAAAAAAAAAAAAAAGGGTGAGAAGATAAAAAACAAATGGAATGAAAAAAATTGAAAAGTTAAAGATAGTTGTTTTAAAAACAGAATTACTAAATTTATTGAAAACTACAAAATGCCAAAAGTGCCTAAGAATGAATGAAAAATTTTGAAAAATATGTATTTTGAAGATAGAAACGGTAGTCATAATCTACTTTGTATTAACAAATGCAATGCCCAGATGATATTTTAGGAGATTTCTAGTAGTCCTCCAACATACATTCAATCTTATTATATGAAATGGTACAAATAATAAAAATAACAAGTAAAAAGGAACAGTAAGAGAGATTTGTCTAATTCAGAGTATCAAGCCAGTGTAACTTTACCAAAAAGAAGGAAACAGAATAACATACATAGGCCTAATTAATAGGTAAATATGCATGAGAAATGATAAACAGAACTTCAACTAATACAGTGCTACAACGTATCAAAAATTATACATCATGATCAAGTAGAACATAACCATCATCTTTTGCCTACATCACTGCGATATCATCTGTACTGGTCTCCTTGCTCCCAACCTCACCTCCATAGAGTCTTTTCTCTATCCGGCAGTGTTCCTTTCATTGCAAGACTAAGGTTCTGTCAATTCTCTCCTTAAAATCCTCTATTCACTTCCCAATTTATTCAGAATAAAAGCCAAAGAACTTCTGTGATGGTTAATTTCATGGTCAACTTCACTCCATCACAGGATACTAGATATTTGGCTAAACATTATTTCTGAGTGTGAGGATATTTCTGGATGAAATTAGCATTTGAATTGGTGAATTTAGTAAAGACGCTTGCCCTCCTCAATCCATTGAGAACCTGAAGCATAAAAAGGCAGAGAAGAAAGGATCTGGCCCTGCGTATTTGATTGTACTGGGACATAAATATTTCCCCCACTGGTGCTCCTGACTCCAACATTTGGGCATTCAGACCCAGACTGGAACCTACATCATCTGCTCCCCTAGTTCTCAGACCTTCAGACTAGAACCAAATTATACCACTGGCTTCCCAGGTTCTCCAGCTTGTAAGTGGCAAACTGTAGGACTTCTCGGTCTCAAATAATGTGTAAGCCAATTCCTTAGGTCTTATAATCTCTTCATATATATATCAAGGTTCTCTAGAGACCAACAGATTACATGGAGATATGTGTGTGTGTGTGTGTGTGTGTATATATATAAATGTGTATATAATTATATTATATACATATATATATTTATATATACAATTATATATATATTATATATATATATATATATATATATATATATATATATATATATATATATAAATTTATATACACAGTCTGTCCCCTCACCCTCCTCACAATCGCATGCCTAACTTCATCTCCTACCACCACAGAGAATCCTTGGTCACCCCGTTTCAACTGCACTGGACCTCCTTGCTCAAATACCTCATGTCTGCTTCTGTGACTTTGGCCACCTGTTCTTTCTGTGTGAAACAGTCTTTCTCAAGTATTCCACTGGCTCATCTCTCAATTTCTTCAAATTTCTTCTTAAATATAACAATATCAGAAACTCTTTATGACAAATGTCAGAGAGAAGTGTAAATACCCACATGCCTTGTCCATTCCCTTTTTCCAGTTTTTTCCCCATAGCACTATCACCATCTACTCCAATGGCAGTAGTTACTTTGTTTGATTCACTGAGGTATCTGAGTATCAGTAGAAAACATAAACAAAGATAGAAATGAGAAATACAGGGAAATTCAAATGGCTAGGACCTACATGAGAAGGAGGTTAAGAGCACAGACCCTGGAACCAGATGGCCTGATTTGAATCCTCTCTCTACTCTTCATTAGCTGTGTGATGTAGAATAGATTTCTTAACCCATCTGTGCCTATTCCCAAATACATGTAATTGAGATAAAATAGTAGCTATATCATACATAAATTATTATGGCTTGTAATGAGGGTAACTAATATAATTAAGGGCTTTAAAGGGTACTTGAACACAGTAATTGCAACATAAATGTATTTTACATAAACAGAAACAGAAAAATTCTAATTCAAATTCAAATTTGAAAAAAGAAAATATCAGAAATTAGAGAGTTAGGTGATAATAAATGTAGATTCAGATATGATAAAATGAAAACTAGACTGTATACCGTATAAACTCTTTGGAAATCCCCAGAAAAGTTAGGTACACCTATACCCCATGATTTAGCAAACTTACTGCTGGGTTTAAACACCCAAAAAACACACTGATGTGTGTAAGTATGGTCAATGTAGCACTGCTTGTGGTAACAGGAAGTTATAAACAAGAGAGATGGATATCAATAACTACAACATTATGCAAAATATGGTAACGTTTATTATGGGAAACTAAGCAGAAGCCAGAAATATAGAAAATAATACTCAGGAAAAATTTTTTTTCAAAGATATAAGCAGATCTACGGACATATCCTAATATTACATACATTATGAGCAGACGGCTATGGAGTAAAAAGGAATGAGATTTGGGAGGGGGTAAGAACATAATTTAAGGAAAGAGATTTTCTTTAATGAACAAAAAACCAGACCTTGACAGGCTGATGGAAGAAACATTTTAAAATACTAGGGACACCATGGCCCTCCTTAAACTATGCTCTGTCAGTTTTTCCGACAGCCCTCGATGTTAAGCCCAGTCCTGAACATTATAAATATCTCTAGAGGAATAAAAATATTTTATAAGATGAACATAATCCAAAGGCAGGAATAGCAAAAAAAAAAAAGAAACTCACAAATGTGACATTCAGAGACTTTATATTTCTTATCTTATTCATCACCCATGTCTAGGGATTTCTAATTTGAACCCTAATGCTTAGGGCTCAGAATTAACGAGCACCTACAGGGAAAAAATGCAAACTAGAGTACTTTAGATAGTTGTTGGATAAAGAAAAGTGGTAGTCAAGAACAATGAGAACTGTATTTATTGAAATTATATGCTACTATGTAAGAAAAAAAATAATTCTAAACTCCAGTAGAGAATTTTAAATTCTTCCATTTAACAAACACTCACTTGAGCTTCATCTAAGTTCCAAGTACCATGCCAAAAGGCCTAGCTTTTGATATTGGAGAGTTAAACTTTTAGTCACTGTAGGATTATTTACATTCTCTAAAGTAATGCTATAGATATAAATTAATACATTTTATTTTAGTATGTTGCCTTTTAATAGACTCATATTTCATTTCCTTAACACTTGTATTTTATAGTATTAAAATCTGAAATTACTGAAAACAACTATTAATTAATTATTTTATTTCATGATCACTTCAATATTTGATAGTTAATCAATATCCTTATTATTTTTGGACATCTTTTCCCTAAGGTTTATAGTATATTATTTCACAAATCTTTCTTTTTATTCCACTGAAATAAACAGAGATGAAATTATAAAAGCTTTTAAAGACAAACTGGAGAAAATGCTAGGCTACATTACTGAAAAGTGTTTATTATAAGTCATTTTACAAAGAATGTTACTACTGTCCTTTCAGCCATGCATAGTCACTTGAACTTAGCTCCACTAGATTTCTTGCTACTGGAGCTAAGAGAAAAAAATGTGGCAGCAGAGAAAGGACAATAGCCTAGCAGGACGGGAAATGAGAGTCTAGTTTCTGGTTTACTAAAATGTTGGTACTCAGACTAACTTATCTATATGACAACATACATTGGTTCAGAAAATTTATTTGGAGAAGCTAGGTTCTATAGATAAATGAAAAAAGAAACAAAGCTCTCCCCTTCTGAAGCCATCTTGCACTGAAGGAAAAAGTCAAGAAAGAAGTAAAAAGTGAACCTATAAATAAATAAATAAATGTAAAAAGTTGGCCTATATAAAAGATATATAAGTGTTAATTACTATGAAGAAAAATAAAGCAGGCTTAGAGTTGCAACTGACAGTACATTTTTTAGAAATGGAGTCGGGAAGGCTTTGCTGAGGACTTGATACTTTGTGCAAAGTCATGAATGAAATGATGAAGTATGAAATGCATGTGAATAGGGAAACTGTTCCACACGAAGGACATAGCATTTCAAAGAAGGAAATAACAAGTTAGAAGCCTTGTTGTAAAAATGACCTCAGTGATCTGGGGAATGGCGGGAAGGCCCAAATGGCTTAAGTTCAATAGTCAATGAAGTGGCACCAACAGCAGGGGCAGATCACACAGAATCTGCTGTCATTAAAATTTTATATTACATTGGCTGTTTGGGGGTCAGGAGGAAAACAAGAGAGATCTATGAGGAGGCTGTTGCTGAGTAATGACAGTGGCTGCTTCTAAGAGCTGCAGGAGCCGGCACTGTGAAGCACAGTCAGGTTTGGGGTTATTCTCAAGTGGAGCAGGCAGCAGCAAGTGCTGCAAATTGGAAGTTACTACTACGAGAACGAGAAGATCAGAGATAGCAGCAGGATTTGGGACTGGAGCAATCTGGTAGATGGTGGTATAATTTACTGAGATAAGCACAACTGATGTTAGGGGGAGGGAAAAATAGAGACCTTAGTTTGGGACAGTTTGAAATGTTCATTTGGGAGACCAGTGCTCTAACCCCTTAGCTATACAGCCTTCGAAAGTGAAATGAGACAAGAAGAAGGGACAAAGCTAAGCACGCAGTGGCAAGCACACACCAGTGAAAAAAGACTGGGGATGTTAAGGAAGTTAAATTTTCAAAGTGAACACATGACTTGAAAAACAGGCTCCAATAGAGGATTATTGGGGTTGTGAAATTTTCTGTATAATATAATGGTGGATACATTTCACTAAACATTTGTCAAAACTCCATACAGTGCACAACACCAAAAATGAACCCTGAGGTTAAGAATGGACTTTGGATGATAATGATGTATCAAAGTAAGTTCATCAATTGGAACAAATGTGCCACTCTGATGCCAGATGCTGATAGCAGAAGAGGCCATGAGTGGATATTGGAACAGGGAAAAAATAGCAACCCTTGCTACTTGCCACTCAGTTTTGCTGTGAACCTAAAACTGCTCTAGAAAATAAAGTCTACTAGTTAAAAGTAAAAAGGAAAGAAGCATTCATTTGCAATCTAAGTAGAAACGTTGAGTAGACAACTTAATATATTTATCTGGATTTCTGGAGCAAAAGTACAATTAGAGATGTATGTTTAAGAGTCAGATTTTCTTTTCTCAATAGAAGGTACTAAGGTAAGGATCTGAAAATTCATAATATTTATCAACTTACAACTGACTTAAAATTGACATGTCTGTGTACAAGTATATACCTATACAATAATCTAAAAGAAAAAAAAAACCTAAAACACCACAAAGAACCAGCAATAGAAGTAAATTAGGACTAAAGAAAAGTTTTTCATAAATCCCCTGCTACAGACACAGCAACGAGTACATTAAATAATAAAGCTGTTATGAAACTATAAGAAAAATGATTATTTTGTAAGTAGTATAGCCCAAAACAGAACTCAAAAATTATTTCCAAATTAGTTCAAAGCACAGATTTTAATTATATAAATTTAAAGTGTCTAAGTTGTTTATTAACTATTTATATTACAGGTATTCCACTTAAAAGAGGAAATATTTGTTTATTTAAAGAGTGCAAGCAGTATGTTATATCTGGCTATTCTTTTACACTGCAGATAATATTTGAAAAAAGATTATGGGTTAACTTTATGCCCTGACCTTCAACCTGAAAACACCAGATGCAGCATTCTTCTATAACAGCGCCTCTCAACTTCTAAGGTTTTTCACAAGGGACATGGGGCATCTAAATGGTGTAATCCGGCCAGATCTGGAAGCTCAGTTCTGGGTTACGACAGGATCCCTTCATATGTACTTTCATTTAATGGAACTTTGCAAACACCAGGCTCTCATGGTTTTTTCCCTCTTTAATCAAATCTACAACCAGAGAAAATAGTATGTGCAGAGATATTTCCTCCTCTTACCAATGTGGAAAGTACAGTGCCAACTGTAATTTTCCAAGATGTACTTTTCAAAATCATGTAGATAGTGATCTAGATAAAAGTATACTCTCAAAAGCATAATTTGAAGTATTTTACTGCAATTAGCTCTTCTGTTTATTCACACTATTCAGATGAATGCCAGAATATTCAGAGCTTTTTAATTAAAAAGCGACTATAAGTGATATATAATAACCACACAGTTGACACACGGTAATTGCATCATTATCATTGGTTCTCCCAAGATTTTTATAATAAATGCTGAAATATCCCAAGAAGCCTATTTTTAACAATATATACCATAAGAACTAACTTGAATTAATAGGGATCACCAGAGCAATTGCTGCCTTTTCACAGAAATTATGTGGTCTTTTAGTTAATGCGTGTAGAAATCCATAGTTACTAAATTGTCTTTCTGTGCAACTCAGTAATGACTTAAAATAATCATCTATTAGAAGACTTTAGCAAAGATGTTCTAGAAATTTGAAGGCATTTTCAAAATTGTAAATTTCAATGATTTTTATAAGCAGTGGCCTCAAATGCCCCTTTATAAGTTTCTTTAAAAAAAAATTCTGTTCCTACTCTCTTCAACACAAAGAGATTTATGCATGCACACACAAACAGATGCATACAAATACATTTACACACATGCATGCACACACACACGTGCACGGGTATATATTCCCTTTTTCTAGTTTGCTGATAGACACCTTCTCTCTGTGTCCTCCATATGGCTGAATAAGAAACAGCTCTGGTATCTTTTCCTCCTTATAGGACATTAATCCTATCATGGGGGCCCCCAATCTCATGACTTCCTCTAAACCTAATTACTTTCCAAAAACCTCACCTTGAATACCATCACACTGACAGTTAAGCTTTCATATACAAACCAGAGGCAAATCACGAGGGAGAGAACCAAAGCATTTAGACTATTAAAAGACTCATCAAATAAAAATATCCCGTATGGAATCTTTGAGAAAATTCTTAAACAGATTCTGAGATTCCCTGGCATAAACTCTTCCCAGGTCTCCATTTCATGTCCCCCAATTCTTCCCTCTGACCACTTGACTCTACTCACACTGGTCTCCTTTTAGTTCCCTTAAAACTGCTTTGCTCTTATTCTCTTTTCCAGGCAGTTCCTAACCCAGATCATCACGCTGCCAGTTCCTTCAGACTTCTCAGGTTTCATTCAAATTCCACTTGCTCAATGAGCCATTCTGTTGCCAACCTTACTAAAAGACACGGCAGAGATCCCATACATTATATCAAATCACTTACTGTTTGATATTTCCCTATTCATGCATTTCACTTACTCTGGACTTTCTTCTCTAATAAAAGTTAAGCTCCATAACTGCAGAGTCTTCTTCTGTCCTGTGCACTGCTGACTCTCCTGTATCTAAATTATCTATGGCTCAGAGTGAACATACGGTAAATACTTGCAGAATAACGAATTAATGATTTTTTTTTTCTTAGAGTGAGCACGATGGGGGAGGAGCAGAGGGAGGATCCTAAGCAGACTCCACACCCAGCACAGAGCCCAGTGAAAGGCTCAATCTCATGACACTGACATCATGACCTGAGCCAAAGTCAAGAGTTGGACACTTTACTGAGCCACACATATGTCCCAAATTAATGATTTTAGAAGTTAGAATTTAGTATATCACATAGAAACAGTCAATAAATGGTCTCTGTGTTAATAAGGGGCATGCATAATTGCTTCAACTTTAACAAAATAATCAAAATAGCTATCATTTAGTCCTGAAGCTCAGAAAATATAAAAATTTTGAAATAAGAAAGATAGCACCACATAATTCTACGTGAATTATATGCATTGTATATTTTTCAAACAATTCACCCTCCTATATTAATTATATATATTAAAATTTAAAGTAAATGCATTTAATTATCAATATACAGAAGAGCGCTTTTAACATAAATGACTAAAAATGGTTTAGATCTGCTAGTACAGAATTAGAGTTTCTCACAGAATAAAATAACCTCAGACTCTTAGGGACAGTCAGCGGCCTATAAATCTAACAGTGGAGGAAGGGTTAGAGTTTTATTTTTTTTTAATATTTTATTTATTTGAGAGAGAGAGAGAGAGAAACATAAAGTGCGCACATACTCAAGAGAGCACAAGTGATGGAGATGGAGAAGCAGGCTGCCCAGTCAAGCAGGGAGCCTGGTGCGGGACTTGATCCCAGCACCCTGGGATCATGACCTGAGCTGAAGGCGGCCGCTTAACTGACTGAGCCACCCAGGTGTCCCAGGGTAAGAGTTTTAAGCAGAATGCTAGCATCATATACTTTAAGAATAAATGGAATAAAACACTACTGTGGCTCATTGACGTGTTCTGTAATCTTGACTCTTCTGTCACTCCTTCACTCCTCACCACCAGCCTCCTTCCCATGATCTAACATAATGCTCCCATGTATGTGTCTTGTCATCTTCCCTCCCTTACCCTCTACACTTAGTTCCTCATTCTCTCACCCTTTACCCTTTTCCATTATTTTTCATTATATTTTTCCTAAAATAATAGGTAAATACAGATACTATTAAGCTGAAATACCTGACAAAATATAAGAAATGGGGGGAAACACTGGGAGTATTAGTAGCACCTTTCCTCATATCCAGCCCCTCATCTGAAACTTCCAACTTCTTACTAGTCTCTTGATTTCAACAACTAGAAATATAAATGTCTAACTTGCCCCAACTCTCTTACTTGCTATACAAAGAAATTATTAGATGTTATTGGTTTGCCTCTTGAAGTGACTCCAATTCAAAGATAAATTGATTTATTACCTAACACATTCATAGATTATAAAAACATTTTAAGTACAAAAGGGTAAGTTATTGCAGGGTCATAAGGTAGCCCTATTTTTAATTTTTTGAGGAATCTCCACACTGTTTTCCAAAGTGGATGCACCAACTTGCATTCCCACCAACAGTGTAAGAGGCTTCCCTTTTCTCCATATCTTTTCCAACATTTGTCATTTCCTGTCTTGTTAATCTTTCCCATTCTAACTAGGGTAAGGTGCTGTCTCAATGTGGTTTTGATTTGAGTCTCCCTGATGGCTACTGATGATGAACATTTTTTCATGTGTCTGTTAGTCATTTGTATGTCTTCATTGGAGAAGTGTCTGTTCATGTCTTCTGCCCATTTTCTGACATGATTATCTGTTTTTTGGGTGTTGAGCTTGTGTAGTGAAAAGAAGGGCCATATGTGCTCCAATGTTCATAGCAGCAACGTCCACAGTTGCCAAACTGTGGAGAGAGCCAAAATGTCCTTCAACAGAAATATGGATAAAGATGTGGTCCATATATATAATGGAATATTACTCAGCCATCAGAAAGGATGAATACCCAACTTTTGTATCAGCATGGATAGGAGTGGAGGAGATAATGCTGAGTGAAGCAAGTCTAGCAGAGGAAGTCAATTATCATATGGTTTCACTTACTTGTGGAACATAAGGAATAACAGGAGGACATTAGAAGGAAAGGAAAAGTGAATTGGGAGATATCGAATGGGAGATAAACCATGAGAGATTGTGGACTTTGAGAAACAAGCTGAAGATTTTGGATTTAAAAGTAACCTTGTTCTAACTAAATAGGATTCACAAACAAAGACAAATGT
>CM053614.1:25047852-25139080 GCA_028646535.1 Procyon lotor
GGCGTAGGTTAATCTTAAAATGGGACATATCATCCTTGAAATCTATGTTCCCAATACCTCTCTGTTCCATCTCAGCGAAAGCTTCCTCTCCTGACTGATTCAAAATAGTAGGCACAAAAAAGAAATAAATGTGGAAATAAATACTCTAAAAAGAGTCTATATCCCGTCCCTCCTTATGTCTCACTGTTTCCACACTTCACTATTTGATTTCAGTCGAGCTATCCTTCCTGATGCCTAATCACATGCATAAATTTTCACTTCCATGCCACTGCACACATTACTCTTTTCTCAAACCTTACTTATTACTCCATCCCATTGAGGAATTCTTCATTCTTACTCTTTAAGGCTCATATCAATTATCATCTTTTACCAAAAGCAATCCTTAAAACAAACCTCTCCCTGATGCAGAATTAAGCATATACTCAGCTGTGTAGTTGGGCCCCACACGAACACTTCTACTATTCATTTACCACACTATACAAGTAACATTTGTCTTTGTTTGTACTTTTAAATTAAAATATGTTACATATTGATTTTCTACTTACAGCTAGTAGTCATACCCAGCACTAACCTAAAAGACTAAGATTAGAATTTGAGAAATTAGCAGTTGTATAGGAACATGATGATTATCCATTATAAGGCTATATGTGACATTACCCATTAAAAAGGTATTTCAGAGAGAGGCATTTTATCATTTTATCATTTTAAAGGGTTAATACACCAGATGTACATGACAATTGCAAAATATATATGAGCTTAGCAAGCAACCCCCACAAATACTTGAAGCAAAACTGACAGAATTAAAGGAAGAAATAAACACTTCAACAATGAGAGTTGGAGATTTCAATAAACCCCTTTCAATAATTGATGGAACAATGAGGCAGGAGATCAACAAGTAAATAGAACACAATGAACAACTAGTACTAACAGAACACTTCACCTCAAAACAGCAGAAAAACATTCTTCTCAAGTTCACCTGGAACATTCTCCAGGACAGACCATAAACTAGCCATAAAACAAAACAAGCATCCATAATTTTTTTAGAGGTGTCTGGGTTGATCAGTTAGTTAAGCATCTGCTTTCGGCTCAGGTAATGATGACAGAGTCGTAGGACTGAGCTTTGCATCTGGCTCCCTGCTCACCAGGGAGTCTGCTTCTCCCTCTGCCCCTCACGACGCTTCTCTCTCTCTCTCTTTCTCTCTTAAATAAATAAATAAATAAATAAATAAATAAATAAATAAATAATACATCTTTAAAATTTTTTAAATGATGATTTTTTTAAATATTTAAATAATACAAAGTATGGTCTCCAACCACAATAAAATGAATTTTTTAAAAAAGAAAGAAATTTTGCAAACTCACAAATATGTAGAAATTAAACAATGGCAGCACACTCCTAAGTAGACAATGGGTCAAAGAAAAAAACACAAGGAAATTGAAGATGAATAAAAACAGAGCACAATATACTAAAAAATGTGGGATACGATAAAAACAGTGCTCACTGGTAAATGTATGACTGCAAATGCTTTTATTAAACAAGAAGAAAGATTTAAATTCAGTAACCTAATCTTACATTTTTTTTTTAGATTTTATTTATTTATTTGACAGAGAGAGAGATCACAAGTAGGCAGAGAGGTAGGCAGAGGGAGAGGGGAAGCAGGCTCCCTATTGAGCAGAGAGCCCAATGCAGGGCTCGATCCCAGGATCTGAGATCATGACCTGAGCCGAAGGCAGAGGCTTTAACCCACTGAGCCACCCAGGCACCCCCTAACCTTACATTTTAAGGCACTAGAGAAAAAGAGCAAAATAAACCCAAAACAATAAGGAGAAAAAATTTAATAAGGATGAAATTTGAAATAAATAAAGAATAGGAAAAATAACAGAGGAATTTAACAAAATCGAATGGATTTTCTGAAAGAATCAGCAACATTGAGAAATCTTTAATATAGTAACCAAGAAAAAAAGATGAGTAAAACTGTTAAAATCAGAAATAAAAGAGATATGAATGCAAACCTCACAAAAATAAAAATCATTATAAGAGAATACATACCAACAAGTTAAATAACTTGGGTGAAATGGACAAATTCTTACAAAGACATAAACAACAAAAATGGGCTCAACAAGAAATAGAAAAATATAGGGTTGCCTAGCTGGCTCAGTTGGTTGTGTCTGCTTTTGGCTCAGGTTATGATCCCAGGGTCCTGGATCGAGTCCCATGTCGGGTTCCCCACTCAGCAAGAGCCTGCTTCTCCCTCTCCTCCCCACTCATGCTCTCTCACCATCTCTGTTGCTATCTCTGTGTCTCTCTCAAATAAATAAATAAAATCTTAAAAAGTAAAATAAAAATACAATAAAAAAGAAATAGAAATATATATATATGTTTATATATAAGAAATATAAGAACAAGAAATATAAAACATATATATTAAGTAAAAAGATAGAATTAGTAATCAGAATATTTACAAAACGAAAAGTCCAGCCCAAAAGATAAATTTTTCAAATGTTTAGAGAGGAATACCAATTTTTCATAAACTCTCCTAAAAAATAAAAGATCAGTGAACATTCCCCAACTCATGGAATGAGAGCACTAATATCCTATTATCAAAACCAGATAGGCATCACAAGAAAACTATACAAAATACTGCTTACAAAAATGAAGGCAAACACTCTAAAAAATACCAGTAAACCAAGTACAACAATATATTAAAAAGCTTATAAAATAGAGCTAAGGATTTATCCTAGGAATGTAAGATTAATTTAATACCAGGAAATCAATTACTATAAAGCAGACTATCAATGGAATAAAGGCAAAAGCACATGAACACCTCAACACAGAAAAACTATTTGACAAAATCCAACAACACTTTGTGATGAATAGAAGGGAGACTGCCAAACTTGATTAAATGCATGTAGGAAAATCTGCAACTAACACATTTAATGGAGAAAGACAATTTTTTGCCTAAGATCAAGAATAAGACAAAGACATCTTTTCCTACTATTTCTAGTCAACACTGCACTGGAGAGTCTAGCCAAGGAAATTAGGCAAGAAATTTTTTTAAAAAGGCAACCTGAGGGTTGCCTGGGTGACTCAGTCAGTTAAGTGTCTACCTTCAGCTCATGATCCTTTAGGTCATGATCCTAAGGTCCTGGGATTGAGCCCTGTATCTGGCTCCCAGCTGAGTGGGGAGTCTGTTTCTCCTTCTCCCTCTGACTCTGCCCCGGCTTATGCTCTTTTTTGCTTAATCTCTCTCAAATAAATAAATAAAATCTTTAAAAAAGAAAAAGAAAAAGATAACCAGATTGGAAAATAAGCAGTAAAAATTTTCTTTTTGCACGTAGCATGATACCTGTAGAAAATTCTGAAAGATCCACTACTAATCTATTAGACTAACAAAGAAGTTCAGCAAGGTTACAAGATGTAAGATTAATATCTAAAAGTCAATTCCACTGCTATAATGTAAATAAATAATCTGAGAAATAAATTAATAATTCTACTTACAATACCATCAAAAAGATAACGTACTTAGAAAGAAATTCAACAAAATAAAACTTAAAAAAAAAACTCTTTTACTCTGAAAACGATTAGATATTTCAGAAAAACAATTAAAGACCTTAATAAATAGAAAGACATCCTATGTTCATGGATCGGAAGACAATATAATTAAGATGGCAATACTCTTAAAATGTATCTATAGACCTAACATAATCATTTTCAAATTTTAACTTTTTTTCTCTCATACTGACAATCTGCTATTAAAATTCCAAGCAATGGAAATATTCAAGCAACATAATAGCCAAACAATCCTGACAAAGAAAAAATTTGAGAAAGTCTTATTTCTCAATTTCAAAAATTAGTAAAAAGCTGTAATAATCAAGACAGTGTGGTACTGGCATAAGGACAACCATATTGACCTTTTCATTTTCACTAAGTTAAAATTTCCAGAAGATCAACTTAAAAGCAGAATGTTTAATATTTAGACAAAGATTTAAAATAATAAAGTAAAAGCGCCCTCCAAGTATAAAATGATGTTTTATAAGCAAACTAAACTGACAAGAATCCTCAGAAAAGATATTACAGAACTTTTTCAAAAAACATTTTCATCAGCTAATTTGTGCTCTTTTGATCATTATTCAAGACGTATTAGAATACTTGTAATTAATGGTAATGAGAAGATACAAATTTTATTTAATTGTTGGTAAGTCAAATCTCTTGATGCCTCTTTTCCCACTATTGCCTTTTGATAATCTAAATTTCTATTGTATTTAAACTCTAATATTCCTTATAGGAACAACTCTTTCAGAGACAAAGCAGATGTATCTCAAGGGATACAGACTGTAGCAAAGTACCAAGAAAAGTAACTAAGAGAGAACAATCAGAGCTTAAATAATCTAGGCCAGGTGGTGATGCCTGGATTGGTAGCATCAGCATCACCTAGAAAATTATTAGAAATGCTTATTTTGGGGACATACAGCAGACAAGAAACTTTAGTGTGTGTTATCAGAAACCTTCCTCCAGGGAATTTTGATGCACCAAAAAATTGATCTATGGAAATAGTAAAAGGCCAATTCCCCTATGGCAAGCCATTCATTTAATTAATATTTTAATGTCTTTGAGTAATTGTCAATAGCAAAGACTGAGACGGAAAAGAACATGACATAAGGAGTCTGAGGTCAACAGAATTGAAATGACTAGCCACATGTATAAAGCCAAAAGCAGAATCAGTTATCTAAGATTGCCAAAAAGGATTTAAAATTGAGGATGGATTAAGGATTATGGAAAGTTAATGTGAATCATTAATCTTGTAATCTTGTTTGAAATGTTTGTCCATAAACAACCTGAAAATATACAGATAGTAACCCCTATTTTTCCTTCTAGTAAAGAAGATGTTGGTAGATACTTCAAATGGGCATGGTTATTTTGAGGCGTATCATCTACTAGTGCCCACAAATACCTAATATGACAGATAAAGTGGTCACAAATTCTTTGACTTTACTCTTACCAAGAGATCTACTTTTAATCTTAAATCTGTGAAGACACGGTATCTGCTTAGCTGATAGAAAAGAGCAAGTGCAACACTCTATGCACAGAACCCAAGACACAGGTCACTTCTACTTCCAGATTCATGAGACAATCTCTTCGGGAACCCTGAAGCTCCCAAAGTGCCCTATTCTGCTGAGATAGCCCTATATGAGAGACCATGACATCTAGATGTTCTGTTTAACAATCCTAGGTGTCCTCAGCCTTCCAGTATTTCCCAGATAAGGAGTCAGATATGTGCATGAAGCCACTCGGAACATTCCAGACCATCTTATCTGCTGGCTGCATCTTACCAAGTATCCTCAGTCTGTATCATTTACAGGAAAAGCATTACCCAGCTGAGCCAGGACCCAAATTCCTGAGCCACAAAGATATAAGGTCTGAAAACACAATGGTCATTTTAAGCCCTAAGATTTAGAGTAAGTTTTTACACAGCAATAGGTAGCCATAACATAAAAGTATCCTCCTCTGAAGGCAGGACACATCTTTCTCACATACTGAAATTTCAACAGATGTCAGAAACCTTAAGAGTGAAGTCTTGTAAGGGCTCTGGGGGACTATGTGAGGATATCCAGGACCATGCCTGAGGTCCTAACCTCCTTGTCAGATTTTCTGTTCCTTTTGCCAGGAAAGGAACGACAACAGCACTCTAGATAAAGGCCATGACACAGTGCAGAAATATTTTTATCAATCATGATTAACATATTACAATAATTTTTATTTTTACTCAAGGAGAGCTAGGCAGCAAAATGGGAAAAGTCCAGATAATTGTGGTACCTTGTTCTTTTTTCTGCTTATTTTGTTGTTTGTTGTTGTTGTTGTTGTTGTTTTTTCCAAAGTAGAAACAGAAATGAGTTTAGGTGACTGGCCCAAGGATGTAATGAGTATTAATACATAAACCATTACTTAATTTTAATACTAAAACCAATACATAAACCTAATGACTCCACTGGCAATCACCAGTTTGTTCTCTGTATTTAAGATCTGTTTGTTACTTTGTTCATTCATGTTACTTTGTTCATTCATTTACCTATGTTAAGGTAAACAAAATCTTAAATTTTGCTAAATTTTTTTCTTACCTATAGGCTAATCACTAATCACCCTGTTCTTGTGCGCTTTCACATGAAACTTTTATAAACTGTCTATGGAAAAGAAGCAGCACCTAGATGCACAAATAGAAGAAAGGGAGTAACATCTGATATCCAACCCAACACTTGGCTCTCGTAAGCATAAAATAGTTCTGTACCAGTTATTCAATTCAGTTATTAGGTAGAGAGAGACATACAAGCGTTACTATGGATGGTCATTTGTTTTGTTTTAAACAAAGGCCACTGGAGATATTCTAGAGTTGTCCCTTCTGTGCATAAGGTTTTCTATGCTTAATTTCTTCTATAAGGCAGCCACAAGCACCAACGTCTTCATATAGACAGACCAGTTAAGGCCCTCCAACTATAAAGACTCTTCTTCTGCAGTAAGAATCAATATTTTGTTGTTGTTGTTCATTTTTTAAAATTGAAGTATACTTGCCATACAATGCTATGTATTGTATTTCAGGTGTACTGCAAAGACAGTTGATAATTCAGTACAATACTCAATGGTCACCACGATGAGTATAGTTACATCTGTCAACATACAACATTATTACAATATTATTGATTATACTCCCTATGCTACATTTTTCATCTCCATGACTTATTTACTTTATAAATGGAAGCTTCTACCTCTTAATCCCCTCATTTATTTCACCCATCCCCCACCTAATGACTCCACTGTCAACTACCAGTTTGTTTTCTGTATTTAAGTTCTGTTTGTTACTTTGTTCATTCATTTTGGGGTTTTTTTTGTAAGATCATATAGTATTTGTCTTTCTCTATCTGACTTATCTCACTTAGCATAATACTATGTCCATCCATGTTGTCAAAAAATGACAAGATTCCACTTTTTTATGGCTGAGTAATATTCCATTGTGTATGTATACTACATCTTATTTATATATTTATCTATCAATGGTCATTTGGGTTGCTTCCATATTTTAGCTATTACAAACATAATGCTGCAATAAACGTAGGGTACATCCAGTAATTTCACTACCGGGTATTTACCCAAAGAAAATAGAAACACTAAATCAACCTTTACTTTTAGATTCACAGGTTTTAGCCTGGACTCAAGTGGCATCATTGAAAACCAGGCCCCTAACAACTCTCAGCACTGAGAGGCAGGCTGGCAGCTTTGAATGACACGCTGACAATGGCTGCCAGCTGCCAGGAGAATAAATACATTCTCTGAGCATCTGCTCAATTCCTTGATAATGTTTTCCATTTTGTAAAATCAATTATTTACAGGGCAATAATTCATCTAAAGTAAAATGAGTAAATATGAAATGCATTTTCCTCATGATACTGATACTGTTCACTATAACAACATAACCAGATACTACAAATCATATAGCAAAAATAAGTTTTTATATATTATTCATATCCCTTGATCTAAGACCTTGACAGGAATACTTATAACAAATAAATTCAGATTTCTATTATAACAAAGGCTTAAGTATTAACTGAAAAGTCACAGGTTAGTCAAGGAATCAAGAGTACAGTTTAAAACGTCAACTTTTAAATTCTGACAGTAACTTCTTTTCTATACCCTCTCTCACAATAAGCAGATTTCTCCCATTTTGTATTCATGTCAACTTTCTAAACACGTTCTCTGATAGAAGTGTCCACATCTCTTCAAAGAGTCAGATACAAATAGTTTTTTTTTTTTAAGATTTTATTTATTCATTTGACATAGAGAGATCATAAGTAGGCAGAGGCAGGCAGAGGAAGAGGGGGAAGCAGGCTCCCCGCTGAGCAGAGAGCCCGATGTGGGGCTCGATCCCAGGACTCTGAGATCATGACCTGAGCCGAAAGCAGAGGCTTTAATCCACTGAGCCACCCAGGCGCCCCTCAAATAGTTTTCTTTTAGTGATTAGAGGTGGCAAAGCTAACCACCCTAATTTAATACTTCAGAACTCTGGTGTCACTGTTTACCTCTTAGGCACCAAATACAGCGGGCCTCATGACCTTTTCATGTATTTCTAGACTAGGAGTTTAAAAATCAATGACTTTTTTCACTGTTTTATAAATTACCTTCTTCTCCTATGTCCTGATATCCAGATGTCTCCTCCTTCTGACATTAAATTCTCCTTGGATACAAATACAAAGTGTCGATACCCATGTATCACTTCTTAATTCCTCTCTTAAGTAAGCTGTTTAACTGAAATAAAATCCAACTCTCATATCTGGAGTTCAAATTTGGCTTTATGAGAGTCAAGCAAGATTAAGAACGATCAAATAGAGAAATCTTGATAGGTACCAATTACTACTCTGGTGGCTTTCCATCTGCCTTCTAGTTAATCTCCACAAGGTAACTTCAGTGTATTGTTGTTCATATGTTTTACATATAAGGAAAGTGAGCCTCACTATAATTAAAAAACATTAAATGACAGAGTATGGAAACTCTTCATCAAAGGAGCAAACTTCCACTTCTTTAGCGATCAACTCCTGGGAACTTTGAACAATGCTTTGAAATACGAAGGATGGATTTGGAAAAATAACTGAAGCAATAGTATTTGCTGCTAAAAAATGAAATGTAAATCAACTTAATAAACCAAGCATTTTAATAACTACGCCCTAATGCTTGTAATATGATTCCTATTCATACCTGAAACCCCATTCATGGAACTAAACATCAGAAATTACCACAGGATGTTATTAAGGGTAATCACTGAATTAGGAATTTATACTTTATGACAGAAGTATAGAAAATATTTCTATTTTGCTCATCTAGAAGAAAAATACAAAAACCTATACATCTTACCCGTTCATGGGATTAACTGACTAGCATCTCTGACTAGTATTGAATAAGTGGCAACATGGCAACAAATATTACTAAAATATGGCAATATTCTGTTATGAATATGACTTTTTTTTATTTTAATTTTATTTATTTATTTTTTTCAGTGTTACAAGATTCATTGTTTTGCACTACACCCAGTGCTCCATGCAGTACGTGCCCTCCTCAATACCCACCACCAGGCTCATCCAACCCCCACCCCCCTCCCCTCCAAAACCCTCAGTTTGTTGCTCATAGTCTATGAATATGAAATTTAAACTATATTTAGAAATAGAATTTTCATAAACAGTAACTCTAAAATGTATAATTCTTTAATGGTGTGCATAAGTGTGAAAGCCAGTGTATACTGACTGCTGAAAACTAGTTTTTACTCTTCAGAAATTTTCAGTTTCTTGTTAAGTACAACTATTATTAAAAACTAAATTATATAGTTATAATAATCAAAGAAATTATGAAAAATATGAGTTAATTCAAACTCGTCATAGTTTCCTGATTATTTTACCAAATATTACTATTACAGAAGTTCTTGAGATTTACATTTTCTATATCTGTGTGGCAGAAATACCGCATAATGGTGTGCTACTGTAACCGTCTGTCCAATTTACTTAGTGACGTCACATTTGTAGCTTTAAACTGGTATTTCAATCACCAAAATCAGCAAACACTAACGAGCAAGGCTGTTATTCCTGGAGAGTGAACTGTTGAACATTTACCTGTACACTACTATATATAGCTATATGATTATTTTTACTAATTCACAGTGATCTCAACACAGCTGATAAGTGAGTCAGGGCTGATGGAGATAAAAATATGAACTTTATTAGTGATGAAGCTGTTTTCAGAAGCTGCTTTTAGATCTGCAGCTAAATAAGTTCTCTAGTCCTATGCTGCATAATTAGATAAATTTACTCCTGGTCCCAACCCAGCTGACATCTGCAAACTAACCTTGAGCAAGCAGTCCCAAATCCAGCCACTCCATAGGCAGACAAATCTACAAATCAGGGACAGAGAAAGGAAAGGCTGAGACAAGCATGCTCTGCAACTTCTCTCAAAGTCACAGCATCATTTAGTTTATGTTTGGCTGCTTGTAACAGAAAAATATAAAATAACAATGACTAAACAAGACAGATCTACATCACAGCAGATTTCCTGATACAAGTGTTCCATGAATGCTATAACTCTGTTTAACTCTCCTTGCTTCCATTCTGAACAAGTCATGACCTTTCTAAATATGATTCTCAACAACAACAGGATCACCATCTCATTTATATTTAACCAGCAACAAAGACAAATGAAAGGAAAAGAGCCCGTCTTCCATTTTAAGATGATTTCCTAAAACACTACTCAATTCTTCCTCATCAGTAAAAACTCAGATGATCACAACTACTGCAATGAAAAGTGGTAAATTTAGTCTTTATTTGGGTGCATCGATGTTTGAGATATATATTATGTTCTGTCACTAAAAATGAAAGGGGGAATGTATGGAGAATCAGCCATACTCATCAATTTCATTAAATGAGTGAGAAGAGAGGCCAGAAATGTGCCTGAATGCACCCTAAAACACAGGCACAGTAAATCACTGTCTACCATAACCTTTGCTTTCTTATTCCCTGAATCCATTACAATGAGGGCAACAGAAATCTCACTCATGGAAGTATATATAATAAGACTGCAAAGCAATTGCAAGGGACAACACAAAAGAATTTAAAGGACTATACCAAAACTAAATAATTCTAATAACTTTGCACTTAGTTAGTCATTGGGCTTAGACACAGGGGAGGGGGAAATTATGCATCCCTACAAAGTATTCCATATTTACATAAAAATTAATTAAATGAAACTTCAATTATTGTCAACAATTTGGAAGACAACTCTACATTATAAGAAAGTTAAAATATAGTATACTCAAAAGAAAAAAATGTGACTTGATCATACTAAATATTCAATTGTCCCCAAACTGAGTGAAAAAAGCATGGCCTACATATCTTTATGAATCTGCTATAATAAATGGATAAAAAATAATCTGTAAATTTACAGGTCACTTTTAACTATATCTGATTTTCTGAAGGAACTGAGGTTGTTTAAAGTGTGTCTTCTTAAGTAGTTTAGTAATTATCAGAACATGCATTTGTGTAGCAAACTCTTTATAGATAGTGTGAGTTTAAACATCATTCTAATACTTGTCTAAATTTCTTCAAATTCTGGTACACTGATGTTTGAATTAATGAGATTTTATTTTAAATTCTAATTTTTGCAAGGACACAGAAAGTTTCATTATCAGTAATGTACTTTTCAATCCTTGATGAAATGCCTGAAATAAGTACCATGTCATTATAATGTAATTCCAACTAGAGAAGAATATTGAATGTGCCTTAATATCTCTTCCTAATGTGACTTTGCAGTACTTTTGTAAGCACCAATGCAGAGACACTTAACATTATGTGATTAAGTTAGCATGTTTTAAACATTTCTGATTTTTTTTTTGGAACTAGCAATAAATCAGTATGTTTCTAGATGCTGCTGAGGAGTAATCTCCATCTATAGAACAGAAGTTTTAACATTTGCCTAATATTATGCCCTTGCTATGAGATTTCCCTTCCATTCAATTTCAACACAGAAATCATTTTTAATCAGAGAAAATAAGCATGATAATCAAATGCAAAGCAGCATAGGCTCATAGTGAATGTTTGTTCTAATGAGAACTTAACTTCTGCTTATGTCAGATAATTTAGCTCTTAAAGCTGTAACTGACTATTAAGCCAAGGAAAAGTCTAAGCGAATCGCTAAATTCCTTCAGGAAGCTAGAAAAAAATTCCCCTATAACCCTTATGCATTTCCTCATCATTAAAGAGGTCACAGTTTCTCTGGAGCCACAAGTACACCCATATTACATGCCTCATCAATTCTCAGTCTGTGTACAGCCCTTCAATTAATATCTAGGATCATATCAGAAACACTAACAAAAACTCACTTGATCTAGCTAGGCTCATTTGTTGAGCCTGCAAGGTTAAACTAGTCTAATTAAAGGTGGTAGTGAATTTTAAAAAAATGGACTTTTGCATCCACTCTTCTATCCTCCAGACATTATTCAAAAGACTTGAATGTTAACAGTATCTGCAGGCTCACTTTTAATGACATACACCTTACATAGAACGAAACAGTTCATGCAAAAAACAGAACTGAGCAAACTACCTAATGCCATGAGAAATGATTAATTTGTTCTCTTGAGCTAGAGAACAGATAAACATTTGGTTGTCTTGATGAACTGAGGGTCACTAGGATGGTTTCCTAGTGTTTTTTTTTTTTTTAAAAAAAACTTTTTAAAGTTTTCCTAGTGTTTAAAAAAAAACATTCTAAAATGTTTTTTTTTTCATTTTTTCTAAATAGTATTTTATTTATTTATTTATTAGAGAGAGAGAGGGAGCACAAACAGAGGAAGCGGCAGGCAGGGGGAGAGGGAGAAACAAGCCCCCCCAGCAGGGAGCCAGATGCAGGGTTGGATCCCAGGATCAGAAACTGAGCCAAAGGCATATGCTTAACCAATTGAGCTACCCACGCACCTTTAAATGGTTTTTAAAACTTTGAACACAATGTGTCAATTTACATATGGTTAGTAAAAAAAAAAAAAAAAATGGAGTAAGATAAAGATGGGTTTTTCAATATAAAATTTCTATAAATTGCTGTTAATTATATTTAGATCGTGATGATGGAGCAATCAAAATGAGATATCCAAGAAAAGAATATGACATGATGTTAGGAATCAGTTTTCAATCTTGCTGAAATTAAAACGGTCAGATGACAGGGGTGCCTAGGTGGTACAGTTAGTTAAGTCCCTGACTTTTGGTTTCGGGTCCTGAAATAGAGCCCCATGTAAGGCTCTGGGCTCAGCGTGGAGCATGCTTGGGATTCTCTCCCTCTCCCTCCCCCTGTTCTTTCTCTCTCTCTCTTAAATAAATAAAACTTTTAAAGAAAATGTCAGATGATAGATATACTTTATTCTCATTTGGATTAAGTGGGAACCACACACACATTAAGTTTACACCGGATTCCTGAGTTTTGGGGCAGACACTAGGGTTATATTTAACAGATACAGGGCTGCAGTGGAGTATGAAAGACAAAGGCAAAAATAATACCAAAGCCAGGCAGAGACTTCTTACTTCCTCTTAAAATGAAGAGTGTAGAAAATATCATTGCTCCCAGTGTAACAACAAAAAAACCTGGATAATCTACAAAATCAAAACTTCCCTGAAAATGTCTGAGAGCTGATTCTGGACATCAAGCAATTTGCTTAACTTTTAAGGAAATACAGGTACCTCTAAGAAAAACTGGTACTGTGACAAGAGATTCATGCTAAGCGAAGAACAGGAGGAAGACCAGGCCATCATGCTAGCAGTTAAGAATTCAAATATATGTATAAATATAACGCAGCCATTTCATACAGTCATTTTTAACCCAACTATAGGCTCTTCACAAGACATCACTGAATGTTCAGTAGAAAGAATGTGGCCTGGGTATCAAAGAAAACCTTCATCAGTGGTGCCAGGTTGAGGGAGATGAGTGAACCCTACTGCAAAAAAACATAAAGCCTTGCAAAAAGACCTTCCTAGATTATTACTCCTAGGAGATAAAAGCTTTAAGCTGCCATAAAAAGGAAAGCAAATGTATTATACCCTAAGACAAATCTCAAGACCTACTCCTTCTGGGAGAAGAGTAACATACCTTCTACTAATGACAAAGGGGCATGAAGTTACTGTTGTCCAGACCACAGGATAACTCCTACCATTAAGGGAAACAGAAAGTATTATGGAGACCTAGGGACTCAGGAACTGAGTCTAGAGCAGGACAAGAAAGAATCTCTGTCCCTGTACAAGCTAGCAAGTACTGAGATAATAACATTCTGCTGGGGTAAGGACAAAAGCATGGAGACAGGCTCTCTCTGAGAGAATCGTGAGGAAAAGCTGGAAGCTGAGGATGGAATAAAACAAAAACCTTTCAGCAATCTAGTCTCCATCTTATGCACTAGTTAACACTAAAGAAATTTCAAAGCCAGTGGTGCACCAAAGTAACCATAATAACAGCAATTCTCAAATTGAGGTCAACTTCTAACTATATTAATTCGATCCCCACACAAAAAGTAGTATGAGACAAAATACTCAAGCTTAGATAAAAAATTACCACAGCCTCTACGTTCTAACATATGATGTTTAAGTTTCAACAGAATACTAGAAGACACACACACACACACGCACATGCACACACACATTCACATACACACAAACAAGAAAAATCACCTCATATCAAGAGAAAAAGCACTTAACAAACCCAGTCTTAAATATGGCCCAGTTGTTAGAACTACCAGAACTACCGGGTACTTAAAATAATTATAATTAACATAAAGAAACTGATAGAAAAAAATGTGTATGAACAGATGGGAAGCACAAATGGGAAATTGAAACTCTAAGAATAAAATTAAAATGCTAAAAAAATAACCCCATAGTAACAGATTTGAAGAAAGCCTCTGAGGGATTCACTGTGATACTTGACACAAGGTATCAAAAGGCGCACTTGGGGACAGGTGAGTAGAAACTACCCAAACTGAAACACAAACAGGGGAAAAAACACCCTAAAAATTAGTGAAACACAAAAACAAAAACAACAACAAAATACAGCATCTGAGAGTTATGGGAGATATCAAATAGTTTAACATACAATTAATTGTTCTCAGTAACAGAAGAGAGAAAAAATAAGGCAGAAGTATTAAAGAAGATAATTACTGAGAATTTTCCCAAAATTAAGTTAAACTACAGAGTCAAAAATATCAGAAACCTCTGGGGCGCCTGGGTGGCTCAGTGGGTTAAACCTCTGCCTTTGGCTCAGGTCATGATCTCAGGGTCCTGGGATCGAGCCCTGCGTCAGGCTCTCTGCTCAACAGGAAGACTGCTTTTCTCTCTATCTGCCTGCCTCTCTGACTACTTGTGATCTCTCTCTCTGTCAAATAAGTAAATAAAATATTTAAAAAATACATATCAGAAACCCCAATAAGGATAAACAAACTCCTCCCCCAAATTAAAAAACCCTATATATAGAATATCTAAACTTTAAATATCAAAGACAAAGACAAAACCTTGAAGGCAATCAGAGGAAAACACAAATTACATATGGCAAAAATTTCACAAAAATTGTATCAGACTCCTTGTCAAAGTACAATGAACTGGCATAATTAAAGTGCTTTTTAAAATATCTATTAATAGGGGCGCCTGAGTGGCTCAGTGGGTTAAAGCCTCTGCCTTCAGCTCAGGTCATGATCTCAGGGTCCTGGGATCGAGCCCACATCGGGCTCTCTGCTCAGCAGGGAGCCTGCTTCTCTCTCTCTGCCTGCCTCTCTGCCTGCTTGTGATCTCTCTCTCTCTCAAATAAATAAATAAATAAAATCTTAAAAAAAAAATAAAATAAAAAAAATAAAATATCTATAAATCTTGAACTCCAAACTCAGTGAAAGTATCACTGAAGAAGTCATTATGGCAGTTTGGGACAAATGAAAACTAATATAATTCATTGACAGCAGTCATATACCTGAAATGTTAAAGTTCTTCAGGCATGAGAAATATAAGATTCAGACATGTTTGTACAAGGAAATATAGATCTCCACAAATACCTTAAAAATGAAAACATACTAGACATTTTTTCTTAATTTCACTAAATGATTGCTTCCTGTCAAAAAGTTAGGAGGAACATAATGTAGGTTTATAGGACTGAAAATTAAAATATTTTACAACAAGGGCACAACAGATGAGAGGAAAGAATTGTATTGCCTACTGGCATAGAGTACTTATATGGGAAATAGTGTAATATTCAAGACAGACCGTAACTAATTTTGTAAATACTGGCAGTCACTAAAACTAGAAATGAAGTATAAAAAATAAGCTACAGTGGAGATCAAATGTAATCATAATAATCTGAAACAGGCAACAAAAAGAACAAAGAACTGATAGTATACATGGAAAACCAATAGTGTAATACCATCGACAGCCCTTCCTTGATTATTCCAATTCATAACAGTGATGAAGAGGATACACGGAAAAATTTTATCAATATTCTAGAAATCACAAAAGAAGAAATTAGTAAAGAAAAAATATAGGCAAAAGATAACAAGAAATACTATTTAACTTTCAAATCATATTCAGTGCGTCACTATGTTCAATCAGTATTACCTCCAAAATATACTTTAGGTAATCTAATATCTAAGTGAAGGCTTGACAAGTTTTTTCAATTCATACACTGGATGTTTAGACTCTGGTAATAAAAGAGACAGAGGTAATTAAACTACATTTTCTTGCATAAGTTATAAGATATGCTAGTATAGTATTAATTTTATTTAAATAACAAAAGATTTGACTTGAAACCATATTTCATTACATCAGCATCTTTAAAAAGTATGAAGATGAGAAAGTAAAAATAAAAAGTATGAAGATAAGACTGCATCTAAAATTTTTAAAAATTTAATTTTATGAAGACTTTTTGCTGAGATACAATTGATATCAGGATTTGGATTAAACGTGGACATCTTTGAGAATATAGGCAATTATTTGGATTACATGTTATTTTCTCATCTATAAAAACAAGTCTGGAGAAGATGACTGATCATGGGGGTAATGATGGCATTCTGATGATGCTGTCATTCAACTATCAGGTAAGATAGCACATTTGGAATTAGAGAGAATAAAGCAATCACCTTTTTATCCATGGTTTGATCGTAAAGCAATTATTTAATGTCTGCAATTTCCAAACTTGAAGATAATTGTCACACATTCAACCTATGTAATTCCAATATTATGAATAGCAATTCTAAGACTCAATCCAATTTGAGTAATATGGGTTATATTCGTAATTGCCGTGAGTACAAACATTATCATCATTCATGAAAAAAGACTTTAAGTCTTGCCTTTTCATGTACAGTGAAACAATGTTTAAAATCACAGTGTAAGAAAATGAGGCTAGATCAATGAAGGAATGCCACAAGGACAATGAGGAGGGTCAGGTATGGTAGTATTATTATTAGGTATTTTGTTTTAGCCACTTGCATGGAGATAAATACCCGCAGAAGTTCTTGGCTGTTTGAAAGCAGTTAGACACATTCAGAAGGTGCCTAAGATGGGGGAAAAAAAAAACCAGCATAGAAATGAGAAGTTTTCAGGAAAAATGTCACAGTGTAGGGATTACTTTGGTAGAAAAATATAAATATAGGGGCTACTGGAATAAATAGCTTTTGGGGGTTGCTGTTAAACTATAAAAGAAATAACCAAACATTAAATGGTTACTGTGTCTAATCTTTGGTCTCTAAGATTGGTCATATCAATTCTTCCAATCAGTTCCAATCAATTGTACTAAGAAGCAACACAGAATTCAGAAAAAAAATATAAACTAGAGGAAATAATAAATCTGAGAAAGCTTTGGTATATGAGAATGTTCTCAATACTAGAATGAAATATAAATTTGAGGAACCTCTAAAAAGTGTGATCATATAAAAATTATGCCAGTTATACATAGGTCCCCCTCACTCCCCACAAGATGTCCTATGGAAGAGTATGGAAGAGAATGTAGAAAGGTAAAGAAATTTTGGTTTAAAAAAACAGTATTATACACTCAGTGTATATCATGTACAACACACCTGTATTAACTACTGTTCAGTCTTCTCTCTGTATAATAAAATAGACCGTTTGAGAGAACATATGTTTTTTTAGCAGTTTGCAAACTTTGGTGAAAGATTTTAGTAAATAAGAAACCGATTTTTTCCCCGAAAAAAAAAAAAAAACAGTATTATATAATTTGAATGAAGAAAATATAGCCCATTATAAATGTATGAAAAATAGCCTGATTAAAAAAGGAATAAAATGTAAAGACAATTCACTATCAAGCCTTTAACCAACCAACTCCTCCCTCATAAAAAATGGCAATAATAGCAACAAAATGATATAAGGAAAAGGAGAGGAAAATCCTACACAATCCATTACCTGGAGACATCTTTCTGATTAATTAAGAAATTTGCAGGGACACTTGGGTGGCTCAGCTGGTTAAGCCACTGCCTTCAGCTCTGGTCATGATCCCAGGGTCCTGGGATCAAGTCCCACATCAGGCTCCTTGCTCAGCAGGGAGCCTGCATCTCCCTCTGTCTCTACCTGCCTCTCTGCCTGCTTGTGTGTGCGCTCTCTCTCTCTCTCTCTCTCTCTCTCTCTCTCACTCTGACAAATAAATAAATAAAATCTTAAAAAAAAAAGAAATTTGCATGCCTTATAATGCTAATAGATTACTATTTCAGTTTTTTTAACAATGATTGTAAAAAATCTCAGACAGTTCTTCACTCTATTCATGCAATAAAGTTAAAAAATAGAGTGAGGTTTACTCTTTTTTTTTTTTTTTCTTTCACTCAAAAAACTACAAATAATGTACACTCTGAGTTTAGCCACTTTGGTAAGTTTCTCTATTTCCAGAGACAACTTTTAGAAAAAAAGAATTCCAGCAGTTGAGTGAATTCATTAAATTTGGAATAGAGCATCTTCGCTGTCTCACTCAAACTCTCAAGATAATTGTACTTTCTACCTAAGAGATCATACAGTCAATTTCTCAAGTCATTTGCCCCTTAGCTAGAAGTTAGTGTTATCTACATCGCCAGAGATTTAATTTTAGGTTTTAGGCAGATGTAATATTCTGAGGATATGAAGTAAAGGTGACAAAACTAAAATCTGATCTCCCAGTTCTTCAACTTACCTGCATTTAATTAAACATTTCACTGTATTCCATTAAAAAAGTCAAATCCTCATTTCATGAAGAGATTCTTAAAAACTTTTCAGATATAAACTATCTCTTGGTCTTTTCTATCCATGACACACTACATTAAATAGGCTACACCTGTAAAGAATCACATTACCTTTTTAAAAAAATAATTTTTAAAGAACTTTTTTTTTTTTTTTTTAAGAACTTTGTTTTTAAGACAGCCTTATAATGTCTGCATGCCATCTGAGAAGAAATTAAAAAAAATCAAGAAAAGATGTTAATAAACAAAAAATAAACAGGTCTTACAAGCAAAACAAAAGTCCATTTTTAAAAAATAAAGAGGCGTCCCTTTTTAAATTCTTATTTAGGCCAAATTGTTCCAGTAAGCAATTATTTCTCCAGTGTTAAGAGTATTTTATTACAATTTATTATATGAAAGTGAATAGCAATAAACAATATAGAAACTTTAATATAGTTAACCTTAACTATATTACAAGGCCAGTAATCATTACATCATAAGCAAATACCAAGAAGACATTATATGGAGCAACTATGAAATAATATTTATTAAGAGAAATCACCTACAGAGACAAACCAGACCTACTCCATTGCTAGTATTAATTTTAAATTCTCTGAAAGAAATTTTTCTTTAGATCAGTAAGAACAGGATAAACATTAGATGGAAGGAAGCTTCTATTAAGTCAAATTATTTATTCATAAATATTGTTGATATGTTCTTTCTAGATGGTGACCTAAAGCAATAACATAAAAACATTTGCCCTAGGGGTACCCAGGTGGCTCAGTTGTTAAGCAGCTGCCTTCAGCTACAGTCATGATCCCAGAGTCCTGGGATTGAGCCCTACACTGGGCTCCTTGCTCAGCGGGAAGTCTGCTTCTTTCTCACCAACTCCCCCTGTTAGTGTTCTCTCTCTCTGTCAAATAAATAAATAAAATCTTTAAAAAAAAATGTGCCCTCATGGATTGTATATTCAAATGGACATAAAATTGGAATATTAACTAGGGTCACAACAGACAAGGTAATGTGGTTTTAGGGACCTGATCAGAAATTTGGTTTTCAATTTTTTACATTGATTATGCCTGTTAATCAACAAACTGGAGATGCCAAGTAGATATTTGTGTCTGAAAGTCAGATTATATTTCAAACAAGATGTATACAACATTTGAGATTCACCATCATGGACAGATGATATTACACTGGATGAAATAAAGGAATCAATATGGATAGAAACAGTGGTCTGAGGGGCAAGTACAATGGCACTCCAAGGTAAGAAATCAGGTAGATAGAGTGAAATCAGTAAAGATGATTTGTAAAGGACAGCCAGTGACACAGAGAGCCTGGTCCATCTGTTTAAAAAATTATCTTTTCTCCACAGAAATGCCTGTGTATCTTTGCCAAAAATCAGTTCATGAAGGTCTGGATCTCCATGTAGGTGCAACTCTATTTTCCAACTTTTCCATTGCCCCACTAATCCATTTTTCCATTTTGTGGAAACTACACTTTCTGGATTACTACAGTTTTTAACAAGCTTTGCTACCAGACAGTATAACTGTATTTTTTTTCAAAGTTGATTTGGCTATTTGAGAACATTCTCATTTCCATGTGAATTTAGAATCAGTTTACCGATTCTACAAAAGAATACATTTTTGGAATGTATTAGAATTTATTGGAATTTATTAGATTATTATATATTAGATTATTATATATTAGAATGTATTGGAATTTAATTAGGATTCACTTCAATCTATAGATTAATTTGAGGAAAATTAACTCCTTAACAATAATGAATATACCAATTAATGAACACACAGTATCTCTTTACTTAGATATTCTTTAATGTTTTCTTAATAATTCCTAGTAAACTTCACTGTGAAGGTATTACATATCATTTCTAAGAAATATAAAGTACTGAATATTTTTGATGCTATTGTGAATGTTTTAATTTCAATATCTAATTTTTCATTGGTTGCACAGAGACATACAGATAATTTTTATTTAATTATGATGCATTTTGCAACTTTGCTAAGCTTATTAGATTTTTTACAGAGTCCATAAGGTTTCCTACACAGATGAACATGCTGTCTATAAGTAATAAGAATTTTACTTCTTCCTGTTCAATATATAGACCTTTTCATTCATTCGGCTTGGATTTACTGCAGTCCCTACTGATTTCCTTTTGGTTCTCTTCTCATCTACATTTTCTTCTTTCTCATCCTTTGGATATAATTTACTCATTGTTTTCAAATTCCACAATACAGAACCTGAGGTGCTCAGTGTCACAAATTTCCCTCTAAGTACTGCTTTTGATATATCCCACATATTGTAACATATTTTTATATTCATTTATTTCATATTTTCCCTAATTCTACCACCTTTTTTTCTTTGTTTAACTTTTGGGTTATTTATAAGTATACTGTTAAGTTTCCTAATATTTGGGGATTTTTTGTACGGCCACTCAAGTCTTTTAGAGATCTGTTATTAATTTTCTACTTGTTCTATCAATCACTGAGAGAAAAGTAATAACAATTTCCAGTGATTAATGAGGATTTACTTATTTTTCCTTGCAGAACTGTTTTTGCTTTGTGTGTATGTAGGCTCCAATATACATAATATACTTAATAACGGCTATGTCCTGTATCTCTGGTAACATTTTTTTTGCTTTGAAATTTACTTTGTTGGCTATGAGTAAAAATATTCCAGATTTTTTCTGATCGGTGTTAACATGGTATAACTTTTATCATACTTTTGTTTCTTGATCTTTTTTTTTTTAAGGATTTTATTTATTTATTTGACGGAGAGAGATCACAAGTAGGCAGAGAGGCAGGCAGAGAGAAAGGACGAAGGAGGCTCCCTGATGAACAGAGAGCCTGATGCAGGGCTCCATCCCGGGACCCTGAGATCATGACCTGAGCCAAAGGCAGAGGCTTTAACCTACTGAGCCACCCAGGCACCCCTTGTTTCTTGATCTTAACAATAGGTTTCTTATAAGGATCATATCGTTGTACTTTGTGTATTTAAAAATTAAATTGGGAACATCTGACTTGCAGTTGTTATAGATTATTTAAATTTAATAGGATTACTTATATGCTTGGGTTTAAGTCTGTCATCTTGCCATTTATGTTCCCACCTACTCTTTGATCCTTTTACCTTCTTTTCCTTATACTCTTGTATTAACCGAGTAATTTTTATGATACCATTATTAGTTCATTAGTAATAATTCCTTTTCCTCTATTTTAGTAATTGACTTAGGTTTTACAGTGTATATGTTTAACTTATCAAAGTCTACCACCAAAAAATAGTGTACCTACTCATATCCTATAAAAAATCTTAACTATAGTGCACTTCCATTTTCTCCTTCAGCCATTTTATAATTGTTACCATACATTTTAACTCTGCTTATGTTATAAACCCCAAAATATATTGTTGTTGTCTTTAACGAGTGAATTATCTCATTGAGAGATTTTTAAGTGGTAAAAATGTACTTTATTTTTACTTATTTAATGTTTTTGTTTCTTTTCATTCTTTCATGTAAATTCAGTTCCACCTGATATCATTTTCCTTTGTCTGAAGGACTTCCTTTAACATTTTTGCAGTGATGATTTCTTTGTGCTTTTATGTATCCGAAAAGATGTACACTTCACCCTCATTTTTGACATGTATTTTTGCCGAGTTGATTGTGTTTTCATATCAACACTCTGAAGAGGATTCTCTACTGTTTTTCCAGATGTGCTTTCATTTCTTCATTATTTTGTTTTGGTTCTTAGAGTTTGTTGAACCACTCAGAATTGTCGGTTTATAGCATTTATTAAATTTGGATAATTTTAGCCATTGTTTTTTCAAATCTTTTTCTCTACCCTTTCTCTTCTCCCATGTGGTCTCAAATTACATGCATTTCTGACTAGTTGGAGTTGTCCCACAGTTCCCTAATACTGGCCACTTTTTCTCAGTCTTTTTTCTGAGATTCAATTTTGATAGTTTGTCTTACCATGTCTCCACTAAATTTTTCTTCTAGAAGGGCTAATCTGATATTATTCTCAACTATTGTACTTTTAAGATATTGTACTTCTGATCTGTAGGACTTTGGGTTCTTGTGACATCTTCTATATCTCTGCCTAATATGCTCAATCCTTCCTCCACCCACTTGAACATATTTAACAGTAATAATTACCCGTGTCATTCGTGTATCTGCTTATATTGAATGCTTTTCGCGTCATGATGGTTCATATTTTCCACCTTCATTCATAGTTTATAGTTTTTGTTTGGATACCAGACATTGTGAATTTCACATTATTGTGTGTATGATACTTTTGTTCCCTGTAAAACAGTCTCATGCTTTGCTCTAAAACAGAATTAAGTTACTGGAAACATTTTGTTCTTAAGTTTTATTATAAAGGGACAGGGCGGCCTTTAGGGCCAATTTTGCCAGAATACTGATAAAAAAAAAAAAAACAAAACCTTGTGTAAATTACCTAATGTCCCATGAATGATGATTTTGATTTTTTTGTCAGAAATATGAACTATCTGAGTAATTCTCCCTGACCTTTAGACCTCACATATATTCACTGGAGAGTACTTAGGTGAAGACTCAAGAGGGCCTCTCCACAGCTATCTCTATGCCTCTCTCTCTCTCTCTCTCTCCAGTTCAGTAATCCACCATATGAACTCAAGTTGATGTGACCTGTGTCTGAAGTCTGTCTACTCAACTTAGGACATATCTCTATTTCCTTTCTCTGATCTACAGCCTCAAAAGTCTCTTCAGTTAGTAAACTGTGGCAACTGTAGGATACATTTTGTTTCCCTCACTCAGGGATCAGTGTTCTGAACTGCTTGCAAACCATTTTCACATGTATTTTTTGTTTGTTTGAGATAACAGGATAAATCTCATGTTAAGAAACAAATCCCTTACTCACATTTAAATATTATCTGTTGTTTCTTTGTTTTTTCAAAGAGCATTTTCTGTATTTTTTCACTAAATGAGAGCTTCTTTCTGGGATGTTTTTATTTCAAACTTAAACTCTGCCTTTCCTTATTTTCTCTCCTCCAGTTTTTATTCTTTTCAGACTTTTCTACCAGAGATAATTTGAAATTTGTAGAACTCTATTTCTTCTAGTTATATTGAATGCATTCGATTTGTACATTTTTGTTTATTCTTCTTTTTCTTTATAGTTTTGGAGAGTGTTTTGGGACCTTCAATTTTGTGTGGAATGACTACCTCCAGCAACTCCAGAAATCTTTATTACACTTTTAAATTAAGTGACTACAGAAAGTATTTAAAAGACTGGGAACAACATATTTGTTTGGTGATGGAAGAAATGTTCTCAAATGCCTGGGTGTTTACCATGATTAAGCATTCAATTAAAGGAATTTAACATACACAACTACGTATTTCTATATTTGACTTCATAGCCAACTCTGTGTATATTGAATGAAAGAGACATAGTTTTAAAAAGAAAAAAAAAACTCCACTTAGAAGAAAGTTACAGGCTTTGTTTGACTATAAACATACAAAATAAACTTGGAGGGACACCTGGGTGGCTCAGTGGGTTAAGCCTTTCGGCTCAGGTCATGATCTCAGCCTGGGATCGAGCCCAGCATCAGGCTCTCTGCTTAGCAGGGAGCCTGCCTCCCCGTCTCCCTCTACCTGCCTCTCTGCCTACTTGTGATCACTCTCTCTGTCAAATAAATAAATAAAATCTTTAAAAAATAAAATAAAAAATAATAATAAAACTTTGAGAAACTAAAATACACATAATCTTTGACATAGTAGTCTCATTTAGAGAACATATCCTTCATCTATAAAAGCTACAGTATCTAAAGATAAATTCAAGGGTTATTATTTAAATCATTTCTAAAATGAAAAACAAAGAGTGAAAGCTACTTAAATACCCATTAATAAGAGAAATATTGAATAAATATCAACTAAACTATACCACAGAATTTTTTATAAATATAAAGTGAAATATATCTACATTCCAGTAATTTTTTTGTAGAGAAGCACAAGTTGAAAATTAAAAAGTAAAGTATGCTTAGCACCAGTTTTTTTTTTAGCAAAAATAACAGTTATTTTGTACATATCTAAATATGTATAAGAATGTGAGAAAAATTGAACATGCTTACTCAACAGGTCATTGGCATTAATTAGGTCCAGCAGTAAGACTGGCTCTATAAGAAACAATATATGCTGTTAAATTTTCCACTTATCAGTAAGTATTATTTTAGACTTTAAAAACTGATATAATAAGAAAATAATAAATGGGCACACAATAAAGTTACATCTTATAATCAATAGTAAGCTAAAAAGAGCTAAATGTTAGGGAAGATGGGATCTAATCTAAGCTGTCAACAAAAAGTCCAAAATTCATATCTGTTTAAAATCTGGATGGAGTTGTTACTCTTCTAGAAAAGAGGTTTATCATGCAAGACCGCACAAAAAGATGCTGACAGCTCTCCACTCTAGGAATATAAGCACTGTTTCTCATTTTGAAGTGTATATTAAACTAAAGAGATCCATAAAAATATCAAAGGAATTATTTCAGAAAGAAAACTGTACCAATGAGAAAAATGAAAAAGATTTACAGCTGGTAAGCTTTGAGATAAGCAGACTGAAGCAAACAATGAGTTTCTACAAATATTTAAAGAATGATTAGAATTTCACTGACATGTTTTCATTACATTTCATAGAAGAAAAAACAAGAGAAAATAAAACTGAAACCACAAAATGTTTGGTTAGACTTTAGGTATGATTTCTTCACTAAAAAGCAATTAACAAATGAAAGACATGTATTAGGAAGCTAATCATATCATTATTCATAATAGTAAACTACCCAATACATTATATAAATATAAGCTAATATATATCCTTACACATGTGTGTATAATATTGTATTATCATGGTTTTTGATCTTCAGAATATTCTATAAAATAAAAGGGGCATTTTTATTATTTTATCTCCATTGAAGAAAGTAAACTGGGTCATATAGCCACTTTTACCAACAGGACAAGTTTTTACATAGATCACTGATTATATCTTTTATAGAAAACTGGAAGCATAGGGTTTATCTGATTCTTAGTTTGGGGCTCAGGTCATGATCTCAAGATTGTGAGACAGAGCCCCAATTCAGGCTCCATGTTCTGTGCAAAGTCTGCGAAAGTTTCTTCCTCTCCCTTTGCCCCTTCCCCCACTATCTCTAAAAAAAAATAAATAAAAAGTGGGAGCATATTTTATTTTTTGTGTTTTTTTTAAGATTTTATTTGTGTGTGTATGTGTGTGTGTGTGTATGTGTGTGTGTATGATAAACAGAGAGAAAGCACAAGCAGGGGGAAGCAGAAGGCAGAGGGAAAAGTAGTCTCCCAGCTGATCAAGAAGCCCAATGCAGGACTCCATCCCAGGACCCTGAGATTATGACCTAAGTGTAAGGTAGACACTCATTCGACTAAGCCACCCAGGTGTCCCCAAAAAATGGAAGCATATTTTAACTTTAGAATAACCTGTTAATTGATTCTACAGGAGCCAGCATATACTGCAATTAGACTCATGAGAGCATTAATAAATACACAGTAAAGAAATAGTATGTTTTTAATAAAATTTTTGAAGTCTCTTTCCATTCTGCAATCCAAACAGTAAAATCCTATTTTAAAAGAGAAGATGAAATAGATAAAATTAAACAGACAAAATGTGCTCCTTATAGAACGTATGTTTACAGAAGGAACAATGCACACTGCAGACTACAAGCATTTGGTATTACAGTGTAGTCAATCTCCCTTCCATTACTTCTCACCACAGAAAGAAGGGAACATCTCTCAGAAATTTCCATATGCTGCTCAGTACTTTAGCACCTCATAATGCCCTTCTATATGTCTCCTAAAACAAAAATTGCTAGGCTGATTTATCTCTGTGGGTTTCTAACATCTACACTTTAATAAGAATTTCTAGTGATTTCGAATCCAGTGTAAATGATTTGAATTTTTAAAATTTTTATATTTTGAGAAAATAATTAGTGTGTTTGGGGAAGAATAAACATTTTCATACATTTAAGAAGATAAAATGTCCAAATTTATGTCACTATAATTATCTATAAAATAACTATTATGTATGCTCTAATTAATCCCTATCAAGAATAGAGAAGATACATTAATTCAAGAAAACTATACATGTGTATACTTTTGATTACTGAACCATAACACACAGAAACACTTTTTAAACTAAGACACTGGGGTCACCTGGGTTGCTCAGTTGGTTAATCATCTACCTTTGGCTCAGCTCATGATCCCCAGGTCCTGGGATCAAGCCCCATGTCAGGCTCCCTGCTCAGCAGGGAGTCTGCTTCTCCCTCTTCTTCTACCCTGCTTGTGCTCTCTCTCTTTCTCTCTCTCTCTATCTGAAATAAATAAATAAAGTATTTTTAAAAAATAAACTAAGACACTGGATGAAAAAACAAGAGTAGTGTCCTGGGTTGGGTTCTCCAGGAAACAGAATTTGAGATGGAATTCAATGTGTATAATGTCTATAAGAGAATGCCCTTGGGATCAACAGCTACAGAGGAGAGGAGAAAAGCAGATTTGAGTAGGTGAACAAATTCAAGTACAATGCCAGCTGGTAACTAACTGCCTCTTCTGGCTCCATGGGAACCTCTGGAGCAAGCATGGCCTATCAGAGTTGTCCTGGGTTGGTTTCAAATAACTAACTTTATTATCTCTTCTATAGATTACTAATGGTGGGTGGGCTGCTCATGAGAGGCATGACTTTCAGCAAAGCAGCTCGCTGAATCTCAGGCAATTGCTCAAGGGGGGCTTAGGGATGAAGAGTATCTACTGACCATGCTCCCAACATCTGGGGTAACAAATACTTCCTGGAAGGCAAATCTTTGCTGAGCTTCACCATGTCAACCACAAACACTTGTGAGTTATAAAATATGAGATATCAAAACAACTGTCCTAACAAAACACTATTTATATATTTGAGTGACATGACAGAAGAGAATATTTTACCACTGGAAGTGAGTTTAAATAATATTACTGTGTTACAACAAATTGCAGTAATTCATGGATTTGTTATTTTTGTTGTTGTTTTTTTGTTTGTTTGTTTGTTTTTTAGTTTTGCTTTCTTTTGTTTGGTCCTGGACCGGGTGGATCCTTTTGTTGTTGTTGTTTTACTTTGTTGTGTTTTTCTCCTAAAGCAAACTCCTTTATTACATACGTAGCATGTAATAACAGAATACTAAATGAGAAAAGTTTATTCAGGAACTTTGAAATTTTAATATTTAGCAAATTTAAGTTATATTGTCAAATTTATCATAATGTTATTAAAACAATTCACTTTTAATGACTTGAGGACAGTTATCAACTAAGGAAATATCACAGATATGCTGGCTTATCATCTTTAGTGATGTTCAGAACAATCTACACTGGAAATACTCTCTGTGATATTGCTGCCTCCTGCAAATGAACCTAAGGCAGTTTGGTGATTCATACTTATTATGTTCTTTTTGGTAAATGTCAATCCTTTCTATAGAGGTAGGTAATGAATATTGGCCTCCCCACTGACAACCTACTATGTAAAATGGTACTGTTCCAATTCTCACATGGAATACTACCACACATCTTTAGAACAAACTGATCCAAAATACATGGATAGCAGGTGTTCTCTAATCTCACTGCAGTCACAGTTCTTTGTTCTTTGGAAGCTATGACAGCACCTTGTATGAAAAATCCATTCAAGGCAGGTGCAGTCATAATCTAGAGGTAAAATTCAGCTGAGCATTTACAGAATCATGTGAGAAAGGATCCTCTGAGTCAGTTTCTGGACACAAAACCAGTTTGAAATAATAAGCCCAGGGCATCATTCCAAATGGTGTAGATTATAGAGCTGGATACATCCTTACACCCCTATTCTTGCAAGGGTAGGAATTCCTATACATTATTTCTGGTGATTCACACACCACGAGCACTCATTTCACCAATTAAAGAAATGATTTCTATGATCCATTACACTGACACATCCTCCAGGCTTGACTGAGTATCATATTAGCAGAAACACTTAAAATAGCTTATTCTGCATTGTAGACTTCTAAATAAAATCATTTGAATGCATCCAGTGGGGAGTGCCTTTCTAAAGAGGATAGTTCAGAAATTAGCTGCTCAAGTTGGGGAGGGTAAGGGAAGGTTGGTTAAAACTAATCTGGGGCGCCTGGGTGGCTCAGTCGTTAAGCATCTGCCTTCGGCTCAGGTCATGATCCCAGGGTCCTGGGGTCGAGCCCCACATAGGGTTCCCTGCTCGGCAGGAAGCCTGCTTCTCCTGCTACTATTCTCTCTGCTTGTGTTCCCTCTCTCGCTGTGTTTCTCTCCATCAAATAAATAAAAAAAAAAAATCTAAAAAAAAAAAAACAAAACAAAACTAATCAATATTGGGGCACCTGAGTGGTTCAGTGGGTTAAGCCTCTGCCTTCGGCTCAGGTCATGATCTCAGGGTCCTGGGATTGAGCCCCGCATCAGACTCTCCGAAGCAGGAGCCTGCTTTCCCCTCTCTGCCTGCCTCTCTGCCTACTTGTGATCTCTCTCCCTCTGTCAAATAAATAAATAAAATCTTTTAAAAAAGCTAACCAATATTATGAATATTTCCTATCCGGGCTGCAGTATCTCAAATTACAGACAATTTAATATTGACATAACACAAAAGTAAAACTAAACTCAAGAACACACACAAAAAACTAAAAGTATGTGAAATAAAGTGTCAAATGTTATTATTCTAAGTAATTTGGTAACTATAGTCGGTCATCACTAGGGTATATCACCAACATACAATGTTTTCAGTATGCTACTTAATACATGATACCATGTTCAGAACCAAGGCAGCCTATTAGATGTCCCTACCTAAGTTACTTATTAGGTCCATGACTGAACACGGGGATACAGATTCCAAAATATGCCTGACATATAACTTCAATGTTTGATACTTTAGTATACTGGTTTGAATAATTAATTTAAAGTACTTTCAATGGAAAGATGAAGTCAGAAGCCAAAACCTAACTAAGAAAAGAAGGAGGTGAGTGTGTGTGTGTGTGCGTGCGCGTGCTTGTGTGTGTGTGTGTGTGAGAGAGAGAGAGAGATTGAGACTGAATGTGTGTGTATAAGTGTGTGTGTGTGTGTGTGTGTGTGTGTGTGTGTGTGTGTGTGTGTGTATCTGTGTGTTTATTTCCTAACAGAAAAAAAGTACTCTGGGTATCACGCTATACTATAAACACTAAATATCTCGTGTCGTGTATGAGAACAGAAAAAGAGAACAGACACTTAGGTGATGAAATTATTACAAGGAAGGACAACTTTTCATATAATCAATATATCAAAAACGTTAAAATATCACATAGAGTGCTACTCCATGCTATTTGAAATGCATATGAAGCTAGGACAATATATGCATGTCATGTAGTATTAGAGATTGTTTTCTAACGATGGTTAGTTACCCTGCCACACAGGATGGTGGGTGCTCTTTAGTTCACTAAAGGGTAATTACTATCATCTCTGTGTTTCACGTTGTTAAAATGTTGTGTGCGTGGGGATCCCCAACAGAGATAACCCTAACATAATCAAATTCAAGACTTTCATCTGAACAGAAAACCAAGTCAACAACCACAGTCAGCTAGTGTTCTGACTGAGTATCAGAAACTAGCATCTGGACAAGTAATTTAAAACCACCTCAGGCTTTTACTCTCCTAGCAAAGCAGCATAACAAAGAGAAAGTACAAGACACACAATCACTGTGTCTGAGAGATAAAAGGGTCATATAGTCCAATCTCCACCTCAATGTAGAAATACCTTGTACAGCATGCTTAAGAAATGGGCATCAGTCTCCCCTAAAATGAGTCCATGGTAGGAAGCGTACGGTGAAAATGATTCCTTAGAACGCTTATTATTCTCAGAAAACCCTTTATTATTTAGAGTGAATATATGACTGCCCATTGTTCCTAGTGCTACATTATGAAAACACACTATATATATATATATATATATATATATATATATAAACTATGTTAACACTAGTGTGAAACACACTATATATATATAACTATATATATATATTATTAATATATATATATTAACTTTCTTCTAAATGAAAAGTTTTCCAGATATTGTGAGATACAGTAATATCTCTGGTTTACCATTTCTTCTTCAGGCTAAACTTTCACAGCTGCCTTAACTTGTCCTTCATATGAACCCTCCACTGGAAAAATTTGCTTAGGGAATATCTGTCAATTTTCTCTTTCTATATGGCACCTACAACAGGATATAATGTGCCATCAGTGGAATGACAAATAAAAGGTCATGGGCAGAGAATATATTCTCCATATTTGGACACTATTCTAACTATATTTTTACAGCAGTATATGTATGTCTGTCCTCTTGCTTGCCTTCACCAGAAATCAATCGTGTCTATATGACTTGTAGTCAAACAAAAATCTCTAATTTGCATCTAGATTTCCACTCATTCTTGTGCAAGGATGTCATTTATTTTGAAAATCAAAATAGAAAAATTTATATACAACCCTCCCACTTATGTTTTTTGGTTTCTTTAATCAGTACAGCTATTTATGACCTTCAAAGTCCAGGCATAATGAACTTCATATCTGCACATGCATATCATCTTTGCCCAAGGTCTCTGTATGTACTGTTTCCTCTTCCTGGAAGGCCTTTTCCAAATCCACACACTCACACATTCACTCTTCTTAACTTCTTTAAGCAGTTTGCTTTTCCCTTATTCTTTAGTTCTGACTTCAAAAAATCATCCAGGGGAGCCCCAAAGAACAATACATAGATAGCGTATTTACATGCTGTTTATACACTGAAGCACTCCTAATTAACATTCGACATTCTCATTGAACAGCCAGCACCAGTCTCCCATGTAGTATATTCTATAACAGGAACTCATATTTTCTGTCCTATTTTACCATGTATATGCCTTACCTTCATATTTAAACAGCAATGTGTTTAGCATAAAAAAGTCATAGAAATCATACATTTCTGCCCTTAATCTGATAAATCAGGTTATTCCACTACTGCCTTTTTTAAGGTTCATTTTACTACTATTTCTAAGGATTCAAACATACTTAGTTGTTTTGGCATTTTTCAAAACCCCCAATTTGTTGTGATTCTTTAAGAAGAGCCTCAAGAATTCCAATGCACAACGTACAATGTTTTTCAACATTTATATATGTTTGTGAAGTTTGAGCATTTTTTTCACAATCTGCGTTTATAATATAGCACTAATAATTTCTTTAGATGATTGTTTTCTTTTTCATTGTAATTTTTTTCAAGTGCTAAGTTGAAATTGTATTTTAGAAACTCTTATTTTTTCAACTATGTTCCCTTTTACAATTCAAAATCATAACACTTCAAGTCTTAAGATAATTTTTTAAAGGATTATTTATTCATTTTAGAGAGAGAAAGAGCACATGTGTGCATGCACGCAGGGAAGGAGGGGAAGATGGAAAAGAAGAATCTCCAAGCAGGCTCCCCACTGAGCACAGGGCTGGGGGGGGTGGGGTGCTGGATCTCACCACCCTGAGACCATGACCTGAGCTGAAACCAAGAGTCAGTCACTTAACCAACTAAGTCACCCAGGCGCCCCCTTAAAGCATATTGAAGTATAACCTGAATATGAAAGAAAAAAGTCATTAAATGTGTTGCTCAAACAATTCTCACCAAAGAAGTACACCCACAGAACCAGAAAAATCAGAGATACTTGAAGGAGAGATGCAAGGAAGGAAGGAAGGAAGGAAGGAAGGAAGGAAGGAAGGAAGGAAAGAAAGAAAGATTGCCCTGTGAGGAAAACCACATGTTAGGAAATAGTGGGAGGCCTTTAGGAGCTAAGGTTCTTGGTTCTAAAACCACATGGAAAAGAATTCTGCCAACAACCAACGAGTCTGAAAGAGGATCCAGAGCTTTATATTGCATTCCCTGGCAACACCTTCATTTCAGCCTGCTGAGACACTGAGCAGAAGACTCAGATAATTCATACTCATAATCCTGACCCACAGAGACTGTAAGATAATAAATATGTGTTTCTCTGAACCATGAGTTTGAGGTAATTAGTCACACAGCAAAAGAAAACATTAACATACCAAATCAGAATCTGCAGCTTTAATAAGAATCCCAGTTGATTCTTACGCCTATTAAAATTTGAAACACTATTATTTGATCTATGTTGAAGTAATGGTCTCAGAAAAGGCTCCAAAAGAAGGGGTGAGAAATAACAGGAATATATATTATTAAATAGTAATACATGTTTTCATTATTTAATAAGTTTATATTGCATTAAATACATATGGCATTTAAAGATTTGAAATATTCTTAAATATTTCATTTTCTATTTTTAATGGTATAAAAAGATCTCACTAAATTAGCAGTAATGTTAATGACATTAAATCTATTTAATATTTATATATCTTACAGAGTAATATTAGTGAGCAAGTTACTGAGTGTTCAATATTTTGAAAACTTTTGGTTCAAAATTTAAATGGAAGAATATAAATTGTATGTATTCTTAATTTTTATAGATGCAATAGCTACTGAGTTGAGAAATTAACACATATTGTAATATGTTGTAATAAGCTGACAAGGGACAACAAGTATACCTAGTGTCCAGATCTTGGTTTCTAATACTATTTTTCAGTAAAGGGAACCAGGAATCCTTGGATAAATGGCTGATTCAAAAACTGGGACAGGAAACAAAAAATGAGCCTGGACCATCTAGAGCTTCTTGTAGGACCAGAAAGTAAAGAAGTGCTACAAACATCCACATCCACACACATACGCATGCACGCACGCACAAACAAAAACAAAACCAAACCTTACAATAATGAGGATATATTTAAAGGACACAGGAGCTCTGTCCCTCTGTCAATATTCAATACTGGAACAATTATAAAAATATTGGAAATTATAAGATAAAATCCATGAGTTCATATTGAAATAAATGACTAAATAAATAAATGAGAATGGCAGAAAAATCTTCAGTGCAGAATTATTCCAAATAATTTATGTGGATACCCTCATAAGGTATTATGAGGGTGGATTCCCTCAAGGATATATAGCACTGAAGACTCCAAACAGCCAAAACAATCTTGAAAAAGGAAAACAAAATGGAGGCATCACCATTCTTGATTTTAAAAGATGTTACAAAGCTATGACAATTAAAAGAGTATGGTGCTGATATATTTAGCCTCTGATATACAGACAAATGTAAGAGAATACAGATCCCAGAAAAAAAGCCACAAATATACTATTAATTGAAATTCAATAACTCTGCTAAGCATACACAATGGGGAAAGGATTGTCTCTTCAACAAACATGCACAATAATGAATCTGGACCCTTATCTAACATCATACACAAAAATCAATTCCAAGTAAAACCTGAAACTGTAAATTTCCTGACAGAAAACACAGGGGAAAGCCTTCTTGATATTGCTTTTGGAAATGATTTCTTGGCTAGATAGGTGACAAAAGTAAAAATAGACAAGTGGGACTCTGTCAGGCTGATAATCAACCAATCATTCAATCAGTCTACAGTTGGGGGGGGTTTTTTGTTTGTTTTGTTGTTGTTGTTTTGTCTCTGCTGATTAGCAAAGCAAGGTTCCAAACCAGTCCACATATAGTAAGAACTCCATCTATACTTGGGATGAAGTCATGTGACCACCACTATCCTTTCCCATAGAAGCCATGGACCTGGTTAGGGAGGGACTGTAATATATGCAGAAATGAAACAATTAAATGAGTCAATATACAATAATATCTTGAATTTAAATTGAACATCTAGTATATGCCACTGAGAGTTTTAGCTGTTTTACATACCTAGTAAAACAGTCGCAACTCAGTAAATAGACCATTATCCTTATTTTATCTGTAACTAGGACCCAGAAAGATTAAACAATATGCTCAAGGCAAACATGTTTTCATAAGTACTAAGTAGTAAACCTGGTGATGAATCTTAAGAAGCAGGTGGGTTCTTGCTCTTAACCATCAGAATACACTGACTAATGAAACAAAATTAAATGTCAAATAAGGCACACAAAAACCCACATGCTTTCAGAATTGTGCTATGCAAATATTTTTTTCTTATATAGGGAAATATGAGGATTTTCTGTTTAGTAAGTAGAAAAAACATTTCTTATATATGTACAAAGATTAATTAAAGGTCTATTCTGACACTGCTATTGAAGAGTCACACAAGATGACATCTTCCACAGCCAGAAGCTGATGGTCAATTTTGTGTTTACTGTGAACCCCTGGATTCAGTGACTCTACCTTCTTTAGTTCCCAGGGTGAGCAGGTATAAAATCAAATGATCTATGACTAATGATGGGATAAATGTGCAGCAGCCACTCAGCTATCGGAAAGTTGCTTATCACTACAGCATGAGCTTTCTCACCCTGCTTCCCTCTCTTTTCTCAACTACTTTTTATTTCTTAAGTCTTTGTGCTTCAGCATGAGAGAAACACAACAAACAAGGTCTTCACAAGGTTGACGTGGACCAGATGAGAAATCCAGTAAGTCAGCGAATGCATGCTCCAAAAAAATATTTCCTTTACCTTGCCCCAACAGAATCTCATTATGAGATTCATGTAAAAAATTGTATTTAATTCACATGTTGCTCAATCAGCATTTAAGAATTTTTCATTTCAACATCCATAGCCAGATCCCCATTAGAAACATCACTAAATTAGGAGACTCACATCTTCACAATAAGGAAATAAACATGTGGTGGGATATTTACACTTTATGATATATTAGTCTTAGCATGTTAGCTCAACAGAATCACTCAGTTCAATTTTTTTGTTGTTTTTCATTTGTTTGTTTGTTTTTTGTTTGTTTTAAATAGCTTTAACAGTGCTCTTTGCCAATAAATCTGAAGGCACTCTGGATATGCAGATAATTTTGTCCTGTTTAAACACAACATTTCTTGAAAAATTAAACTGCCACAGAGGAAAGTTAATAAAGGTATCTTGAAAACAAACCATCTAATAAATAAATGAACTAAACATAGATCTGGAAAGAGAAAATGGATGAGTGCAATAACATCTTTTTAAAACATTTGAATGTCACTTCCATTCACTTTAATTTGCATGCAAATTAAAATCCTCTTTGAAACTCTTGTTCTCCTTTTGTCTACATCAGAAATAGCTGCTCTAGGGAGAGGCCTTTTCCTCTTGGAAGACTACCTTGATATCCAACCTCACTGGTGAGAATCAGTTAGCTTCTGTGACTACTCTGAATGTACTTCCTAGCATTCATCATATTGGCTGACTGATTCACTGATTTTTAGGGGCAGAGATTTTTAATAACCATTTCTACAGTCAGGGTCTAATATGCATTTTGGCCATTTGGCTAGGTATAAATGAATGAATGGGTGAATGAGTGAATGAGTAACACACAGAAGACAGAGCAGACTTCCACTCTGCTGTTCTCATGTGTTCTTCACCAATGGTCAGAATTACAGAGACACAGAAATGACTGCCAGAATTGCTAAACAAGATGCAGACTACCTTCAAGGCTATAAACTGATGTCTTTAATGTTTGTGCACAGGATGTCAGAAATGCGCTAGATGAGATCCTCGCATTTAGAAGAATTTGGAGTAAATAACTTCTAAAATACCTTGGTTATTTTTTGGGTCCCTTCTTTTTGAGCAGGACATTTTGATGAAAGTCTGCTTTCGCTATACCTAGGCAATTTGAGTAAATCTATTTCGCATTCAAATCCAGTCCATATACAGTTTTTTAAAATATAAAACAATTCAACTATCTGCTGATCACATACCCGCCAGCTCCTTTTTTAAAGATTAATATGAGGTACAGTGCATAAAATGAAATTAATATATATTTATCTATTTGTAAGTTTAGGTCCAAATTAACCAAAAGTACTTCTTAAATATATTTCCACTTCTGCCCTGAATTAGGGTATGCTTAAATAAGTCATTTTAACTTTGCGTTCTATGAAACACTATAATCTGTCTCACCATGGTACTCTGTGTATTTTTTTTAAGATTTTATTTATATTTGACACAGAAAGAGAGACAGCAAGAGAGGGAACACAAGCTGGGTAAGTGGGAGAGGGAGAAGCAGGCTTCCTGCTGAGCAGGGAGCCTGATGTGGGACTCGATCCCAGGACCCTGGGATCTTGACCTGAGCCGAAGACAGACGCTTAACGACAGAGCCACCCAGGCCCTCCACACTATGTACTGATGAACTAAAATTTCTAAGTTATGGAAGATGTGTAATAACATGTAAAATGCAAAGTCATCAGTATTAATATAATTCTGTTGAGGTTCACTGTTAAAACTCTTGCCTTTTTTTAAAACTATGCTCTCAGAACAAATTAATAAATTCTGAATGATCTAACCAAAAGAAAAAATAAAATCTATTTCCAGTACCAAGAGTTATCCATGAAGAATTAACAGTAATAAAATCATGACATCAAATAAAATGGCAGGGCTACATAGAATTTTAATTAGTTATCAAACTATACTTCATATTAATTATAAACAATAGAACACAGAAAACAACAAAATTACATCGTGCTTGAGAACTCTAAATACTACATGCTCAGAAATAAACAGATATAAAAGACTTTTTAATGCCCTTAAAGATATTACACTAAACCATAATGAAACTGCCAACAGTCAACTATTTTCACCTTAAAAAATTACAATTTCAACTCTATAAGGTACAAGAAAAAATTAGTCTTGAAATTTTAGACAAGGAGTGTTCCCCTTTTTTATTTTTCAGAATACATGTTTTTTTAGAAAATTTTAGATTTGCATCTAAATTGAAAAAAAAAAAAGATTTCAGTCTTTAATAGTGTAATGCCTGTCACATAATAACTACTGAATGAGTATAAGTACTTACTTGCTGAGTATCAGGCTTATCAAGACTCAGTGAGGTACAACCAGTAGAGCAAAGAAGTCCCTATACTCGGTACCTGAATGTGAATAAAAATTATTTGCCCTCCCTACTACAATAAAGCCACGTTGTCACATAGCATTGGTGTTTTGAATCCAGCATAAGGACATTATTATTTATTAAAATGTATGTGGAAGATATATTTCAATGTTCATTTAAATGGATGAACTATGGATCCACTATGGATGGATGTTCATTTATGGATCAATGTTCATATGGATCAATGTTCATTTAAACCTTTAATTAAATCCTAAAAGTATTCCTGTAACCTTGGCTATAAAACTATTTTAATCATTTAAGTTACAATAAAAGAAATTTTACTATTATTCAGTCATTATGGATTTTCCATTCCTATGTTAAATTATGAATATGTAAATAATTTTTATGCTAACTTTGAAATTATTTTTGACTTTCTAACTATATACTAAATCTATTTTGTATTTTATCTTCCAGAAGAGTTTTCAAGCAATTATGAATAATCCTTGCTTTATTTAGTGATATACTCAATGGAAGGTCAAGTGTACTCTTGTTCACATCTCTTAATTTCTCCTTAGCAAAAGCCTCTTAATGTCAATGATCACAAACTGAATCTTATGCTCTACATTTACTTATATCTGACATATTCTACAAGAATTTGTGTAGTATTTTTGATAGTTGTCTTAAATTTTAGTCTTTAAAAACAGTTAAGAGCATTTTAGTAATCATAATTTTACTAAAAGTTAAAGTATTTTATTTGAATATGGGTTAGGCTCTTAACAAAGAAACTACTAAAGAGTTTAAAATAAAAAATATACATAAAACTTTCATTAAAGAGTCAAAATAAGTCCCATAGGATTCACTATTTTGTGTTTACATTAAACATTTCTAGAGTTTGAAAAGAAAGAGGAGGGTTATACAGGCCTTTGGAAACTTTATTTACAATTCATTTACTTAACATGTAGACCGTAATGCTTGTAGAGTATATTCAGGTGAATTAAAGTGCCAAAAGTATTTTGTTGGGGCAAAGTTACTCTGGGTTAACTGCCCTAAATCTGCACAATACACACTGAATACCACTGGAAATTCTACAGTCTTCTCAGGCAACCTGCCCTAAACTCTGGTTATAATATACCTCCTGAGATTTACTTTAATATGATGCCTCATGGTTAGCTGACAGCCGATGACCTAGCTCTTTGTGACTGTTCCTTAATAATAAACACTCCTTCAAAGATGTGGTGTTAATGCATTCTCTCCAAGTACAGATGCTTTACACAACATCCTTCAGATCTTAAGAGGGGATGTAGGATAGCACACTCCTTCTTAAACCAATGACAGGTCTGGACATATGAAAATTCTTTGAAAAACATGCACTGTATATTTTCCTGATCTTATGGAAAGATCGTTTTATGAATAACATTTGAAATAAAAGCTGCTAATTTAATATCTATGATAAATTATAATTCAGTTTCATTGGCTTGGGACTTTTCTTAAACCATAATACATATCTGAATTGTGTAACTCAAGAGTTACATTTTTGAGAACTTTCTTGAAAAAAATCTACCTATAAGGATATCCAGAAAACTTTCACTTAGGGGGTGCCTGGGTGGTTCAGTGGGTAAAAGCCTTTGCTTTCAGCTCAGGTCACGATCTCAGGGTCCTGGGATCGAGCCCCGCATCGGGCTCTCTGCTCGGCAGGGAGACTGCTTCCCCCTCTCTCTCTGCCTGCCTCTCTGCCTACTTGTGATCTCTCTCTCTGTCAAATAAATAAATAAAATCTTAAAAAAAAAAAAAAAGAAAAATTTCACTTAGGAAATTATCATAATTGCAATGTTGACTGCAATGTTGACATTCTTCAACAATATAAGCAGTGGCCACTACTTTGATAACTGAAATACAAACTTCTGAATAATGTCTAGTCTATATTACAGTCTCACAAAGTTATCAAATCCTTTTTTCATGATGAAGCCTAGTAAAAGATAGTCTTACTGCATATGTTTAGCTTTCCTTAAAAAAGTAAAGAACCCAACAAGTATCTCATCAAGATTCCCTCCTGTGTTTGGGTTAAGATAAAACTGATGAATACAAACTTTGGAATCATGATCACCAACATGAAGATTTTGCATTATATTCTCAAGTCTCTAGGTCATTGGATTTAATGAGTCATTATGAAGGCTGAAGAGTAAAGTTTTAAACTATAACATGAATAGGTGAATACATAAATTCATAAATTGTATAATTACGTATTATAATACTAAAAATGAGCTAATTTACTAATATTTAGCCAAAATAAAAATAAAATAAGTTACTTCTTACCTCAATGAATTTTTGGTCAAATAAAACAGAACACCTATAACTAAATATTACTTATGTACAAGAAACAACTGGGCCTAAAGCAAACATAACTGGAGCAAATATACTAGGTAATTCAAGCAGTATATTAAATGGAGTTTCTTGTATAGAGTTTTATGCAAACACCATAGATTTTCTTTATTCAAAAGTAAAACCAATCTCTCTCTCTCTTTACTAGATTCTACCCATATCTATTACTTGAATTCATATTTACTGAATACTACATGCAGAAGAAAAAATAAAAACTTGTGAATCACACAGTCTTTTCTGCATCCACAATAGAATAGTTGAACTCTATTGTTGAGGCTAGTGACTGTATTTTCACATGGTGAGAGTATTGCTAGTCTTTTCAAGCTGATATGGTTTCTGAACCAAAGAACTGCCCATCTGTCCCCAGAATATATATATATTATTTTTTCTTCCTGTCTGACTTAAATTATTATATCCAGAAATGCTAATTCATGGAAACCACTCCCCTACACATAGTTCAACAATAAATTCCCGAGGAAAGAACACAAAAATTTCTCAGAGTGAAGTAGAAAGCAACATACAAAAATCTATGGATTTGGTTAGGAGGCTGTAACCAGAATCCTGGCCATCCTTAATGTCTTTGTCAAAATCTTTTTCTGCAATAATCATTGTATAAGTAGATTTTTTTAAAAGATTTTATTTATTTATTTGACAGAAGGAGAGAGGTCACAAGTAGGCAGAGAGGCAGGCAGAAAGAGAAGGGGGAAAGCAGGCTCCCTGCTGAGCAGAGAGACCAATGTGGGGCTCAGTCCCAGGACCCCGAGACCATGACCTGAGCCGAAGGCAGGGCTTTAACCCACTGAGCCACTCAGATGCCCCTTGTAAGTAGATTTTTTATAATGACAAGAGGTTATCGACAGAACCTACGCCAAGACCTGTCCTAAAGAGATAGGTATGTGAAACTGGAAAACCCAAAATTGTTAATAACCAAATTCTATCTTTCTTTTTGTCCCTCTCTTTCTTCTTTTGGACTCTCTTAGAATCTCCGACCCATCCTTTTCACTTGCCAATGCACGTGAACGATGGTCAGTTTGCAGCCAAACTAGCTGTATAATTTAAGTTCAGGAAAATAAACTAGTCCAACCTGTCAGTATGTAACATCATGTGATGCAAACTTGACTGACAAGGACCATTAGGGTGGGAAGTGGGAGGAGGCAGCACCACTTTGAGTGAAGAGGGGGTCGTCATCAGCTAGATACATTAAAAACTGGCAACTATACTTGCCAACATTACATTTCATGAATTTTTAGGGTCTTTTTCACCTTTATTCAAACATTTAGGCATTTCTTTTTCTCTTTTTAAAGTCTAATTAAAAAGCAAAAAACATGTTAATGCTATAATAACAAAATGCTACAATTGTAATAATTATTGTGTTAATTATTCTAGTATTTAATCCAGGGACTATCAGCTCAAGTGATTCACAAAATACTAAGGAATACAACAAAATTATTGTCCAAGGGTCTTAAAATTTCACAAAATCTAATGAAAAATATTAATAAGCTTATTCAGACACATGAAGAAAACAGCCTATTAAATTAAAAATAAAACCCAAAAATATATATTAATATAAATTTTTTTAAAGATTTTATTTATTTATTTGACACAAAGGGAGAGACAGTGAGAGAGAACACAAGCAAGGGGAGTGGGAGAGGAAGAAGCAGGCTTCCTGCTGAGCAGAAAGCCCCATGCCATGCGGGGCTCTAGCCCAGGACTCTGGGATCATGACCTGAGCCAAAGGCAACAGCTTAACAACTGAGCCACTCAGGCACCCTTTAATATAAAATGTTTAAGGTCTGTGTTATTTAAGCTGGTAAGAAAACATTGACTCAATAGAAAAAACAGGCAAGTGATGTATACAGATAATTTATGCAAAAGGAAATATAATTAATAAACAAACATGAAAATGTTTCATTCACCATAATCCATCAAACTATTTTCAGGGATAAAGGGTCAGTGTACTATCCATTTTTTAGCCCATATGCCCACAGAAATTGTGCAAAAAATGAATCCTAAGGACTTAACTATTAGATAAGAAATAAATAGAATATCTAAAACACAGTGTCTTAAATGTTATTTATATTTTGCTTTAGTCTTACACTATGTATTCCCCAAATCAAGATGACAGAATTTAGTTCTATTCTCTGTTAATCCCCCCAAAATGCATAATCTTTACATTCTATACCTTCTATAACAATAAAATGTCTTTGACTTTATATTCATTTTATAAAAATAAGAAAAGTTTAATGAAATGTTAGATTATCACAATTTTAATAGTAATTGACCTCTTGGCCATATTCTATCTCATTCGGCACTTAGAATTTTTTTGATGGGTCATGGAGAAAGCAAATAAATGGACACCATATTTCATGAGTTTTGCATGGATGCTACATGTTATTTACATTAATTACTTGTTATCTATGAAATCTGCATCTACATATGGCCTATTGATATTGTATTTTCTTCTATGTGTATTTTTCATCTTTCTCTAATAGGTGCTCACTGAGAAACAACATAAAGACTTGTGAAATCATAAATCTGATCAGTTGAGATTCAGACAAAAAATATTTACTATAAGAACTCACTATAAGGGAAGCATCAGACCAGTTGCTAGAAATATGAAGATGATAAAGACACTGTCTATAAAAATGTTAAAAGGTAGGAAGGGTAAGACAGACAAGTAAAAGTAAAATACAGTAAGGAGAAAACAAGACAAAATAAAGGAGGCAAAAAACCAGAGAGAAGAAGCTAGGGACTACGCATAAAGGACCCATTCAAGAAAATGGGGAAAAAGTTGTTAGGAGAGATGATGCTAGAACTGAATCTTGCCAGGGACCTCACTTAGATGATAAAATGGTGATGCCTCATATTTTGCTCTCATCGTCTAGATTTTGATTTAGGAATTATTTTTAATATACATACTTGGGAGCATGACTTCCTTCAGCAAACACCAGCTAGCTTTAAGAAGGAATAATCTGTTAGTAGCAATCTAAACTCAGAAACCAAGTGCAGCGTGTTAATGCTGGCTATGTGATAAATAAATAAAATAAAAATAAATGATCCAGTTTAATCAATAGTGTCACTTAGAGAATAAAAATGTCATTTTTAAAAACTTTTAATACATGAACTAGCTGCATTGGCCATAGTCACCCAGAGTTCAAGGATCGGTCAGCATTAAATACTAGCAGAATAATAAAATGAGTGATAAACTTACCAAATGAAATTTCTTCTAAACATGAAGTCAGGGAAATACTGCATGAGTTGCAAAAATCCCTATGAAAAAATATTAATTTTCCAAAATATCTGAAAGTATGCATTTCTTAAAAAAGATAAAAGGAACTAAAATCAAGGCTTCTGGTTTACCAGACTTGAAATACTGATTAAAATCGCTATCAACATTTATCACTGAAAGATTGAAACCTGATTTGTAAGATGTCATTTATGAGTTTCATAATGGGTGCCTACACTGCCTTACTTACTCTGTTTTTCAGATTTATGCCTTTTTCAAATTAACTGCTTGGAGCACAGCCTCTAAACTGATGTGTAAAAAACTGAAGCACATGCACTTGGTAATTATGTGTAAAGTGAAGCAGATTATAAGTAGCCAAAATTCTGAAATCAGTAAAATTTACAAGAGAAAGAATGTGAAAAATGAAACTAATGGACTACACAAAGTCCATAAAAGTAGAGATCATTATTGATGACTGCAGAGTCCATGGGATTGCCATGGGCATCCTTGTTTCAGAGACCTGTTCAGTAACTAACGTTTATGATGGAGAGACAAAGTCATCAATAAAATATTCTAAATGCTATGTCTATGGGGTCATGGAGGTACATAATTTGTTGGGTTTTCTTTTAAGATTTTATTTATTTATTTGACAGAGAGAGAGATCACGAGTAGGCAGAGAGGAATGCAGAGAGCGAAGAGGAAGCAGGCTCCCTGCTCAGCAGAAAGCCCGATGCAGGGCTCGAGCCCAGGACTCTGAAATTACTACCTGAGCTGAAGGCAAAGGCTTTAACCCACTGAGCCACCCAGGTGCCCCATAATTTGTTTTAGATAAATTTCAATTGTAATAGTAAAATACCCCCAAATATTTTGCATATGAAGGAGAAATTATGCAGAAAAATCACTTCCCTGTGTCATAATTTCAGAAAAATACCTGTAACATTTTATCCTCATTTTAATTTTGTTCAGGTAATTTGTACTTTTGCAAGCTACGCATTACCAATTAATGAATTTAAATATGAAGACCATTTCAAAAATCTTACAGTCAAGCTAACTGAAGATGTTCTGTCATTATCAAGTTTTTTTTTCCATTTATATCCATTCACTGATATATTATAAAACTATTAGAAAAATATTTCCATTAGATAAGCTGCAAGAGTATATAACATGCCCACAGTAACTTTCTTGGGCCTAGGATGTATTGCATTTTCAAGACAACTTACTTTAGTATACTTTAATAATTTAATAGTAGGAATTATTTGCGTATCTTCTCATGTAAGTGTAAGTTTCTGACTTTATTTTTTCTCTAAATGAAAGTCTTCTCTGAAAATGAAGCTTATTAGTATGAACAAAATTAAGAATAAAGCATTTCATTTAATAAATGTTTTAGTAAAAAACAGAACTGCTCAATCAGATAACACCAGAAAAGAATATTGACCTCTACATCAAGCTCTCATGCCCGAATTATAGTGTCTTAAACACCATTTACATTTTGCTTTAGCATTACATCTAATTTCATTCAAATAAGAACTAATTTCTAAATAATACTCTTTCATACTAACCAAGGGTTTAATATTTGTTATATTTTCTACAAACCACTCTGGATTAAACTTTTTCTACAGAGAATGAAAAATGCAGTGATATTTTTGAAATTTCAGAAGCATGACAAGAATATAAAACAATCCCAATTTATTTTTCCCCACTAATATTTCTGTATGACCCAACAACCATGATTTCAGTTTCTTCCCCCACCCAAAAATATCTTCTTTATGACCTAGCAGTATAGTGCTTGACATATCAATGAGAACCTCCCATTCATTTTGGTCATATTTTTAAAATCTATTCAGAACAGACACTTACATGAACCAAAACATTTACTCAACTGATCTAAAAACTTACATCCACCTAAAACTTCCAATGAATATTTATAGAGCTTTATTCATAACTGTCAAATACTCAAATGAACAGAGGTCCTATTCAACAGGTGAACAGATAAACCAGTTATGATCCCTATATCATAGGAAATTGAGAAGCAAAAAGAACAGGAGTTACCAAAGAACAGAAAAACATGGATACATTTCAGATGAATATTTCTATTGAAAGGAAGAAGTCATTCTGAAAGTCCACATACTACACAAGGCCAACTATACGACATCCTACAAAAGGCAAAACTAAAAATAAAAACAATATTCCATGGCTGCCAACAGTTCAGAAGAGGGATGAGAGTTGAATGGGTGAAGCCCACGAGATTTTTTAGGGCAGTAAAACTATCCTAATGATACTTCAACGGTAGATAATGATACTATGAAAAATTCAACCTTAACATATGCAAATTATAAAAATATTTAGAAAGCAGATAATTCTAGGATAGAATGCAGACTGTGACAAAAGAATCCACTGCATTACAAATGTATGAAACAATCTCACAGAAGATAGAAGAAAAACGAACTAAGTAACTTTGAAATGAATAGTCTCTAAGACTATAGGCAAAGGGAATTATGCAGAAGCCCTATACTCTATTTGATAAAGTTGTTTCCCATGATAATAGGGGTTAACAATTCTGATACTGCCATACATATATATTAGAATTGAACAATTAAGTAAATATGTAGTAGATGGTAGAATCCCAGTTTCTCATTATGAGTTGAATATTACAGATAAGTAGAGAGGGCTGATCATCCATATGATAATGGATTAGAGTTGGATACATCAGTAAAAATCACGTTTACTTTAAGATGAATACTGAGAGAAATATTTTTAGATATGTGTATAGAGATCTTTTTTGACTTAGACAGGGTTACATCCTGATAAATTTATCATAAGTTGAAAATATTGTAAGTTTAAAATATGTTTAATACACCTACCCTCATGAACACCATAGCTTAGCCTAGCTTAGCTTAAACTTGCTGTGAACACTTATACCTGCTTGCAACACTTATATTAGCTTACATTTGGCTAAAAACATCTAACACAAAGTCTATTTTATAATAAAGTGTTAAAAATCTAATTTATTAAATCCTGTACTAAAAGTGAAAGAACAAAATGCTTGTACAGATACAGAATAGTTGTCAGTGTATCAGTTGTTTACCCCCATGATGGCATGGCTGACTGAGATCTGTGCCTTGCTGGCACTGCTCAAAATCATGAGATAGTACAGTACAGCATATCACTTGTCTGGGAAAACAGACCAAAATTCAAAGTACGTCTCCACTGAAAGTGTATTGCTTTTGCATCATCATAAAGTTGAAAAACTGTAAGTCAAACCATCAGAAGTCAGATATCATCTGTATACTTAAGTTATTATACACACACACACACACACACACACACACACACACATCTTGTTCAGTCAGTTGGGAATACCTACAAGCAAAGTTACCCCAATAGCAAAGAACACATTTAGCACCCAGATCCTGGTTTCTAATGCCATTCTCCAGTAAATGAAACCAAGAGTCCTTGGTGAAATGACTGATTCTTGGACTGGGGTATGAACTACACAAGATAAGTCTAGAACATCTTAAAATGCCAGAAAGTAATGGTGTAACTAAAAATGAAAAAAAGAAAAGCATTACAATGTGATTATGTTAAAAACACATAGGAGTCAACTGAAAGATCTCCCAATGGCTAAAGCTGAAACAACATGAAGAAAAATACAGTAACATATATTATACTATAACCCAAAGTATAAAATAAATATCTTTGAGTCCATATTGACCAACAAAACAAACAGGCAAAGGGACAGACAGAGAGAGAGGAAGATGAGCTAAATTTATCATGCGAATGAATTCTAACTACTGTATGCATATATTCTACCCTGAAGATGGTGGAGCATGAGTCTTCACTCCTTAAATGTAGGCTGTGTACACTAACTTCTTTTCAAAGAGTAGGGCATGGAATGTTAAGGGGGGTAATTTATAGCAAAGAAATCTGACAAAAACTAACTCAGTCAAGTACTGAAGATGAACACTAAAAGTGATGTTATATAGAAAACAGGTAAATTTGAAATGATAAGGTAAGAATGTCACTTTATTTCTGTTGTCTTCAAACCCTAAAATATCATTCTGAGGAAAACAGCAGGTCAACTAAGGAACATTCTCCAAAATACTTGGTCAGTACTCCTCAAAATTCTCAAAGTTACCAAAAACATGAAAAGCCTGAGAAACTATTCCAACTAAGAGGAACTAAGCATGATGAATTAATAATTCAGTATTCTGGGAGACATTCTGAAACAGCAAAAATATCAGGTAAAATGAAAGGAAATCTGAGAAAAATATGGACCTTAGTTAATAATAATATGTCCTGATACACAACTGACGAATTATGGCAAATTTACTATATTAACACAAGAATAATGAAGGGAAACTCAGTGAGGGGCATATGCAATCTCTGTATAGTATCTTTACTACTTTTTTTATAAGTCTAAAACTAAAATAAAAACACTTTTAAAATTAATTAAAAAGGGCACACATAAATATCCACATAATGATAATATGCCTCACACATAGTCATGCCCATGTCATTCAACATTCCATTATGACATTGCTATTATATCATGTAATGACATTAATCTAGTAATCTAGATTAATTAATTTAGTAATTAAAATTCCAGACTTGTAAGGTGATCTTATTATAAACAATGAATAAAACAGCCCATTCAACACAGATTTTTGTACAGCTTAACTAAAATACTGCCAACCACTCATCTGCATATTAATTATATAAAATTATGAGCTTTTCAATAAATACCAAATTGCTGATGAAGATGAAATATATCTAATTATGTCCTCAGTTTACCCAATGATTTTGAAGTTTATTAACTTCAACTGAATAGGTATAGTATATTTCAAATCGATATCTTACCATAAGGTGAAGATTAATTGAAATAACTATTTTGTTAATTCAGTAAACATATGTGAACTGTGTTGAAAAAATTATTCTGACACTTGTTGGTATTGGTAAAGAAGACTTATTCAGGTCTATCGTGATAGGTGTCAAGAATATTATACTGCATGAGAAAGAACAAGCTCAATGAATAATTTAACAAGGAAAGTAGGAATTTATAGCCAAGGAGCAGAGTGTGAGGTCAATATGCAGAAAATTTCTAAGAAGGAACATCAAGGATAGGGAGATTCCTGTTAAAGCAATATAATGAAACTCTTGCTTAACATAATGAAACTCTTGCTTAAGGCAGGCAAGGATGATGAGGTATCAACAGTAATGATCAGGAATCTGATTAGATATTCAGAGTAAAGAATACTGTCTTTTTATTTATTTATTTATTTATTTGGTGGTAGGTGGCAATTTAGAAAGCAAAGGAACTTACATACAAGGCTTGTCTTGTATGTAGACAAATAGATCTCCACATTCATCCACCAGAATCTTTAAAGTTTATATAGGCCTTCTAAAAGTTCAGTCACATAAACTGTCAGGAAGGTCTCAACAACACATTGTTCTCTCAAGACTATGTCCTTGAAATCAGTTTCCACTGTGGGAACAATAGGCGGAGCATACATCCAAAGACAAGAGGAGGAGCCTCTGATTGTTGGGTCTAGACTTCAACTGGAAGTTACATCCTCTCAATTACCTCCTTCAAGATGACATAGATTTGGAAAAAAGCAATCTACTGGATCTACCACAGGGGGAGGCCAGACAGAGGAAACAAAAATAACAAAAACAGGAATGCATAAAGCTAAAAGCACGTACAGTAAGAAAGAAGTTCTTCTGTGGCTTAAACATTGAGCAGATATTGGGGAATTGTGGGAGAATTCACAATAGGGAGGGTGCATTAGATTATGAAAGCAACTTTGGCCTACAAAGGATTTTGGATATTACTAGTAGGTCATAAATACAGTTTTATCTAGTGTGTTCATACTTCAAACATTTATATATCATATTTCACCTGTATAACTTTTGTCACCACTATATACTATTGTTTACTTGGATTTTTTTTTTGGTAAAGGATTCTCTTTAAACTGACTTAGCAGAATTGTTGCTACAAATGAACTAGGCAGGCCAAAAGCCCAAGGACAAGACAAGTTAAAAGAGGGTTCAGAGGAACTTGTCTTAAGTTTTTTCAATAAAAGAGTGTTTCTCAACTGTAAAAACAATTTACATATTCATATTAACTTAGTTAAGACAATATAGGAGCCACATTTTTTATTTATAAGGTGACTTCAAAGATAATTTCATGTTTTCAATCCAGGTAAATACAACCACTATCATGCTATTTTTAGACACAAAAATAACTACCATCAGGTTTATATGGTTTAGAAATATATATGTCTTTGAAGAATATAACTTCTCAGAAGAGATGAGAAAACCATGCAATCATATAATCACAAAATCATTCCAAGAAGAGACAGCCACCCACCATTTGTCCTGCCCATCAGCCTGCCCAAACCACACACAGGACACTAGCTTCCTGCCGAGCCATGCTTTTCCAGCTCTCAGTTCTGGCAATACTGGCAACAGTGACCTGACTCCCTTCAAATGCATGCAGCCAGCCTCATTTGATAGGGGCCATAGGGGATTGTTCCAGCCTTGCCAGATGACTACGGGGTAGCACTACTGGACCACCCGGTAAACTCTGTAACCCTGGGGGCTGCAACTACAGCTTCTTTAAGAAGGTTTGAACACCCCACTCTTGTCCATTCCCAGGTTACCTCCTTCAGTCTTAGGGTAACTGTTATTTTTAAACTGAAATATAATTAGTTTCAAGTGTACAATATAATAATTCAACAATTCTATATGATTTCTCAGTGCTGACCAAAGTAAGTGTACTCTTAATCCACGGGGTATTTTCCAGAGTTCTCGTTCCATTTTAATTGTTACTCTTCTATCAAAGCTTAATAATCCTTTAGTATTTCTCCGATTAAAGTAGTGTATGTTTTCTCTTTCCTGTCAAGACCAAGACTGATAAGCACTGTAAGACTTTCTCCCTCAGAAATTACACAAAATTGAAGATGAATGAATGATGGACAAAAGAATGGGCAGGTGGTGATGACAGACAGAAAAATAGATATAGATAGATGATATTTAAATATATATTTTGTCACCTTGCATTTTGCAAATGAAATGCAATATTTATTAACAAACTGAATCGAATACAATTATATTGTATTTTTGATTTCCCACTTAATTCCCTAAGCACCTATTTAAATTTCCCACTTAATTTCCTAAGCATCTATATAAATAATACATACAATTCAGCACTATAAACTAGATATAGAAAAGATTTAGTTAGAAAATTTTAAATGTTCACATAAAAAAATTCAAGACTTGAAAATATCTAGGATATTTACTCTTATTTATTAGAGAAAATTCCCCTTATTGACCCTTTTGAAATGAGAATTTATTTTTCTTCATGATTCAAAATAATAGGTAGTACATATTTATGGACATTTGGGTGAAGAATATAAAAATGGAAAAAGGTAGACTTTCCCCTAATTTCCCTGAGATCCAAGAAATGAATGTGCCACTAGACTGTTCTGTGGTATATAAAAACAGATCTGTTCTTCTTACCAACATAGGAAATGTACATATCTTAATTACCTAAGTATTAAAAGTACATTTCATTTTAATGTATTCAATCAGAGCTGATTATTAAATTCACTTAATTATGAGATTTATTCATCTTGAAGAAAGTTTAATATAAAGACTCCACTCTAAGGAGAAAACATTCCATTAGAGGATTTATTTGGAAGGCAAATAAAATGAATCCATATGATTAAAATCTAATTACAAGTATGTCAAAACCTTCATTACTACTACTTACCCATATTAGCATAATCAAATCTTTTTAAGTAAAGCCTTATTCTTTTTAAATTTTATTGTCAACACACCAGTGGAGTTTAATTCAAGCAGAACCAAAACTTGATTAATAATTATAAAGTATCTCAGAATTTCCCAGAAGGGTCTAATATTTTTAAAGTTATAAATTAATTATAACATTATACAGTATTAACTATCAAATGTATTACCAAGTTAGAAAGAAAAGAATAGATTATTTTTGCCTAAAGGTTGATGCATACCTCTAGTTAGGAAAACTTTTTAATGTTATTTAGAACAAAAATTTCTAAACATCCTACATTTTCTAAAGTGTGTACTGCTATATCTGAAATCCCTTATGATAAGAATCTTTTTTAATTTTCGTGATGACAAATATTCATGAAAATACTATCAACAAATTGTTAATGTTAACGGCAGCAATTGTTTTTAAATCATTTATGTGTTCTGTAATTAAAGTTTACCACAAATAAGACTTTTACAAAGACTATTGATGAATGAATTTTTATAGGTGATAAACCAAATGTCTGGGAGTGAGATATAATTTGGGGAGAATTCAAATATACAAAAAATTTACAAATGGTATTCATTGACTTTTGTCCAATAATAAGGCAGGCAGAATCTGTTTCTAAAAACTTTAGCAATAAAAGGTCAACAAAGCAAATTTCGTGTGTTATCCAATTTTTTTCTACTACTATCAGCTATGATTCAGTACATACACTGCAAGAAAACTTCACAAACCATGTTTAATGAACACTGTATTATGTTGATATAATTCAAATTATATTTTAGGAAAAGGTTAAAAAATATATGGCTAAAAGTTCCCTTCAATTTAAATCTGAGATGGATTTAGCAAGTGAAGTATTTAGTTCCATTAAATTTAAATTTAATAAAAGAAGAATGAAGCAGCTGAAGACAACAATGACATATAGATATCTCTACTCCTTAGAATAGGAAAAAGAGATCTAATGAAGTCTGAATGATAGGTGAAGCCATGTGTGATTTTCCTATTTTAGGTAAGTGCTCGACTGGGGATAAACTGCAGTTCTAAGGTCTATGTTATTTTCCCAAGAATGGTGAAGTTGAGGTTAGTGTAGTTGGGTCTTCCCCTCACTCCTTTATAATAAGATCCATCACTTTATGTTAGAGCCAAGGAAACTGAAAGAGATACATTTCAGATTAAGAAACTTTAGGGGCGCCTGGGTGGCTCAGTCGTTAAGCGGCTGCCTTTGGCTCGGGTCATGGTCCCAGGGTCCTGGGATCGAGCCCCACATCGGGCTCCCTGCTCTGCGGGAAGCCTGCTTCTCCCACTTCCATTCCCTCTGCTTGTGTTCCCTCTCTCCCTATGTTTCTCTCTGTCAAATAAATAAAATCTTTAAAAAAAAAAAAAAAAGAAAGAAACTTTAAAGCCACTATAGAGAGCCATGTAAAAGATCTATATAACAAAGATAGTAAATATTTATTTCATGTATGTGATGTGCCCACAATCAATGTATATTTATCCCAGCATTTTTATAAGACGGTCACAGGTAATATTTTGTTAAACCCTATTTTCAGTTAAGGAAATTAAATTTATAAAGCATTATATTAAAATTTCCAGTAAATAACATAGGCAGAATCTGTTTGACTTCAAAGCTAATTAACTGAGAATTTAGTTTTCATTTCTATTTCAAGTTCATTGAGGTATAATCACATACAATAAAATTTAGTCATTACAAAGTATAAGTTTTAATTTCAGTTTCCTATTTTTCATGACAGTATATAAAAACAGTTATTCTATTGATTCTGTATTCTTCAAACTTGCTAGGATGATTTTTAGTTCTAAAAATTTTTATAGCTGCTTTCTCCTCTTCCGCCCCCTCTTCTTTGATTCCATTTATATAAAGTATATACAAGTACAAAACAGGTGAAAATAATTTATGCCTTTGGGATGTTCATTTTGTTTTATCCTTGAGGTAAACAGTGACTGGAAGGGAGATGAGATTGCCAGTAATGTTTTGTTTCTTCATTTGGTTGCTGACGGTCAGGTGTGTTCAATTTATAATGGCATTCATTAAATATTATACTTCTTTATGTTTCTCTACATGCATACTATATTTCAATAAATAGTTTTGAAAATAAAAAATGTGAAATTTATATAATTTTTTCTCCAAAACACTACCAGTAATTACTGGGCATACAGCTTCATAAACTGGCTTTGCATTCATAGTGTTACCTTTAAAAGCCAAAAAAAAAAAAAAAAAAAAGCTGCAAGTAAATCACACGGTATGTTAACTGCACTGGAATTAAAATAAAATAAATAAAATAAAATAAGAAAATAAATAAAAGTTACGAGTAGGCTTCAAACACTGACATTAAAATAATTTTTAAGACAGAGTTTAAGAATCATTACTATTCATTTCAAAAAGATAATGTATCATAGTCTACTAGACATTGGATGTGTTATACCATTTCTCAAATTTCTCATGTAGTCAATATTTTCCCTGATCAGCAAAACTGAAACTAGACTGGATGCCATGTAAATGGCATTAGACTTCTAATTTGTATATTATGTGACATGTGAAGTACAGATCACTTTCATCATGTAGATTAGTTTTAAATATGGTAAAATAATCAGAAATAAATTTGCAATAGATGTGAGAGTTGGAAGTAGATAATATTTTTAATATGTGGTTAAAGTATATATAAAGGGCACCATTTAAAAGAAAAATAAATATTATAAAAAGAAAAACCATAATTTTAAATAGGTCATGGCTGGAAAAAAGGACAGAGTCTCCCTTACTAATTTTGTAGGTTTTAACTCCTCAGTGCTTCTTCAGCTCCAGTTGGCAGTCTTTCATTCATGCTTTCTTACCTATAACTATTTAGACTACCTTATCTACTTCTGAAATCCACAGGAATATCCAAATTCCTGAGAACACTTTACACAGTTATTTATGCTGGTATTTACTTGTGTCTACATAACCTTATGTAATGTTTAATCTATGCCATGTTCAACCCAAGTATCAGTTTGGGCTTACCTACCACTTGACAATTTAAGGAAAACTAATTTTAAGCACCAATTTTATCATCTGAGCAATCTGTGCATATGGAATCCTTTCCAGAAACTTTTTTCTTCTGTCTATGCTCCAGTGTTTGTTCATAATGATGTCTTGATTTTGCTCCATGAACGTCTGTAAACATATATTGGCTCCTTTGCTGGTTTACAATAAAAGAACTAGCTTGAAAATCAGTTTGAAAATCTAACTAGGAATCAAAGAATTTCAGAAAGATATTAGGTCACAAAACAGCCTTCTACTACTTCACTGGTTTCTATTTCACATTCTACTGATACTAGGATGAGATGTGTTACACAAGCATTTTGTTGGGGGAAATGCTTGGGAGAAAAATGAGGCAGAAGCCGTCAGAACTTTGTGGAGACATCAGACCTCAATGTAGTTCTGAACACTATGAAGAACAGGGAAAGGAGAAAGAGTAGGTGGAAGAGCCTTATATCACACTGCAGTCTAAGAAAGTCTGACAAGACTGACCAGAAGTTATTGAGTCTTGCCTCTCCCAGAAATAGGGCTGCCTTTGTTTCCCTGTTACACTCAGTCACTCGCTTGTAGGAGCCCATGGGAAACATTAAAGAAGCAGAAATGCCGTGATGGGTTTCAGAAGAGAGCAGCTTAAGTCATCAGACATTGGCATTCCATGTATTAAAAGATCTGAAGGGCACATTTTCCTGACTGCCAGAGCCCATCCAGGGTACTATACAGATCATCCACACATGTATGGAATGATCTCACTGGCCTTCCTTCCTAAAAGGAACATCAGCAGATGGAGGTTAGTGAAATTGACTATATCTCCACTCCCACTATGGTGTATTTCAGGACTACAATTGATGTTTGTCCTCTCCTTGCTCCACTACCCATTGAAAAAGTCTCTCTCCTTAAGCAGACTTATTTAAGTTCTGAAAACTCTTCCTACCTAAACATCAAACATAGGCTTCTGCTTCCATCCCTGTGAAGTCTGGCTTTAGCCAAGAATCCTGAGAAGACACCTTTGGTATCTATCACCCTTGATATCTGACCAAGTTCCTTATCTGTTACCTTTGATGTATAAGTCCCTGACCTGCTTTCAGCAATAACCCTGTTGTTGCTTTAGCAAGAATCTCCCTAACTCTTGATATCTCCTGTTAGTAATTTTCCATCTATTGACTCTCCTTACTCTCTTCCTTGGCTATAAATCCCCAGCTGACTTTGCTATATTTGGAGTTAATCTCTCTTCTCTACTGCAACAGACTTGAAGAAAGTAAGTCTTCCTTACCATTTTAACAAGTGTCAGAGTAATTTTCCTCTTCTGCCCCTCAGCTATCACCTGGACAGGTTTTGATGGTAAACAAAACCTTCATCTCTAGGGACATTTCATTATTGTAAACTTCTCAGGTTGCAGTTACATGTGCCTATTCATAGTTGCCCTGGGACAAAGGAGTACCAGGAGGTGCCTACAAAATCACTGAAGTTTTACATGTATCCGTGATCTCCATTTTGTAAAAAGAGCCTGACTTCTCTTAATAACCAGTGTCAATCGCCTTTGTGGCCCCCCCAAAGAGGGCCTTTGTGAACCTCTTCTCATCTGCGAGTCTCTATAGGCTCAAGAACTTCAAAGGGCCCTGGCAACATCTCATGGAACCCTTGCATAGTTACTTGCTTAAATTTCAACTCTCTTGTTAGGACAAAAACTTCCAACCCCACAGAAGCCAGAGCTGGTATTATTGTGAGAAAATCAGCTCAAAAAACATTCCATGTTCTTTCTTTCTTTCTTTTTTTTTTTAAGATTTTATTTATTTATTTGATAGAAAGAGAGAGAGAGAACAAGCAGGAGCAAGGGTGGGGCAGAAGGAGAAGCAGACTCCCCACTGAGCAAGAAGCCTGACAAAGGGCTCAATCCCAGGACCCCAGTAGACTGAGTCACCCCGGTGCCCCTCCATGTTCTTTCTTATTAAAAAACAAACAACAAACAACAACAACAACAACAAAACTTCCAGGTTTTCAGGCATTTGACAGTTAGTTCTTGGTAACTAATTCTGACCAATGAATGTCCTGAATTACTTCCAGGTCAAACCAGTGAAAGACCCACCTATGGCACTGATGTTTCAAATGGATCAGATACAAGGCACTGGAATGAACTTCAGCAGGGTCAGTGAGCAACTGTGGATCTAATTCCATACAAAAATGCATCAAACTTTCTTGAGAAAAGGAAAAAATTTAATGAATTAAGGTCATATTTGATATGATAATTTGATGATATTTGAGGTTTAATTTGTTACATTAGTCCAATAAAATCTGAGTAATATATACCAAAAGATTTAGAACTCACTATCAATATTTTACAGAAGTTTATGAAAATATATATCCATTGGCATATATACATATATATACTTACATAACTAAATATAAAAATGCATTGAAATGTTATTTTTCCTCAGAAAATTTTGCTTTTCATATCAAGCTGACATATGGTTGTTCATATTGTGCATATCAAATAGAAATAGTATTGCTTTTTTTATGTGTAGAGTGAAGATCTGGGTTTTCAAAACTCCAATTTCAATATCCAAAATGGGTGAGTGGGTTGATACCTTCCTCCATTTCAAGTTCCATTCAGGGGCTCCCACTTATACTGAGTCTTAATATAATTTTCTGAGATATAATCAGATTGTTCCTGCTTACCTGCATAAAACTTAATTGTCCTTGAGGTGCCCTGGTGGCTCAGCTGAGTGGCAGGCTTTTGATTTCGGCTTACATCATGATCTCAGGGTCCAGCCTCTGTGCTCAGCAAGGAGTCGGCTTGAGGATTCTCTGTCCTCTCCTTCTGCCCCCCACCCTATCTCTCTCTGTGCCACAGAGATAAACAAAACATATTTTTAAAAAGACTTATTTATTTATTTGGCAGAGAGAGAGAGTGAATGCACAAGTAGGCAGAGCTCCAGGGAGAGGGACAGACAGAGGCAAGGCTCTCTGCTGAGCACGGAGCCCGACAAACGTGGAGCTCAATCCCAGAACTCTGGGATCATGAGCTGAGCTGAAGGCAGAAGCTTAACCAACTGAGCTATTCAAGCACCCAACAAATAAATAAGTCTTAAAAAATTAAATAAATAAATTTGAATTGACCTTGATTCAGGTGTCCACACTGACCCACCTACATGCGGTCAAAAAAAGGTCATGTGGTATAAAGCCAGGCTGGCCCTTCAGTAATCACTGTGGATGGGGCATTTTCACAGGGGAAAAAAAAAAGGTCTAGACTAGCCAGGAACTCCTATTCTCCTTCACCACTCAATTGAATAACCTATTCAGTAGAACATTTTATCCTGCAAAATAGTGTGGGGGAGTTTACAATTTATGGTCTCACTTCTCACTTTTCCTTACATATAATTACATTTCAACCACAACCCTTCAATACCCCTATACTCAGCAACTCAGCTTTTTTTTTTTTTAATTTCTCTTCAAATTTTCCAGCTACTTTTAGGCATTGCCATCACGTATTGATCAATGCTTTCTTTATGATTCTATCCCAGGTACCTTGCCGCCCACCATTAACAGTCTTGTTTGTCAAATGAACAATATATATTTATTCTAACTACTCAAGCATAGTTTGTAAGTATTCAGAATACTGAAAGCAAATGGATTTTTACTAGCAAAACTCTACCCAATTTGATTCCAAACAGTTAACACTGCCAGGAGCTATGACATCTGAAAGCAATTATCTTATAGAGTACTTTTTGTCTAATTCATACAGTGTATCATGCTACCTACGTGATGCCAAAAAACATCCAAACTTCACTCAGTACAGAATACCAATGGGGCATACAAATGTGTCCCTAATTATAAACTAAGTAACAGTAGGTTTTGCCATGATAACCATTTTAGGTTCAATTAACCATAGATAATAAATAGGCAACAAGTCCTTTAAATGTGTTCATGTGAATGGAAACTGTGTTTCTATTTATTTATTTACCTGTCATTTTTCCTTGCCCCTAAAATAAAGCATCAACAATTTTTGCAGAAAAGAATGCTCAGTAATTTGGACCAAATATCATGTGTCATAATATTCAGTTGAGAAAGCACTGTACAGTTTCAAGGGCAAAAAGTAAAATCATTAAATCTCTGAAAACTCTGCAAGATAATTCCAATCTCGGTGTTCCCTTTGTGGTAGAGAAACAAAAAATAGTCTTCATTATTAAACATTCATCTATCACTAGCAATAACGACTTTTTTTCAATAATTACTTTTTAATTAATAATTTTAAATTAATTATGTATTATAGAATAAAAAGCAGACTGATGTCACAGGAACTGACAAGCTGTGCTGCTGGCCTTCTTTGTATTGTTATGCAAATCATGCACTTGAGGTTAAAAGCACACTGTACAATAATTTTTGAGATAAAATTTAATACACAGAAAGTTACCTTGACCATTTTATATTCAGTTCCTTTCAATTTTTCTTACAAAGTTAATAGCAATTCTGCAATTGGTTTAAAGCATATAACTGCAGGAAAATACAGACCTGAGGGAGCACTAATAAATACTCCTCCCTCAGAGAGAACTACTTGGAATTAATTTCAGGAGGTGAAATACCCCCTACTTTTAGAAACTGACAAAGAAGCTTCTACAGCTCTTTAAAAACTCTGACTTCCAAAGATTCAATCCTCTTTGTCCTACCGCTCATGTTTCATATCACTGTCTATTTTCTTTTATTCCCTTTCAACACACAAAGGAGTACTTTAATGTTAAAGAACTGTATTTTTCCCCAGCCAAATGATTCTAATTCATCTGTCATTTTATGTGAACACCCTAATTTCTAAATCAATTTTTTAGATGACTCCAAACTTTGGCAACTGCTAAGAACTACAGAAGACATAAACATTGCATATCACATAATACTTGACTTTGAGAAATTAATACTCTTTTTGATAGCAATATGTATGCATATGTAGTAATAAAGATTGTAAAGTAAATAAAATGCCTTTAATATTCAATATAACCAGATTCCAAATATATTTTAAATAAAATAATCTCTATGAAAAGTTAGCAAGATAAGAAACATGTTGTTGGGAATTATAAAGACAGGCTTCCTGGAGCACTTAGAACTGGAAATAATCCTTCAGTAACCAATAAATTACTTTTAAGTGAAGAGGGGGAAAAGAAAACATCTGATGTGGGTGAGGAAAGCAGAGATACACTTCAAGTTCTGCAAAGATAAAGGGTGATTCATTTGAATTTATAAACCATCATGTCTAGAATACTGCTGAATAGTGGAAAGTACAGTAGGATAGCTTCAGAGAAGAGGAGTTTAGTAAGCCTGGAATGAAGAGCTTGATCTCACAGGAAATGAAAGATAATAGCACGTTCTTAAATGAGAAAGTCCCTCTTTTATAGCAATGCTTTTGGCATCACTTTATAGATTTCATTCCAAATAATTTCCATGTAATTAAAATTGGACCCCAGCTTTTATTAATTTCTGGTTATGAAAAATACCCCCAAGAGGAAAACTAATTTCTTCTTCAATTATCTCTTTAGAGACATCTACTTCAAGCATACTTAAATAAAATGAAAGACATGAGGTTCTATGCCAATTAATCTACTATATAATCTTCTAAAGAAAGCTAAAAGTTCAAAAACTATATAATGAGATACAAGGTAATATTTCCCATAAAATTGACAGAAAAATATTAATATATATAAATCTAAATGTTCTGAGACAGGGAGAGTATAATCAAAGTAAATAAAATATTTCCTTAGTACTTTGTAAAGGAAGAGAACAGTCTCCTTCAGAAAAGCTATATAAGCAATGAATTGTCAAGTAATATTCTGAATTCCCTTTAGATGTTATTACTTGTGTTTCTGGAACTAAAATTTTTTTTTAAGATTTTATTTATGTATTTGTCAGAGAGAGAGAGAGAGAGAAATAGCACAAGCCGGGGGAGCAGAAGAGGGAGAAGTAGACTCTCCGCTGATCAGGGAGCCGCATGTGAGGCTTGATCCAGAGTCCTAGGTTCATGACCTGAACAGAAGACAGACACTTAACTGACAGAACCACCCAGGAGCCCTATGGAACTAGAACATCTTTCTTGAGAAATTATTTTAATAGAATTATTATCCTGAAATACTGGAGATTTGTGTTTTGTTTTGTTTCCTTTACAAACTATATTCACCTATTTAAACTTTGTTTGTTTTTTTTTAAAAGATTTTATTTATTTATTTGACAGAGAGAGAGAGATCACAAGTAGGCAGAGAGGGAGACAGAGGGAGAGGGAGAAGCAGGCTCCCTGCAGAGTAGAGAGCCCGATACGGGGGGGGGCTCCATCCCAAGACCCTGAGATCATGACCTGAGCCGAAGGCAGAGGCTTTAACCCACTGAGCCACCCAGGCGCCCCTAAACTTTGTTTCTTTTTTTTTCTTTTACAAAATTATATTCACCTATTTTCTGTCATTATTTTAAACAACTAATTTATTACTTATTCCAGTTTTTGAAATGACAGAAAGCATATTAACAAAAGTTTTATATAGACATCAAAAATACATTTTTGACACATTGCTAAATGGCTCAAAAAGAAAAAATATCTAAGGCACCTGGATGGCTCAGTCAGTTAAGTGTCTGCCTTTGGCTCAGGTCATGATCCCAGAAACCTGGGATTGAGTCCCACATTGGGCTCCCCGCTCAGGGGGGAGTCTGCTTCTCTGCCCCTCTCCTAGCTGTGTTCTCTCTTTCTCTCTCTCACTCTCTCTCTCAAATAAATAAATAAAATCTTAAAAAAAAAAGAAAAAATATCTAATGAACTGCCTTTCAGGGTATGGTCCCATGACCAACAATATCAACCTCATCTGGAAATGCTGAATGAAAAACTAAGGGGGTAGGACCCACCAATCTGATAAGCCTCTGAGGTAATCTGATAGAAGTTAAAATTTGAGAACAACTTAAGTACTGTGCTATATCTAAATGTTGTTTTAGTAAGATATTCATATTTTGCATTAATAACATTTGTCCTTCTTTGAATACTTATTATATGTGGTTGTAATCTATTCTTCTTTTTCCATAGTAATGCATTTTATCTGCCACATAACCTTTTCATGAGAAATTTAAATTGGCATGGCACTGAGTTGTTCTAAAAGTTTATGAGTAACAAAAATACTAGAAATACAGGAAATGTGTAAGTTTTAAGTAATACAAAAAACTTGATTAATATATTACCTACATAGAAAATATATGATTCTATTTTATATTGGAATTCTATTTTATATAGATAAATGTTAGCTTAAGCCAATATGCCTGAAAAACATATATATGACAAACGTACATGACAGTATATATTTGTCAAAATTATTAAATCATATGTATAATTATTTAATTTTATTATATGTAATTTATATCTCAATAAAAGTGATGAAAATTTAAAGTATTACTTTACTGGCACACATAAAATCCTCTCTCCTATATTTATACATCTCCACAGAAATTCCTTTTATCCTGATTTAAATGTTATTTCTAAATTATATCATAGATTTATCAACCTAGATGAGCCAAGCAAAGGCAGTCCTGGAAACATTCCAAGTTTGATAATTTAGCTTTGAATATGACAAAAGTAAAGTAAACTGACCTAAAAAAAGTTAAACCCTAGCCATTGCAGGAGAATCAGGAAATTATTCTATCTCTTATTCATGCTAACATAGTGAATCCATGGACAGAGAGATCAGCACTTTCCTTAATAAGGATAGAAAAGTTCTTCCAATACATACTGTTTAAGCATTGTCATCCACTTTGTGACACTAAAGATGTGCCTATAGGAAATGCGTGGGCTTTTAAGTCAGATGGACATGATATTTAACACACTCTTCAACATGTAATAATTTTGGTCAAATTATTAAGTAATTTTGTGACCAATCTTCCAACCTCAATTTTCACAATCCTATGTTAAGACTAAAAGGATTAACATCAGTGTAGTACCCAGCATAATAGTAGGTACTCAAAAACTGGATAACATTGCTATTTTTCTTTAGCTGAAGCCGTGTGACTCTATTGTTTCCCCTATTGTCATTAATTCTGATATATATATAACATGATTGGCAACTACATTCTATTCATCTCCCACATCCTCTAATAGGGAAGACCCAAATGCTTCTTAGTTTTTATCTTTTGGTGAGGACTGGTAGGCTTGAAGCAAGAAGGGGAGAAACCAGATAGGTGAGGGTAAGTTCTCTGCCTTCAGTATTTTCTACGCCTAAATTCCAGTATTGAGCCAATGAAATGGATGCCAATTCATGGGGTTATTGCTGGAATTGCTGCTGGGCCCCTGGAAGTCACTGGCAGTCACTGGAATTAGAACAATTTCCATGAATAAAGAAATAAACCAGAGTGGAGAGCTACCTCCAGGCAATGCCCACAGTGATAGCTATAATCTGAACAGATTTAACCTGCCCAGCCAGACCCCTGGAAATTCCAAGGGATAGTTGGACAGGCTTACTCGGTCTTTTTATTAACCTTGCATAAATGCATCTCCATATTTTTCATAATGAAGCTATTTGGACTCTGCTTATTACATTATGATAGGGTCTTACTCTATGTGAAAATGCATTAATCATCCCTTTTTATTTTCTGTTTTTCTGATGCCTTCACAACTTAGGGCCTTGCTGACCCTAGAGAGACTATCCCTCCCAGGGCTAAATTAATTCCTAGAAATAGTAAAAGACTCACCTTGGAACATGGCTTTCTGAGCAAAATAAACAATTCTGAGTTCATAACCACAACTCCTTTATAGGGTTCTTATATTCTAACCCACTATTGACCCCTAGGCCAGGTACCAGACAACTAAAGACAGCCTCTATACTGGGATCCCACTGACATTACTCATACAAGCCAACTCTAACCCTGCCTATCCTGCCTCCCTTGCTTTTCCCAAGGAAACCATAATATCGGTTCTCGTCCACATTGTCCCCTCATTTCCCTGTGCCTCCTGACTGACCTTGGTGCTTCCCTGTATGGACCCCTGTATGGCAGGTACGTTACCTCCCTTTGGGAACTATGAGTAATAAACTATCTTTTCAAAAAGCAATGGTCTCCTGATCTGTTGGCCTCACCATATCTGAATAATATTAAAATCTACATTTAGAACTAATGTGACAAGATATTGAACTAGTACTTCTCGAACTTTAATATGAAAAAGAACCACATGGACATCTTATTAAAATGAAAATTATGAATCAACAGATCTGAAGTGTGGACTTGCATTTCCAACAAGATGATGCCAAAGCTTCTAGTGTATGGACCACATTTTCTACAGCAAAGTACTACTAGATACGTCCAGTTTCAATATTCTGTCTTACATGAATTTTGGCAAATTATTTTACCTCTTTACAAACAGTTTCCTTTCTTATACAATGAACATTAAAAAAAAAAAAAAAGCCTACCTAATAAGGATAACATGAGACAATATGAGTAAAACAAAAAACATTCTTTAAGCTATAATTATATGTGAAACTATGAAGAGTATAAACGGCCATGTAGATTATTTCAGAATATAAACTACTTGTATTTCACTGTTAAATACTATAGAAATATCATTTACATTTGAAATGCTTGTTATGGATTTTTTATATTTGTTTATTAAAAGTAAGTCTCCCAAGATCACTTCCCTTTAACATCATTTACATTATTTCTTTCTTTTTTTTTTTTTTTAAAGATTTTATTTATTTGACAGAGAGAAACATAGGGAGAGAGGGAACACAAGCAGAGGGAATGGTAGCGGGAGAAGCAGGCTTCCTGCCGAGCAGGGAGCCCGATGTGGGGCTCGATCCCAGAACCCTGGGATCATGACCCGAGCCGAAGGCAGACGCTTAACAACTGAGCCACTCAGGCGCCCCATTTACATTATTTCTTATCTTCAGATAAAGTTGAAAGTAATAAAATTAAAACTCTCTAAACATATAGCTACTATTGGTAACCCTCATATTCAGAAAGATCTTCAAAATTAAATGTTTTGAGGTTTTGTTACCCAGAGCACAAAGTTACTCAAAGTATATATACAGTTAGCCCTTGAACAACGCAAGGATTAAGGGAGCCAAATGCTGATATAGTAAAAAATCCAGATATAACTTTGACTCCCCAAAAACTTAACTACCAACAGCCTACTATTGACCAGAACCCTTATCAATAAGAAAAAGTAAATTAACACATGTTTTATATGTTCTATTATTATATACTGCATTGTTACAATAAAGATTTTTTTAAAAACAACCAATTTTTAAAATATTTATAATATCACAAGTGTTTGAATGTTTAAGTTCAGAGGCAAAAAGAGATTTTAAAATATTTTGCTCACTACGGGGTTGTTCTCTCCAAAATGTCTGAAGTTCTGCATAATGAAAACACTTTGATTTTTATGTTCTAGGTAGCAAATATTTTTGCACTACCCCATACTAACTATAATAATTTAATTTTCCTAACTTGTTTTGTGATGTATTATAGAAGTAGCAGTAACATGCTGCTCTTTAAAACAATGGGAACATATTTATAATACAGAAAACCGTTTAATTTGTCTCCTTTTTTGAGATTAATTACCTGTCAACTAGTTAAACCATCCTTCTGAAAATACATTTCTTGTGGTAGCCATTTAAATTATTTTAAATTATAAGTGTACTCTTAAAGATACTAGGTGCTATAAATCTTGAAAAAAATTAATGTTATATTTGTTATTTTAAAAAGAAAAAAAAAACAGTCCACGTTTCAAAAAAGGTACTCAGAACCTATATTCAAGAGAAAAATATTATGAAAAGGGTTTGTGGGTAACTTATTTTGATTAAGTTTTACATTAAGTTCTTAATTAAAAGGTGAAATATTTTCTCTGTTTCATAGCACCATTCTTCATTTAATATTGCTTAAAATATTGCTGTTTTGAGTTTTGAGGGTTGTTTTTTTTTTCCGTTTCAAATAAGAGGCCACAGAGTCTACCATGACTGAATATTAATGTTGTAATAATGTTGTAACTCAAAGTAAAGATGAAGGCTATTTTTAGATCTCCCATTTCAGTTCTGCTTAAAGTGATTATAAATTTTCAGTGTGTGGGGACTTCTGTGTGGTAAAACTCATTCATTCTCTCACAAAAATAAGTTTACCTCTAGAAAATATAAAACATAATTCAATAAATACTAATAGCTACTAAAGCCTAAGTACGGTCTGTTCCTTACTTCATTTTCCAGTAATTCATTATGTATCAATCCAGCTAAATCTAATAGCAATTAGGTTCCAACTGCATAAACTAAATAACAAATACCATTTACCCATTATGTTCCGTTCAGTTAGATGTTTGGAAAAAGCTCTTACAATGATACAAACAGAAAACAAAGATAACAAAGTCAGATAAAAACACTGCAAGAAAACTATAGGTTAATATTTCAGATAAACACAAATGCAGAAATTCTCAACAAAACACTAACAAACAAAACTCATTACTACATTAAAAGGATCATATAGCACAAACAAGTGGGTTTTATGCCTGAAACCCAAAGATGATTCAATATATCCAAAATAATAAATGTGATATACCATATTAACAGAAAGACAGATAAAAATCATATAATACTCTTAATAGAGTAAAAAAAGAAAATGTCCAGGGGCGCCTGGGTGGCTCAGTCGTTAAGCGTCTGCCTTTGGCTCAGGTCATGATCCCAGGATCCTGGGATCTAGCCCCACATCGGGATCCCTGCTCAGCAGGAAGCCTGCTTCTCCCGCTACCACTCCCTCTGCTTGTGTTCCCTCTCTCACTGTGTTCCTCTCTGTCAAATAAATAAAATCTTTAAAAAATATATATATATATATATACATATATATATTTATATATATATAAATATATATTTTTATATTTTATATATATAATATATATTTATTATATATAATTATTATATATATATAATATATATATTTATTATATATAATTATTATATATATATATAAATGTCCAAATTCACTAACCATTGTGATGAAAACTGTCAACATAGTGGGAACAGAAAAGACATACCTCAACATAATAAAGACCATATATGACAGGCCCACAGCTAATACCAGAGTCAATGATGAAATACCAAATCTTTACCTCTAAGATCAAGAACAAAGCAAGCCTTCCCACTGTTACTGCTCCTACTCACCCTAACACTGGAAGTCATAGTCTGAGCAATTAGACAAGAAAAAGAAACAAAAGTAGCCAAATTAGAAAGGAAGAAATAACATCTTAATTTGTAAGTGACATGAATTTAGATACAAAAAATCATAAAGATTCCACCAAAATACTCAGAAGTAATCAACAAATTCAATAAAGTTTCAGTATACAAAATCTGCATACAAAAATTAGACGGAGCCAAGGCTTACAAATTCTAGAGGAAAGCTGGCCTGATAGTTGGCTTATAACATTCTAGTCTTAAAAGTGATGAGAAAGGTCATCTGCACACAAGACAGGAATTTAGCAAATTTTGGAGGCCTCATAAAGAATATAATTCATTCATATTTATAAGTACTGCTCTTAAAATTTAGTGAAAACATTTCCCTTGAGAGGAGCCTGGGTGGCTAAGTCAGTTAAGCATCTGACTCTTGATTTTGGCTCAGATCATAATCTCAGGGTCTGGGGACTGACTCCTGCACTGAGCTTCATGCTCATAGGGGAGTCTGCTTGAGGATTCTCTCTCTCCTTCTCACTCTGTCCCTCCCCCAACTCACGTGCATTTCCATGTGACCTCTCTCTCTCTCTCAAATAAATAAATCTTTAAAAAAGAAAGAAAGAAAATGGTTCCCATCAGTGAGTTTACTAGTAATCTGACTGACCAGCTAAACAATAAAGGCTTTAAAAAAATCCCATAGAAGATTTCTGAAGAAAACTTTTAGACAGAAAATTGTTCTGTGGCCTTAGAAATTGATCAACTATTTATGGTTCCAACCTTATAAAACAAATTCAAGAAAAGCTATATGGATAAGTAAGAATAGTAGTGTATTGAGGTGCCTGCATGGCTCAGTGGATTACATCATCTCAGGGTCCTGGGATCAAGCCCCACATCAGGCTCTCTGCTCAGTAGGGAGCCTGCTTCCCCTTCTCTCTCTGACTGCCTCTCTGCCTATTTGTGATCTTTCTCTCTCTGTCAAATAAATAAATAAAATCTTTTAAAAAAAAATAGTGCATCTATGAAATAATCAGGACACATCTAATGAGAATGGCATTTTTATAATCAAAAATAATCTTTGGAAGGGCACCTGGGTGGCTCAGTGGGTTAAAGCCTCTGTCTTCAGCTCAGGTCATGATCTCAGGGTCCTGGGATTGAGCCCCAAATCAGGCTCTCTGCTCAGTGGGGGAGCCTGCTTCCCCCTCTCTCTCTGCCTGTCCCTCTGCCTACTTGTGATCTCTCTCCCTCTGTCAAATAAATAAATAAAATCTTTAAAAAAAACAATCTTTGGAAATAATTTATGACAACAAGGAGGACCCTGGCAGGAAAATTTCTCAAAGATTTTGTAAAGAACAGAAGAAACTATTGGATGTTCTTTTCAGTGTAGTTCTAGAACTCCAACAGATGCTCTTAGGTATTATCAGAATACATAAAATTGTGCACCATGATTGCTCCTATGTTGAGGAGACTAATTTATATGTTGGGATTTTTTAAGGATTTATTTATTTGGGGGGGAGGAGCAGATGGAGGGCCAGAGAGGCAATCCCAAGCAGACTCCCCGCTGAGCTTTCAGCTGAAATCCTGACCTTAGCAGAAACCAAGAGTCAGATGCTTAACCTAATGAACCACCAAGGCAACCCTACATCTTTTGTGATTTTTTTTTTTTTTTTTAAGATTTTATTTATTTAACAGAGAGAAACACAGCGTGAGAGGGAACACAAGCAGAACAAATGGTAGTGGGAAAAGCAGGCTTCCTGCTGAGCAGGGAGCCCGATGTGGGGCTCAATCCCAGGACTCTGGGATCATGACCTGAGTCAAAGGCAGACACTTAACAACTGAGCCACCCAGGCGCCCTTGTGATTTTCTTTCTAATTCCAAATTCCAATTGTTAATTGCTGGCCTATAGGAAAACAATTGATGTTGGTGTATTAACTTCTATCCTGCAACTTTGCTATGCTTGCTTAATACTTAGGAGAGTTCCCTATGAATTATATAGAGTTCTCTAGATGAACAATCATGTTATCTGTAAATATAGTTTAATTTCTTTATTTAATATCCTGTATTTAATTTCTTTATTCTTAATTTACTTTAAATATCTTTACTTTATCATAATTTGTATTCCATTATTATAATTTTTTATAGTGTGTCTTCTGGCTCAGATTGTGCCTTATATTTTGGTAAATATTCACATGAGTTTGAAGATAATGCATTCTTCCACTGTTGAAGTATTCCAAAAATACAAACTAAATCAAGTTGATTGACAGTGATATTCAGTTCCATTATAGCCTTACTAATTTTCTACCTGTTGGATCTGTCAACTAATAAAAAGAGGAATGTTGAAGTCTCCTATAATAGCGATTCGACCATTTTTTCTTCTCAGTTCTACACATTTTTACCTCACATGTGCTGATTTTATCTTATTAGTTGCATATACATTAAAAAATTATGTCCTCTTGGACAACTGATTCCTTTATTATTATATAATGCTCCTCCTTATCCTGATAATCTTATTTGTTCTGAAATTTACTTTAACAGAGCTATTCCAATTCTTTGATTAGTATTACCATGCTATATATTTCTCCATCTCTGCTTTTAATTTCTTTGAATCCTCATATTTAAATTGGATTTCTTGTAGGTAATATATATTTGTCTATAGTCAATCTATTCTAATTAAATTGGTACAGACAATTCATACTTAAAATAATTATTGCTATATTTAGATATATAGCATATTTGTAATAGTTATTTATTTCTGCATTTGATCTCCCACCCACTTTATTGATGTATGACTCACAAGTATATATTGCACATATTCAAGGTGCAAGACATGATGTTTTAATATAGATATACATTGTGAAATGATTACCACAATCAAAGTAATTAACATATCCATCATGTCACATAGTTATCAGCCTTCTGTGTGAAGACACTTGAGATCTAATCTCTTAGCAAATTTCAAGTATAAAATACATTATTATTAATTATATTTACCATGCTGTACATTATGTGGGCAGAATTTATTTATCTTAGAACTCACTTAGTACCCTTTAACAACACCTTCTCCCTTCCTCCAGTCCCTAGCCCCTGATAACTTAATGGAAATTAATTTTCCATTTAATTTCCATTTAATTTCCATTATTTATTTCCATTAAATAATGGGGCCAATGGAAATTTCCATTTCCATTGGCCCCATTATACTCTTGGCTACTCTGAGTTTGACTTTTTATGTTTCACATATAAGTGAAATCATGAATTGTTTGTCTTTGTGCCTGGCTTATTTCCCTTAAGATAACATAATCCAGTTTATCCATGTTGTCACAAATGGCAAGATTTCCTTTTTTATGACTAATATTCGATTATTACTGTGCTTTATCCATTGTCTGATGACAGGCACTTATATGGCTGGTCATCTTTATCCAGTATCCACTAATATGTACCCAGATTGTTTCCACATCTGGTTATCATGAATAATGCTTCAATAAACATAGGAATACAGATACTGTACTTCAAGACACTGATTTTCCTACCTTAGGATATATACTCAGAAGTAGGACTGCTTTTTAGTTTGATGTAGGCTTACTTGTTTAGTTTTCATAACAAAAGCTGTCATATCCAAAAAATCACCAAGACCATTGTCAAGGAGATTTTTCCATATGTTTCCTTTCAGGAATTTTATGACTTTAGGTCCTACATTTAATTATTTAATCCATTTTGAGTTGGTTTCTATATATGGTGTCAGAATCAAATTTTATTCTTCTGCATGTGGATATCCAACTTTGCCAGCATAATTTTTTACAGGGTATATCGTTACCTATGTATATTCTTGGCATCTTTTTCAAAGATTAGTTAACTCTATATACAAGGATTTATTTCTGCATTACCTATTTCATTCAACTGGTTTATTCATCTATTTTTATGACAGTACCACACTGTTTGATGAGTACAGCCTTGAAATGTATTTGAAATCCAGAGTGTGATGCTTGCAGCTTTGTTCTTCTTGCTCTATATTGCTCTTGTTATTCAGTCTTTTGTGTTTCCATTCCATTTTACGACTGTTTTTTCTATTTCTGAAAGAAATGCCATTGGAATTTTGACAGAGATTATGTAGAATCTGCACATCAATTTAAGTGGATATTTCAACAATGTTCATTTTTCCAATCAGTGAACATGGGAGATGTGTGTGTGTGTATTACTGGAACATGGGATGTTTATTTGCTTCTGTAAATATCATTAATATTTTATAGTTTTCAACATGATTATCCTTCACCTTGGCTAAATTTCCTCCAAAGAGGCACCTACGTGGCTCAGTCAATTAAGCGTCTGCCTTTGTTTGGCTCAGGTCATGATCCCAGCATCCTGGGATTGAGTTCTGCATTAGGCTCTCTGCTCCACAGGGAGTCTGCTTCTCCCTCTGCCCCTTCTCCCACTCATTCTCTCAATCAAATAAATAAAATGTAAAAAAAATAATAATAATAAATTTCTTCCAAAGTATTCCATCATATTCATGCTACTGTATGTGAAATTATTTCTTAATTTCCTTTTTGGATAGCTCATTATTAGTGTACGGAAATGCAATCGGTTTTCATATATTGATTTTCTATGCTCAAAATGATTTTTTTAACTTGGTAAAGGTTTTAATTTTAAATTCAAAAAGAGAAAACATCAACACTAGAAAAGATTAAATTTATCTGCTCTAAAGAAATACTTAAAAAAGATGGAAGGTTAAAAAAATCAAACACCAAATAATGATAGAAATAGATGCATACTCTGTAAAAAATATCTTTTGAATCATTTACATCCATTCAGTATTCAGTGCATAGGGTAAACGCACAGCATAAAAATTTTTAAATCCTAAGATTTTGTCATTTTACTCTACTCAGTCAACTTTACTGAATTTGTTGATTATGAGTTTATTGGAGTCTTCAGGGTTTTCTATATGTAAGATCATGTCATCAGGAAACAATGTTACCTCTTCCTTTTCAACTTTGATGACTTATATTTCTTTTTCCTGCATAATTGCTCTAAGATTTCCATTACTACATTAAATAGAAGTGGTGAGACTGGCCATCTTTGTCTTGTTCCTGATCTTAGAGAAAAAGTTTTCAGTTTTCCACCATTGATAAGTAAGATGTAAGCTATTGGCTTGTCAACTTGGCCTTTATTATGCTGAGGTACATTTTTTCTTTACTTTGTTTGTTGGGCATTTTTTTCATGAAAATGTATTAAATTTTGTTAATTTTTTTTTCTGCATCTACTGAGATGATGAAAGGATTTTTATAGTTCATTCTTTCATGGCCATATCACATTTACTGACTTGGGGATGTTGAACCATTCTTATTTCTATTTTTTTAAGATTTATTCATTTATTTGAGAAAGAGAGCATGCAACGGGTGGGGAGGGCAGAAGGATAGCAAGAGAGAATCTCAAGCAGACTTCCCACTGAGCAGGGAGGCTGACATGCAGCTTGATCTCAGGACTCTGAGATCATGACCTGAGCTGAAATAAAGAGTCAGACAGTTAACTGACTGAATGACCTGGACCCCAATGTTGAATCATTCTTGCAGCCTAGGGATAAATTTGACTTGATCATGGTATATGATCCTTTTACTCTAAAGCCGAATTTAGTTTGTTAGTATTTTGCTGAGGATTTTACAACTCTGTTCATCAGGAATATTGGCACATAACTTTCTTTTCTTAGAATATTCATGCCTAACTTTAGTATAAAGTTAAGCTCGCCTGGTAAAGTTAATGCTGGCCTGGAGAAATGAGTTTGGAAGTGTTCCCTCTTCAACTGTAGGGAAGAAGCTCAGAAGAACTAACATTAATTCTTCTTAAATGTTTGGTGGAATTCACCTGTGAATCCATTCTATCCTGGACTTTTATTTGGTGGGAGATTTTTATTTTTTTTTAATTTTTTATTTTTTTATGATTCAGTCATGGTAGGTTGTATATTTCTAAGAATTTATCCAATTCTTCTAGGTTATCAAATTTGTTGGTGTAAAATTGTTTACTCTTACAATGTTTCATATTTCACATTGTTAGTTAAAATGTCTCCTTTTTTATTTTTTATTTTATTTATTTATTATCTGATTTATCTTCTCCCACTTTTTCTTATTCTAGATTAAGGTTTGTCAATTTTGTGCATTTTTTTCAAAAAAATCAACTCAAGTTTCCTTGATCATTTCTATTGTTATTCCAGTCTCTATTTCATTTATTTCTGGTATGATCTTTGATATTTCCTTCCTTCTGCTAAGTTTTGGTTTAGCTTATTTTTATTTTGCTAGATCTTGAGGTATACAGTTAGCTTGTTTGAGAACTTTCTTTTTTCTTAATGAAGGTATTCATCATATCCATTGCCCTCTTAAAAATGCTTTTGCTACATTCTATATGTTTTGGTATGTTAGGTTTCCATTTCCATTGGCCCCGATATATTTTTTTATTTTCCTCTCAATTTCTTCTTTGACCCACTGGTTGTTAAAGTGTCATATTAATCTCTTCATATTTGAGAATTTTATATATCTCCTATTACTGATTTCTACTTTCATACCACTGTGGTTAGAAAAAGTACTTGACATAATTTCAATCTTCCTAAATTTATTAAGACTTGTTTTGTAACCTAATATACGTTCTACTTTGGAGGATAATATGAGCACTTGAGAATGTACATTCTGCCCCTATTTATTAGGTCCATTTGGCCTAAAGTGTAGTTCAAGTCAATATTTCCTGATTAATTTTCTGTCTGGATGAGCTATCCATTGTTGAAACTAAAGTATTGAAGTCTCCTTGTATTACTTTTTTCCCTAATATTATTTTGTGTTCCCGTTAATCTCTTGTAGGCAGCATTAAATGGAAACTTTTTTTTTAAACTATCCACCCACTGTATGCTTTTTGACTGGACAACTTAATTCATCTATATTTAAAGAAATTATTTTTTAAAAATAAAGCAATTATTAACAGGTAAGGACTTAATATTGTCATTTTGTTAACTGATTTTTGTCTGTTTTGTAGTTCTTTTCTTCCTCTCTGTCTTTTGGGATTTTATGATTTTCTCTAGTGATATGCTTATATCCTGTCTCTTTATCTATTATGCATCAACTACACATTTTCACTTTGTTCTTACTATGAGGCTTACATAAAACATCTTATAATTCTATTTTATGCTGATAACACTTAACTTCATTCATATACAAAAACCCCACACTTACACTTCTCCCTTCTACATTTGATGATTTTGTTGTCACAATTTACATCTTTTTGTATATGTATCCATTGACAAATTATTGTGGCTATAGTTATTTTTAGTACTTTGGTACTTTCCTCTTTATACTAAAGTTAAAAGAGGGTTTATACAAAGTATTCTGAAGTTGACTATTTACTAGTGATTTCTATACTGTTATATCTTTTCATGTTACTACCTTTATGTCAGTTTGAAGAACCCTCTCTTGTATTTCTTGTAAAGTAGGTCAAGTTGTGATGAACTGCATCAGCTTTTGTTTATCTAGGAAAGTGTTTATCTCTCCTTCATTTCTGAATTATAATTTTGCTGGGTAATGTATTTATTTTTATTTCAGCACCTTGAATATATCAACCCATGCTCTCCTGTCCTGCAATGCATCAGCTGAGAAATCTGTTAATAGCCTTATGTGTGTTCCCTTGTACGAAAAATGTTTTTACCTTTTTTCTCTTACTGCTTTCAAAATTCTTTGATTTTTGAGTTTGACTATAAGTGTCTTAGTGAAGTCTTCTTTGGATTCAACCTGTTTGAGGACTTTTAATAAACAAGTATCTGGACTTCTACATCTCTCCCAGAAATGGGAAATGTTCAACCATTATTTCTTTCAATACATTTCCACTCTTTTCCATCTCTTCCTTTCAGTTCTCCAACAATGCAAACATTAGCTCTTTTTATGGTGTCCAAAAAAAATCCCACAAGTTTTCTTCATTTTTGTTCTTTTCTTCTGTTTCTTCTCTAAATAATTTCAAATAATTTCTCTTCAAGTTCAAAGATTCCTTCTTCTATTTGATTGAGTTTGCTGTAAAAGTTCTTTATGGCATTTGTAATTTTATTCAGCTACAAAATTCCTATTTGATTCCTTTTTATGATTTGTATTAAGCTTTTTATTTTGTTATTTTTCCCCTGATTTTACTGAGTTATTTGTTTTCTCCTGTAGCTCTCTGAGCTTCCTTAAAACAATTATTTTCAATTCTCTGTCAAGTAATTGATAGATTTCTACTTCTTTGAAATTGGTTATTGGTTATTTGGTGGTGTCATGTATCCTTGACTCTTCATGTCCTTTGAACTCTGCATTGTTCTCACATTTAAAAAAGGAATGAATCTCCTCCAAGCTTTACTGCTGCTTCAGGAGACAAACTTCTTCACCAGTCAGTTCAGATATGGTTACTGAAGCTCTCTCAGACCTTTTCTGTAGATATACCTGCTCCAAACCTCTTGTTCCTATTTAAGAGGGGGATCAGGAAGAGTGAGGTTAAGGTTGTATGCCTTGTCTCCATCCTGCAAAGCCAAGCCTGGTGCAGAGAGCCTTCAGTTTGTTACCCTAGAAGGTGCCCTGGAATACTCAAGTTTGTGTTACATTCTCTTAATTTCAGAGTGGGTCTGGCCTTTGGTATATGCTCATGAGCCATTTGCAAAGACTTACACTCATTATCCATGAGATTGCATATGGGAAGGCAGCCACCGGTGTGTGGTTGAGGTGTCTGCAGAGTTGACCAGGGTCCACAGGCATGGCATCTGAAGGCTTACTGATAATGCCTAAAAAATAGTAGTATCTCTGGCCCTTTGTTGAGTTCTGATCCTTGGTTGCTGTAACTTCCCATTTCCTTGCTCCCAGTATCTTCCTGTCTCTTTCAGTTATGCCGATCATTTCCATACTCTGGGCATGATGAGAAAGATGTGGGTTTTGTGAGCATCATTCCATACAGTATGGGAAAAACAATTACTCACTCACTACATTCTCGCTTACCCACATGGGAGAAATTATGGGCAGAGGAGATCTCTCTTGGCACTGAACTGTGGCTGCCTTGGGATAAAGGTGAAATGTGTAAAGTAAAATTGTATTCTCAGATTTTTTTGTTCCAGTAATATGCTGGAACTTCTCTGCTGGAATCCCAGACTCCCAAAAAGGTATTCTTGTCTATGAGTGATTGTCAAAATCAATGTTCTGGGGAGGGACAAAAGTAGAAAATTCTTATTCTGCCATCTTGCTGAAGTCATTACCTTGTTACCCTTCATTTTCCCTTTACTCCCTTTTTCAGTCTCCTCTGCATTTAACTGACCATTTTTTTGTGCAAAATTAGCATATAGCTTGTCCTACTTCTTAAATACTTCTTTTTACCATTTTTAGTGGCTGCCCTATAGTTTACAATACATATTTTTAACCAGTCTAATATTTCAAGTAGCATTATACTACTCTAAATACTACAGTGTATCTTTTATGCAGAACTTTTTTTTACAGTATTTTTAATCCCCCTATTGTTCATATAATATTGCTATTACTCATTTTATATACCTATATGCAAGAATCATTTAATATGCTGTTCCTATTATTGCTAAAATAATTATGTTTTAGATCAGTGAAAAATAACACAAAACATAATTATTTTCTTTTAGCTTTATTTCTTCTCTGATGCTTATCCCTCTTTTATTCGATCCAAGTTTCTGACCCATATAATTTTTACTCTGCCTGAAAAACTTCTTTTAACATTGTGAGTGAGGTCTGCTAGCAATGGATTCTTTTTGCATTGCATTCCAGTTTGGAATGTATCTATTAACCTGTCTTCAAATTCATTAATTCTTTTCTTGGCTATGGGAGGTCTACTGATTGGTGGTACATCTAAGACGTTTTTCTTTCCTGCTACAGAGTTTCTGGTTTCTAGCATATCCTTTAATTTTTCATAAGACTATCCATATTTATTGTTACATTGTCTATGTGTTTTTATATGTTCTCCACTTTTTTCATTAGAGCCCTGAATATATTAATCATAGCTTTTAAAATTCCCTGATAATTCCATTATCTATGTCACGGTTCTCATGCCTGATTCTCACAACTGCTTTGTATCTTCAGAGTGGTTTTGTTTTGTTTTGTTTTTCTTGTTGGTTGTGTGTGTGTGTGTGTGTGTGTGTGTGTTTTGTTTTGTGGCAAGATTTCTTTTTTTGTTGAAAGATGAACCCGCTGTATGGGTAAGAGGGACATAGGTAAAAAATATATATATATATATATATTTCTAAAACTGTTTTAAGTGCATAGTGTGATGATTCAATATATATATACACTGAAATGATCACAATCAAGTTAATAACACATTTATCACTTCACACAGTTACAATTCTTTTAATGTGAGAATTTACATAAATCCAGGTAGAAGGTGGGCTATGTTTAGTGTTTCTTTTAGCATTATGTTCCAGAGGCTTCACATTCCTATTATGTCCTCATTCTTGTCTCTGCTGTTGACACCAGGCTTCCCTTTGTGCTCTCCTCAGAAAAAGTACGCATCTTGCATACTTCCATCCACAATCCCCCACTATGCTGTTAGAAGTCTGTTGGTGTGGTAGTAAGTTGTGGAGCCAGAAAAGCATTCAACATTCACGTAATTAAATCTCAGTCTTTCATTAGGCCTCTATCTTCAGATCTGACCTTCATGAGTGTCCAAATGTACTGCTTTTATTTTTTCCCAGCCTTCTGTTCCCTTCTATGATTTATATTCTTGAAAACCTGACCCCTCTTACTAACTATATTTTTCTTTTTATCTCCCTTAGATGAGACAAGAAGACTGGAGAGAGCTGAACTGGGAAGGAATTTCCTTGTGATTAATAGTCAGAGCTGAGCTCTGGCAGAATCTCATTCTCTGAAGAGTAGGGATTTTCTTTTTTTCTTTTTCTTTTTTCTTGTTTTTTCTTTTTAATGAAGAAGGTTCCTGATGTATTTTTTTAAGATTTTATTTATTTATTTGACAGAGAGAGAGAGAGATCACAGGTAGGCAGAGAGGCAGGCAGAGAGAGAGGGGGAAGCAGGTTTCCCGCTGAGCAGAGAGCCTGATGCGGGGCTGGATCCCAGGACCCTGAGATCATGACCTGAGCCGAAGGCAGAGGTTTTAACCCACTGGGCCACCCAGGCACCCCCTGATCTATGTTTTAATGGTTATTTTTCCTGAATACCATTAACTACTATTTTGGAGACCCCTAAGGATTTCTGTAGATACCTTTCAAATTCTTAAAAAGCAACAAACTCCAAAAAAAAAAAAAAACAAAAAACAACAACAAACTCCTTATCTGCTCAAGGATCAGCATCACCAAAAATTTAACAAATTAACATAAGTTTATACACATGCCACATATAAGACATTGAGTTCCTTAAGTTCAAAACTTTAACTTTATAATCATATGACCACCACCTAGACCTCATTCTAAATGAGTATTTCTCTGGGCTATACTAATATATAAGTTTCCTACTTCTTTCATGTTTAACAAGCAAATGCCCTATAGATGGTCATATCAGAATACAGCAGATAAATAATATGCAATAAAGAAAGCTAAAATATCGAAAGAGGTTTTAAGTACTTAATTATGAAAAGGGTTCACTTCATACATTATTAATGAGAGCCATATTCTTAATATAGAATTATATATCTACTAAGACTACAAAAATTACATAATAGTAGATGAAACTCCAGGTACCTTTAACATTATCTCTAATCTAAATCATGTTGAATTTGATCTTCACTAGCACTGTTGTAGCTTATTATTATTTATTAAACATGCAACCTGTAATATTTTGATTAATAAATATTTTATGTTCTACTTATAAAGTTAGATCATTTCTTAAATTTAATTGCCAAATGAAACACATTGTTCATTAAAATTATATATTATAACATTGAGGCGGAACACTTCATACTTTTAATACAGACCTAGAGAAGTAACTAAGAAACTCAATGTGTAAGACAAATAATTGAAGATAACATAGTGGACCAAACAGAAAGTTTAATTCACTCAATATTAAATAATGTATTGCTAAAATAACCTTTGGCTTATAGATTTGTTATATGGACTATAAAACAAAGTGCAGTAGTGCCATCTCCTGGAAGGTATGGAACAGGAGATATAATTTAATATGAGCTCTGTATTTAGTAAGTATTTCATATTAATCAAAACAATAAGAAAGGGAAGAAGAGATAAGCCTTATTTTAAGATTAAGTAAATTTGAGATTAAATATTTCAACCTTACAACATTGTGTCTTTATCCTTTAGAAATTTACATCAACATATATCATTAATTGCTTTAATATTAAGAACATGTGTTGAGCTTACAAGCATGTAAGGTTAATCATCTCAGGTTTTAAGATTAACTTCATGTCTAAAGTTAGTTAGGACTCTCACTTTGTAGAAGCCTATCCCCCCTTTTTTAATCCGATAGCAATTAAAAACTATTTTAAGACTGGCCACCAAAGTAATTAGTCATGTACTGAGAGTCATGTAATGAGAATATTTCTCTGTTCCTTCAGATCATTCCCAAACCTGAGATTTCTCTTGTTAATTTTTTTTAAATAAAAAGCTTTTAATAGCTAGTTTGGAAATATTTTTTGTATCCTACCAGAAAAGTCATTTATCAGTCCTTAAGTTCTCTGTGCTCAGTGTTTAATCCAATTCTTCTTAATTTTTTACCAATGTAGTCACTATTCAGAAATGCATTTTATTTTTTTATTTGTCTTTAATGTCTTCTGTAATTTCTGCTATTCTGTGCTCGACTTTTTAGTCTTTTACATTATCCTGAAAAATATATCAAACTACAAACACAACAAAATTTTCTTTCAAAAATTACTATTTAGGTTTCACTGACAGTTTTTTTTTTGATGGTAGGTATATTATTCACACTACTCTTATGACATTGTTGTTTGATATTATATAAGGAATGTTATAAAAAAAGTGTATCGAACTTATGAAGGAAATATGCTAATGATATGACTTATTAACCCCTTATTATGATTTCATAGTTGACGCCAAGGAAAACTACAAATTTATAATACATAATTATAATAAACCAGAATAATATATAAATAATCTGTTTTCAATATAATTATCTACCAAACTACCATAAAATTATCATTAATTACTTGATATTTCCTTGTTTCTGTGTTGAGAAGCTATGCCAATGATGGCTGAATAAGAATAAATGGGATTTACACTGCACAACAGGGAAATACAACAAATCAAAACCACAATGTGATACCATCTCAGACTAGTCAGAATGGCTAAAATTAACAACTCAGTAAACAACAGACATTGGTGAGGATGCAGAGTGGTAGAATAGATGGATCATAAGGTGTTTATGTTTAATGAAACTGCAAATTCTTACTTGGACAAATCAGCAAAAAGACCTTTTATATTCCCCCTGAACTCTCATGGCTTGTTATGTGTATCTAATTTTTGGAAATACTCAAATTCAGTCTTGTGTATTAGTTATGTTGGCACATGCTTTCTTTATTCTACAAAACTCTCCTAAAAACCATATGAAAACAAGGACCTTTTCTCATTTTTTCTATTTTACATCAATTTCATGTCCATCATGGATGTTTAATAAACATGTGTTTCACAAACACATAACTTCAATTTTAATACAGTGGTATTTTCATATATCTCAGTTTGGTCTCTCTCCCATCTTAGTAACATGAGGTTCTTATCACTCCACGTCCTGCTATTTTCAATACTTTCTGTGTTGTTTTAAGGGAAAATTCAGTTTTGCTCTTAAAAGACATATAAATGCTAAAAAGTGAAGTTGTTTTTCCAGTGAAGAGAAATGAGATCATAACATGTCACCAGACCAGTGGAGTACCAAGATAGATAAACTCAATAGCTGAAAAATATTTTAAATGCCAGTTTTGAAACAACTGATACATAACAGAATTTATTGTGAAACAGAAATCACACCAAAAGGAAAGTTCTTACCTGATCTAAATCATCACTGAAACTTCAATATTGGTTGTCCTTACTATCTGCTTTGAAGATCAAGATTGCATGTTGACCAAGAGTTAGTCTGAAAGACAAAAACACATTCACCAAAAATAAGCTTAAATGTGTTTTCATGATTATAAAACACCTTTGAAAAAGTCAATGTACCAATTGCAAGTATTCTTGGAGATGAAATAGCCAGATATATATCTTAGTGATATTTATAGATATAATCCTTGCATTACACAAGCCAAAAGAGATATCCAGTATACTAAGAATCTTTCTTTCCTCACCAGATACTATGAATAGGAATTATCAACCCCTTTTGGAAAATGTATTCCTTATGATCAGTAATAAGCAACTTTCAGACTACAAGAGAGTTTTAAAAGGTCTTTTGAGGGAAAAGATACCACCACAAGACACTATGTTTGTAGTGTCTTGTTATACTTGTTATAGACCTGTTATACTGTAGGAACAAAACATGTTTATAATTATTTTAATAATATCTAATTTCTAAAATGGATTCATTTCTACTATTTCAAATAGCTCTTGTTTAAATCTTTTAATGGAATGATTAAAAATCTGAAAGTCATTGAAGTTTATTTTTTTATAACACAAGGGAGATTTTAATATGTTTGTTTAAAAATGATTTTTACATAGAATATGAGAAATACAACCATGTTCAAGTATATAAGAACATTTCTAAGTATATAAAAACATTGTAATTTCAAATTACATTGTCCATGCATTTTTTTTTTAAAAAAGTGACTGAAGGTTTGCATCAACAAGTACTTAAATTCAGAAGCCAAATAGTTAATTAAATTTTGATTATTAAGTATATATTCCAGATAATGGAATTAATGTTAAATTTGTATTATCAAAACAGACACAAGTGACATTAGAGAACATTATTCCAATGAAAGAGATGAGAAAGCAAGATTTCTATAAATCAAACATTTCAGAGCAGTGATTTAGATTAGCCAAGTGAATACTTTAAAAGGCAAATTTATTTCCGAATATTTTTTTTTAATTTTTTTAAAGATTTTATTTATTTATTTGACAAAGAGAAATCACAAGTAGGCAAAGAGGCAGGAAGAGAGAGAAGGGGAAGCAGGCTGCCTGCTGAGCAGAGAGCCCGATGCTGGGCTCAATCCTAAGACCCTGAGATCATGACCTGAGCCAAAGGCAGAGTCTTAACCCACTGAGCCACCCAAGTGCCCCTTGGAATTTTTAATCAATCTTAATTTAATATAATAATCATTTACTCCTTATGGTAAATTAGTTCAAACACAAATAATCTTGCCCTTTACTTGGTACCATTTTTATTGCCTATTTATTATCTCTATATTTTTCTACTTATTAGCTTTTCTTTCTCTTATTTATTCGATCAAAATTTATACTCTTTCAAGGCAATGACTTCCAGTAGTTTTCAATAATTTATATTTGTTGGGACACATGGTGGCTCAGTCAGTTAAGTGTCTGCCTTCAGCTCAGTTCATGATCCCCTGAGATCAAGTCCGGAACTGAGTCCTACATTGGGCTCTCTTGCTCAGAGGGCTACTCCTCCCTCTCCCTCTGCCTGTGGCTCCCCCGTTTGTGCTCTCTTTCTCTCTCTCTCTGCCAAATAAATAAAAAAATCTTTAAAGAAAAGGAATTTGTATTTGTCCTGGTATTATGGCTAATTTTATGTGTCAATTTGAATGGCCATAGGTATATCCCACTGGATAACCCTGACTAATACACCTGGCTTGAAATGTATACAAACCCATACATACATAAAATTTTAAAACCTTCAAACTCGCTTATTGCTAAGAGAGCCTCTCTCTTCACAAACAGCAACATTACATCAATCACTATACACTATCTGCATTCAAGCTTAAAAGCAAATCAAACAGCCTGACAGATAATCAGTTCAAAGCCTGATCTGAATACTTAATTATGTGATCTTAAATGAGCTATATCACCTTTGAGATAGCTTCTATATCTATAAAAAGAGGACATTAACCATTGCTTTGTATGGCTTGATTGAAGATTATATATTATTTATTTAAAGAAACTGAAATCCAATAGTGATCCAAAATGTAATATTTTTTCATTAATTAGTTTAATGATAGAATCATTACACTGCCAAAAGCACAAAGTCCTAATTCAGAAGGATGGCACTGTTTTTTTATCCACAGAGAGAAAATATTTATCATCAGATTTTTTAAATTTTTTATGTTATCATCAGATTTTTACATAACATAACCAAAATTTATGCACTAAGGAATTCTTTAATAAAGAATTACTGACACTGATTGAAGACTATCAGATATTTGTATTTTCCAGATCATATGCATCTCAAGTGAACAATATTTATAATTTGTTATAAATAACTTGACAAAATTTACTTTTCCTAATAATGAATCTGTTGGCCTAAAGGAAAGAGCAACAATCAAGTGGTTCCATTTAAATATGTGATAATATTCCATAGAAAATACTGTAGTTGTTATATTTAACCCCTTCTACAGTGTAATTGAGAATCTCTAATGTTTTCAAAAACTGCTGAAAGTTCACTTTTTACAGCAGAAGAAACTTCATTATTTTTCTACTGTGCTCAGTATCTAATCAGGCTTCCTCCTAAGACTCATGAGATTACTTTGAGATTTAAAAGCAAAAGTAAGGACCACCTATCTGAACTGCTCTATTGCTAAAAGTGTGGTAAAACAATAGCACATATTATATACACTTTAGACAGTCTCATCCATTTTGCTCTATAAATTAATTGTGTGGCACCCCCTCGGAAACAGTATGTAGAAATATTCTGAAAATATTTAAGGTTTGTCTAGATTTTCACATATCTAAATCATGTGTGATTTTCCGCATTTTCTAATCATGTCTCATTCCCATCTAACTAAAGCATAAGCTGGTGCTATATTTTCATCTATCTTTTCCCCTTAAATAACTTCAGAACAAAGCTTAAACCACTTCTCCATTACTTTCGTATGTTAGTTTAAGCAATAAAATATTGCCTATATAATTAATGATGTTGACCTCTTAGGATTAGAGTATATACAGATATTTCTAATAAAACTATATAAACAAATATTTATATATATGTAGATACATGTATATTAAGATATAACATAAACATTAAGACTGGCATATTCAATTGGTTAAATTAATAAGACCAGTTTGGTAACTCTTAATGTTTATACATAGCTATTATTGTATAATAAAATTTGTTCATCCATTATTTAAATTTTGCTATGTACAAGACACCATAATAGGTCCTTGATATATGTAAAGTTTAATAAAGTTGTTTAATTTCTAGAAGTCAGTAATGTGAGGAAATAAACAGAAATCTTAACAATAGCAAAGAGTCAACAACAATCAAAAAACAAAAATTAGATTAGCCTCATAAACCAGAATACATAAGAAAAATTCTCACTAAAATTTTCGTCTAAGTGTCTCAAAGACTAACAATATACAATAAAATGAGGAAAGAAACCTTAACAGAAATCAAAGACAGGGATCACATTTTTTAGGGACCCTGATTATCCAGTTAAGCTAGGGTCTATGAATTAGGCAGTGAAAAAATTTCAAAGGTTTATAAGAACAAAAATGACATGACCAGAGCTGAATTTAACAGCATTAATTCTTGCATAAAAATGGAGTATCTTGAGTTCACAGAGGAGACGAGAGTTGAGATCAAAAACAAGGAAGTCATTAAAGATTCTTTTAATTATCTAAATGAGAAGAAGTAAAGGACTAATTATATAGTAGAGCAATACAAATCAAGCAAAAAAGACAGATTTGAGAGATCATGATAACATAGAATTGAGAGGTTTTGGCAATTGATTACCCATTAGCTATCAGGCAAATTCTATAGGAAAAAAGATAATTGTGGAAATATTAAATGGCAAAACTATCTATTAAAATGCCTTGAAGATATATGTTATAGCCAAGTATATTCTCGAAGAAGAATATTGTAAAATAATTTTAGGAATGCATTTACTCTATTAGGCTTTATCTACTTTTTTTATGCAGATGACTCTTAAATTCACTCAGGTATTCCACACTTCTATCTAGACTTTCCCAACTGTTTCCCAAACATTTAAAAATGGACATTTTGCTGATATTTTAAACTCAAGACACACAAAATTTAGCCTTTCATCCCTCTGTAATCTACTCTGATGACTATGTTCTCTAGACCCATTATTGATTTCACTGTACATGTGCTTCCCAGACATGAACAAAACCAAGTAACGAAACTTCCAGTCATCAATGATGGAAACTACAGTACTTTCTTAGACTTGGCCCTCTACCTTTACAAGAACTTTAAGGAACTGAGATTATACCCTACTTTTAAGCTAAGAGAAGACATGTTTCACAGTAACGTTCATGATAACAGAAGACAAGACTTCTTAGTGAGAGGCAAGGACTTCGTTACTCACATCACTCCAAGCAACGTGAGCTTTATGTTCATATTGGTTGCCTCTGCTCCCCAAATACAACAGAGGTGACATGAGTGACCCTACTGAAAGCTGTAGACACAGTAAATCTCTGTCATGGCTAAGGAACTCCAAACTTAGGAAATCCTAGTGTTTTAAGGAACATGTTAGGAAACCTTCTCCATCTTTGCATTTGAAGAAGATATTATCTTCATTATCACCAGTGTGAATCAAATCTTTCCTCTGTCCTAGAGGGAGAATCTATTTTCTAAGGTTATTGCTCTACAAACATCTTTGTAAAGAAAGTTCAGAACAAAACCTGATTCAAGATATGCAGGAATGTCATGAAGAATTATTTCCCAACACCACTTATCTGCCATGTCTGGTTTCCAATCCTATCAATTAGACTTTGAAAATATAGTTTCCTAATTAAGAAGGAAAGGATTAAGGGAAATATGGCAAGAGACAACGAAGAGCTTCATAGGGAATATCTGTAACCAGCTTCTGAATATTACTTGAGCCTTCAGAATCTGCCTAAATATTATATATATTTGCTTGCTGAAACCTGTGGCTTGGTATATTAAGTAATATCCAGTTCACTCCTGGGCTAGTCAATGTCCAGGTTTCACTGGTGTCCTATATAAAGGCACTTAGCTTCTACCACGGCCCAGATATGAACTACTGCCCAAAAGCTTTGCATAGTACTGGTCATCACTTATAGGAACATACTTATTGTAGTATAGAGCTATTAAACATTGAATCTCACGACTAATATTCTTGTTCTGATTCCACTCATTCTAAGCGTATTCAAGCCATTTGATGTAGCATGCTTACTACTAGTGAATGCACTGGTTTGAGCAACACTAATATCTAATTCACTTTTACATTTCTTATTATAAATGAACAAATTGAAATCCTGATTTTGTTTTTCTAATGAGGTTTTTCTGAGCTTTGATAATAAGTTAGCTTCCTTGAATACAATTACTTCTAAGCACACTGATGTTATGGAGTATCTGAATCTTGATACCTAAGAGCCCATAACCAATATAGTGAAAACTTTGTAAGGTGAACACAACCTTATGGACTGAAGGGATGAAAACCAGGTTTCTCACAGACACACACCTTTGGCCTCATAATAGGTGTTCTTCCTCTCACTGCATGTTCTCTTCAGTCTGGAACAACCTTCGTTTTGCTGCCTTTAAGGCTGAGCTTAAGAATAAATTAACCATCCTTCATATTCAAAGTAAGTATTAATAGTGCAACTCTGTATAGACTCTGTTAGTACTTTATGTTTACACCTATTTCTTGATTTATATTATAGCCAGTTTTGGTGAAGAACTATACCATATTCAGATGCATGACCCAAACAGCATCTTGAAGAGTGCCTTGCTAATAGAAGTAATTCCAAACACATGCTGGATCAATCAGAAATAATTCAAGCTCCATTATTAAACTTTGACTCACATGAAATTATAGACTAACCTGAGATCAGGCATGTTCTCAATAGGATGTATTATTCTTACCAATCAGGAAAAAATAAAACACATGCAAAATTTATAAATCCCAGAGAGTCAACCCATATATGCACAGAAAGATCTATGAAATATATAAACCTTGCTTTAAATTTAATTAACAATAATAAGGCACTGCTTTTCACCAAAGCATTGGCAAACATGAAAAAAGACTCAATACCTTGATTGGGGAAAACAGACATGTATATGAAAGGATATTCATTCATACTGTTTGATAAGAGTGCAGTTTATCATAATCTTTCTGGACAGAGATTGGGCAATATGAATGAAAATTAAAATTGAATACATTATAATTATACTTCTATGGGTTTACCTAACTGAAATGTGTGCAAGAATATCTTCACAGATATTCAACACAGCATATAGCATGCTATATCTTTCTCTACTCATATAACATTATAGCATGAACATTTTCCATCTCAAATATTCTTCATAAATGTTTAATTAAAAGCTACATATTATTATATCATATTGGAATACCACACCTCAGCCATCACTCAAGTATCGAATATCCAAATTATTTCTGTGATTTTATCATTATAAATATTGTTTTAATGGATATATTCCTCTGTATATTTCTTTAGGCTTAAGTCTTAGAAAAGAATCAGTAGGTAAAAGAGTGGGTGCACTTAAAATACTGATGCATATTTCCAAATTTCTTTCAAATTAACTTTGAGTGTTCTAATTTAAACTTCCCTTAGTAGTACATACAAAACTATCTCACCATAACTTCATTAGCATCATTACATTTTTAAACATACTTCTTTATTTAATAGAATTTTAGAATCTTATTTTTGTTTTTATTTTCTGTTGTTCATTTTAATCTTTTACTACATTTGTAGCAAACTTTCATATATTTATTGGTAATATGTATTGCCATTTTTGTAACTTTTCTACCATTATCTTTACAGTCTCTGTATTGGTCCTTAAGCGGTTTTGTCTTATCAATTTTTATGAACTTTATATATTAAAAAATGTCAGCTTTTGAAGCACACAGCTTTATAACTTTATGTAGTTGCAACTACATATCTTTTCCCCCTTGAGATGGAAACAAATGATTACATATTTTAAAAACACTTATTATCCACAGATTAAATAAGTATTCATTTATAATACTGTTTGTTGCTTTATATTTATGTTTTTATTTACTTGCAATTTACTTGAAATATACTATTTGCATGAGAGAGGTATGATTCCAAATATTTTTCCAATTTTCTTAATGTCATTTATTCAAAAAACCCTACTCCTTCCATTTCCAATTAATGTACAACTCTTCCTTCATTTTATATTAATCACCTAAACTTAGCTCTGTCACAAATTAATTTTCTATACATACCAGGGTCCATCTCAGGACTCTTCCATTCTACTGCTGATCTGTCCTTATATAAGTTCAATAAAATATTTCATTATTTTTTCTTTTTTAATATTTTTATGTATCTAGGAGAATAAATAATCCTTTACTACATCTCCTTTTCAAAATAGGCACAGCATTCATGTCTCTTTTATCTTTAAATAATCACTTTGATGACAGTCTATATTATCTCTTGGGAAGCAGTATTAACTCAAAACACCACGAAATTCCCAGATGCTATGTTTTTAGATATGAAAACATAATTCCATCCCCAGAATCACTCTTTAAATCAAAAAGCCATCTGTGTCTGGTATGGGAGGGCTGTTTAAAGATACTGTAGAGAGGGGTGCCTGGGTGGCTCAGTGGGTTAAAGCCTCTGCCTTCGGCTCCAGTCATGGTCTCAGGGTCCTGGGATGGAGTCCCACATCAGGCTTTCTCCTCGGCAGGAAGCCTGCTTCCCCCTCTCTTTCTGCCTGCCTCTGCCTACTTGTGATCTTTCTTTGTCAAATAAATAAATAAAATCTTTAAAAAAAAAAAAAGATACTATAAAGAATGTCTAAGGTTGTAGGAAAGGAGATGGAATGATGTTTTAAAAATTTTTATCAGGTATAGAGTTAATGTCTACTGAAGTGCCTCCTATAATAATAAAATAAGAGATGAAAGATAAAGTTCCTTAGATGGCAAAATCCTAAGGACCAATAAAGAAACAGCATGCAAGGTTTAGTAGCCTTCAGTGGATCCTTTAAGAGCTGACTTTACTAGAGAATGGAAAGACTAGAATCTTCAAAACTGAGACATATGAAGGGCTTAAACTATCCACCTTACTCATTCACTAAGCAAGGTTCTACTTCCCGAGATGAGACTAACCTTCTTGGAGATAGTAAAGAGTTATAAATTCTGTAGATTCAAACAAGTATGACGATAGTTTACCTCCCAAGGTTAAAGGCATTCTAGCCTGAAGCTCAGGAGTTGACAACTGGATTGAACGTCAATCACATTTTATTTTGTTTTTTTAGAAAAATTCTGCTGAGATGAACTATAAAAATAAACACAAATGGGATTTATGATAGTTTTAAGGAGATACCTTAGGCCAATTTTCAGGATCAATGCGTTCGTTTCTGACTTTAATGCTTAGAATGACCCCTTTATATACCTTGAAGTAAATAGCTTGTCTAATGTTAGCCTTTTGGAACATAAAATAGGTGGGATTTTCTTCATCAAAACAAAGTGTTTATTATTAGAATCAAGTTAAAGTTATTGATTCTTCTCCACAAAGTTGTTATAAATCCTAAGATAGTACTGAATAGCGTAGGTCACAAAGGACTTCTTTTTTGAAATTCACATATCCGTTTCTCTACTGGAGCCTAATTTCTAGAAATAATCCTTTAGGTGTCAGGAAGCAATAACAGAAGCTACACAATCTAGCAAAGTAATGGTAAATGGGAGTGGTTTAGGAGCACCCAGAGGAGAACAAAACATAAATGTCACAATCCATTTTCATTTGATAAAAGATTCCTAAAGTCACCTTCTATTAAACAAAAAGAGCATACTCAAAAAATACTTTTAGAGGAACTGAATTAAAATTAACATTCTTTCATATATACGATCGCTAATGCACATACATACAACCCACACATACTTTTCAGTTGGTGTATATTTATATAAAAACCACACACATTATTCTAAATATCATGTACATGTGTATTTGGTGGGGAGTGAATTTGGTACTGTATGAATCACAGCCAAAATGTATCAGTGATTCATTCATAAATTTATTCATTTATTTAGAGGAAATTGCTAATAACTCATAATAGAAACTAAGTCAATTCCAGAATTTCACCACTAATGAAATACATCTATTTGTTCACTCTTTCATTTAATAAGCATGTATTGCATACCCACTATGTTCTCAGGAACTGAGCTTGTCCTATGAATAAAAGACACATGAAACAGTTTTGGATTTTTTTAGAAACAGTTTTTTAAAAAAATCCACAGCCCAGGCTAGTCTCAGTGAAGCTTACACTACTGAGAACTAAGATTTTTTATTTTTTAACACTGGGAAAACTTATTTTCTTACAAAAGTAAAGTAATCCTTTTTTTATTTTTTTATTTTACTTTTTCAGTGTTCTGAGATTCATTGTTCATGCAGCACACCCAGTGCTCCATTCAGTATGTGCCCTCCTCAATACCCACCACCAGGCTCACCCATCTCCACACCCTCCACACCCTCCTCCCCTCCAAAACCCTCAGTTTGTTTCTCAGAGTCCAGAGTCTCTCATGGTTCATCTCCCCCTCCAATTTCCCCCAATTCACTTTTCCTTTCCTTCTCCTGATGTCCTCCATGTTACTCCTTATGCTCCACACGTAAGTGAAACTGTATGATAATTGACTTTCTCTGCTTGACAACTGCCAAACTGTGGAAAGAGCCAGATGTCCCTCAACAGACGAATGGATAAAGAAGATATGGTCCATATATACAATGGAATATTATGCCTCCATCAGAAAGGATGATACCCAACTTTTCTATCAACATGGATGGGACTGGAGAAGATTATGCTGAGTGATATAAGTCAAGCAGAAAAAGTAAAGTAATTCTTGAAAAACTTCAAATCGTGCTATTAAAAACTGGTAGTGACACCACGGGTCACTTTATAGAGGAAGAAATTGAGCGCTTATTTGATGACCATTTGATGATGGTCACAAAACAAGAATGTAACCAAGCTAGGTCTATGGTTATATCCTTTCAACTATTTTTTCTGCTGGTTCCTATGGCCTAGTCAGTACAACATGCTCCGTTGTTTCCAACCACTGTGTTGAGGTTCACTCATGAAACTTTTAGAGGTATGGTGCTAAACTTTTATCAACATTTAGAATTTAATTTTACTAATATTGAAGAAATATACTGATTCACAGTAACACAAGTAAGAATAATAAACAAATCATTACTTAACATAGGAAAACATGTTAAATATAGAAGGGGATACAAATTTCCATGAATAACAAAAGTAAATGACAGGTATAGGGAAATCATTTTCAGTCTCTTGTTGGCAGACTTTATCTATAAACTAAGTAATAAAATTCTGAGTGGAACATTTTATGCCATCAAAATATTTATGCAAAGAACAAAAACTAAGGGAAGAAAGTATAAGCTGTTGCATATTCTAAAGAGAAAGACAAGACACTTCCACCAAGATTTTTTTAAATGACTAAAACAGTCCTGCATCCTGCAACCACCTCCATAACCTACCTTCAACTTACATAAAAATATAAATTAAAATTTACAAAGGAAATGAAGGAATTCATAGTAGCAAGATATCAACCCAAAAAGAATAGGCTGGTATTTGCCTTCTCCTACATGAAGATGATTATTCCCCACCAAGCAAAAGCTGGGAGACTCCAAGAAATCACTCAGATTTTGGTGCCTCTTAAATAGAAATGTGGTACTTTCTTCATACTTCAAAATATATAAAAGAAGATAGCAGACCAAAACGTTCCACAATGGAAAAAAGAGGCATCATTATAGTAGACTGAATTTATACCATTTGCTTGACAAGGATACATTAATTTCCTGTGAGGCAAGTTAACAATGTGGCTCAGTGGATTAAAACCTCTGCCTTCAGCTCAGGTCATGATCTCAGGGTCCTGGGATTGAGCCCCGCACTGGGCTCTCTGCTCAGCAGGGAGCCTGCTTCCCCCTCTCTCTCTGTCTGCCTCTCTGCCTACTTGTGATCTTT
>CM053614.1:25139180-25154219 GCA_028646535.1 Procyon lotor
CACCCCTTCCTACTAATATCCACTGTCCAAACCTAAAGGGGAAATGGAGAGATACACTGGACTGCACAAGACTGACATTTTGAAATAGACTGGACTAGAAATTTTAACAGCTAGAAGTATGTCATAATTATTAAAATAAGTTATAATCCAAAGTCACCCAAACTTAAAGGATCACAAACAAATTTATGTCTTCTTACTATATTTAACCAAAATCAAACTGTTTAATTAACTAAATATACTTAAGTAATATCTTTACACAACTATCAAGATTTTCCTGACATTTTTAAACATGAAATTTTCTATTTGTAGCATAAAACTTATGCATAGGGGTGCCTGGTTGGCTCAGTGGCTCAGAGGCTCAGAAGCCTCTGCCTTCAGCTCAAGTCCTGGGATCAAGGCCGCATTGGGCTCTCTGCTCAGCAGGGAGCCTGCTTCCCCCTCTCTCTCTGCCTGCCTCTCTGCCTACCTGTGATCTCTCTTTGTCTGTCAAATAAATAAATAAAATCTTAAAAAAAAAAAAAACAAAACCTATGCATATGAACAAGATTGTATAAGCTCTCTGGGGGATATCAGAAAGTTTTCCATTTTCATTTTCAAAATAAGCAGCTAACAGTTTAAATGAGTGGCTAGATCCCAACGTATGTAAGACAAATGGATAACTACATTGTAGCCCCAGTTTCACCAAAATGTTACCTGTAGGCTGCAAAAATTTTCATTGAATTCCAGTTCACATTGTTGTTGCACTTATGTTTTTGTTTCTAAAACTACTCTTGAAAATGTACCAAAAAATAATATATTTAGCAAACTCTTTGTATCTTAAGATACAAAAAGATAGGGACGCCTGGGTGGCTCAGTCAGTTAAGCAACTGCCTTCAGCTCAGGTCATGATCCCAGGGTCCTGGGATGGAACCCCACATCAGGCTCCCTGCTTAACAGGGAGTCTATCTCTCCCACTGCCTGCTGCTCGCCCTGCTTATGCTCTCTCTCTCTCCTTCCCTCTCTGACAAATAAATAAAATCTTCAAAAAAAAAAAAGTACAAAAAGATAACTGTATTTCTAAACACTAGAACAAAAATTTAATTAATTAGAAGATAAATAATTATTTATCAAGTCTTTACTTACAAAATATGTGAATGACCTCTACACCAATAGATTTTATTTTCCTAAATGAATGCAACAGTATATCTGATACTATAAGTTCTTCTTACAATGTGATTTTGACCACTCCTTCCACTGAGAGATTTGTGCTTCCTTCCTACAGGCAATGAGTTGGAATTGCTCTAAATAGAAGATGATAAAAATGATGCTATGTGATTTTCAAAGCTAGGTCATAAAAAGGGTTAACCTTTGACCTAGCTCCCTCTTGAAACCCAGCCACAAGTTAGTGAAGAATCCCATAGTACACAGACAGGACATGTGCCAGTATTCTGGCCGACAGCCACAGATGACATCAAGGTGATTTCTAGTACAACTGCAAGATCTAGAGTGATGAGCCTTCAAATGATTCCACCCTCCTGCCTTTAAGATACCACAACTTATATTGAGTAGAATATTGATAAATTGTCCCATCTAAGCTTTGCTCAAATGCACATTCATGAACAAAATAAATGCTGCTTTAAAACTTTAAACATTGAGATGGTATGTTATATAGCATTAGACAGTGAACAACCTGAACAACTGAAAACTATAAAACATTGATAAGAAAAATTAAAGAGGTTCTAAATCATTGGAAAGATACAATATTCATGAAATTGTGTAGTTTCAGTATGGCTAACATATTAATTATAATGAAAATTTATATATTTATTTATGTAATCCCAACCAAAATTTCAGCATTTCTAAAAGAAATTAACAAGACTCTAAAATTATACGCAAATAAACATTACCTAGAAAGTCATTTTGAAAAGGAACAGAGTTGGACTTACAGTACCTAATTTTAACAATTTAAAATTTATAATAGTCAAAATATGTCATGTGAGGGTAAGGATAGACATCCACATAAAAAAGAACATTAATGAGTCCAAAAATAGATGGACACATAAACTTTTATTCATTTTGGACAAAGATGTCAACATGGGGGAAATAAGATTCCTTTCAAAAAGTAGTGCTAAAATAGGCTGGGTAAGCATAAGAAAACATCAAACTGAAAAATTATATTTAAACAGAACACAGACCTAAATATAAAAGCTAAATCACCTAAACAACTAGAAGAAAATACAAGAAACCACCTTTACAACCTTAAGTTAGACAAATGCACTAAGCATAAGAGAAAGAAAAATTGATAAATTGGATATTCTCAAATTTAAAAAATTCTGCTTTTCAAAAGATACCACTATAAGAATGTAAAAGAAAGCCACAGAGTACGAAAAATTACCTTATTGTTTGTGAGAAGATTACAATCACTCTGAAAATTTCTTTCTCATAAATGTATACATATACTTACTATATACGACCCAGTAGTTCTATCCCTACATAATTGTCCAAGAGAAAGAAAAGTATATGTATACACAAAAACTTCTAAATGAGGGTGCCTAGATGGCTCAGTCACTCAGTGTCTACCTTCAGATCAGGTGGTGATCCCAAGGTCCTGGGTTTGAGTCCCACATCAGGTTCCCTGCTTAGCAGGAAACCTACTTTCCTTGCCCTATACTCCCTGCTTATGCCCTGTCTCACTCCTTCTCAAATAAATAAGTACAATCTTTAAAAAAAAAACTTGTAAATGAATATTCACAGCAGCTTTATTCATAAACAGCTCCAAACTGGAAACAAATCAAATCCAAAAGGCGAATGGATAAACTGGTCTATTTAAACAAAGAGAGACTATAGAACAACAATAACAACAGAATGGAATATTAATGCATGTATAAACATAGATAATCTCAGAAACGCTGTTGAGTATAAGAAGTCAGACACTATATGAATCCATTTATATGTAATTCCATAACAGGTAAAACTAATAGTGACAAAAAAACAGATCAGTAGTTGCTTGGGACTGGGGTTAAAATAAGATGACAAAAGACAAACACAGGGGACATCTGGGGATGATGGAAAGATGTGTAATGTCTTGTTTGCAAGGGTCACATAATATTGTATAATGTGTCAAAACCTACTCAGCTATGTCTATAAAATCTATACATTTCAGGGCACCTGGATGGCTCAGTTGGTTAAGCATCTGCCTTCTGCTCAGGTCATGATCCCAGGGTCCTCGGATCAAGTCCCCTATCGGGCTTCCTGCTTGGTGGGAAGCCTGCTTCTCCCTCTGCACCCTCCCCGGGCTTGTGTTCCCTTTCTCGCTGTCTCTCCCTCTTTGTCAAATAAATAAATAAAAATCTAAAAAAAAAAACCCAATCTATACATTTCATTCTATGTAAATTGCACCTCAGTAAAGTCTAACGAGAAAAAAAAAATACACCTGGTGGTAATATTAAACTATTAACACATTGAAGCTTGACTTTACAAAATGCCTGAAGAAGTTACAAAGTAACACTCTGAGTACAGCTTACTATTTAACAAACAGTGAATGACATTATTATCTCCTTGTTCTACAGTATCCTACTATCCTTTGGCCTACCTTTAGTTCTGTGGATGTGATTAATTAGTTTCACTACCAATGAAGAGGTTTTAAGCAAGCAAACTGCTACACACTAATTGCTAATTTCTACACAAGGTTTACCTGCCTATCCACAGAATGTCTAAATGGGGAAAACTGTATAAAGAATTCTGTGACTATTTTTGCGTGCGTGCATGTGTCTACAAGTCACATAGCTTGTTTGATGAGCTAAGAAATTGAACTTTTTGGGAGGCTTTTATCTAATCAGGATATTTACTTTCTCATCATAATCACATTAAATTGTAGTGTGTTTGAGCCTTGTTGTGTTTATTATTTCTAAAATATATATAAAATTGTATATACACAAAAATATACAAAAAATTGTAGTGTTTGAGCCTTGTTGTGTGTATTATTTCTAAAATATATATAAAATCATAATACCACCTCACATATACTTCAAAACTATTGGTAATTCATTATATAAAGAAATAGGAGCATGCAAAAAAAATAACAATAAACATTATTTCTGTGGCTTGCTATGTGTCAGGAACAATTTTAAGACTACATTTATTCACCTATTTTATCATCATAATGACACTACAAAAAGTTATCATTATAATTTTTATCAATTGTGTGAATGGGAAAATAAATGCTGATGTTCAATAACTCCATGCACAGTTTTTTTTAGTGATTAAGAATCACTATAGTTATTATGTTTTGACTTCTTAAATGTTACATATGCATTTTTAAGAATAATCCTGGGTATTTACCCCAAAGAAGCAGATGCAGTACAAAGAAGGGCCACATGTACCCCAATGTTCATAGCAGCAAATGCCACAAACGCCAAACTGTGGAAAGAACCAAAATGCCCTTCAACAGATGAATGGATAAAGAAGATATGGTCCATATATACAATGGAATATTATGCCTCCATTAGAAAGGATGAATATTCAACTTTTGTATCAACATGGACAGGACTGGAAGAGATTATGCAGAGTGAAATAAGTCAAACAGAGAGAGCCAGTTATCTTATGGTCTCATGTGCTGAGAATAAAGAAAAACATGAAGGGCATTGTGAGAAGGAAGGGAAGGGGGAATGGGGGGAAATCAGAGGAGATGAACCATGACAGACTGTAGATTCTGAGCAACAAACTGAGGGTTTTGGAGGGGAGGGGGTGGGGGGTTGGGTGAGCCTGGTGGTGGGTATTGAGGAGGGCACATATTGCATGGAGCACTGGGTGTGGTGCATGAACAATAAATCTTGTAACACTGAAAAAATAAACATATTTGGGAAAATAAATAAATAAATAAATACTAAATAATATTAATAATATCAAAGAAATATTAAAGAATGTTTTGCCTGTCAAAAAAAAAAAGAATAATCCTGAGACTAGAAACTGATAAATGTTAATTCTGTAAGAAGAAAAAAAAGATATTTATGTCATATTTGCCTGGTTAGTTAGCCATGCAGCTTATCAGATTTAAAAGTGGAGCTCTTGGGGTGCCTGGGTGGCTCAGTCATTAAGCATCTGCCTTTGGCTCAGGTCATGATCCCAGGGTACTGGGATCGAGCCCAGCATGGGCTCCCTGCTAGGCAGGAAGCCTGCTTCTCCCACTACCATTCCCTCTGCTTGTGTTCCCTCTCTCGCTGTGTTTCTCTCTGTCAAATAAATAAAATCTTTAAAAAAATAAAAAATAAAAATAAAAGTGGAGCTCTCAACATGACACTTTCATGATCTTTCTTCTAAAATTCCACTCCCTTAGGCTTTTCTCCCTCAGGAAACATGGAATTTATTAGTTCTTTCCTTCTGGTCACATGGGAAACAACACTCACCTGGGGAACTTTCCCAGGAGGGCAAAGAAGCTACAGCTAATGCTTTCATTTCTACATTAGTTCAGGGAGACTGAATTCCATATAGTTTTAGTATAACCTTTGCACCCAGAATAAGAAAAGTAGACTAAATATATGCCAAATAAAAATATGTAAATGACAGATTGAAAACATTTCAGACTGCAATGTAGCTGTTAGTGTTTTGGCATATTTACTATGATTCAGATAGCATCAGTGAAATATTAAGAAACTAATTTTGAAAATATTTGGCAACTTTTACTTCAGAATAATATTGAAAAAAAATATCCAAGGTGTTATAACATGTAAAAGACCGAGAATGCTACATCAAATTATGCTGTAGATATATGAGGTTTTTGTTTTGTTTTGGTGTTTTTTTTTTTTACTTTTCCTAATTGTATAATCACTTGTGTCAACATCTGTAATGTAAGCCGATATAACACTGATTGAATAAATTTGAAATTGATCTTATATAAAAATTGCTTTTTCCAATTCAGAACTTGAGAGTAATAACTATGTGCCAAATACAGTTTTAGGTGATTCGTTCATGTATTCATATATTTACCATCTATTTTTTTTTTTTCTTTTAAGTATTTAGAGCCCTAGTTGATGGTCTATTTCCAAAAGGATCGCTAGTCAGCAAGCCCACTCTAAAATAATGGCTAAAGGAAGTTTTTAAGACAGAAGGTAAATGATACCAAAATAAATAAGCAAAAACAAAAAAAACAGTCTAGGAAAATCAGGAATTAAGAAAGTATAATAGAGGGGCACCTGGGTGGCTCAGTCGTTAAGCATCTGCCTTCGGCTCAGGTCATGATCCCAGAGTCCTGGGATCGAGCCCTGCATAGGGCTCCTTGCTCGGCAGGAAGCCTGCTTCTCCCACTACCACTCCCTCTGCTTGTGTTCCCTCTCTCGCTGTGTTTCTCTCTGTCAAATAAAATCTAAAAAAAAAAAAAAGTATAATAGAATTGGTAAAACTATAGATGAATATGTCTTCTTGGGCTCTTTAAAATACATTGAATGTTGAAGGCAAATATTATGGAAAGTGTACAATGTGGTTTTCAATGTATGCGTATGTAATACATAACACTAAAGGACCTATACAGTGGTAAGTACATGTAATACAAAAGGCTAAAGGGCCTATATGGTGGTAAGATTTCTCCACACAAATTAAGGTGGTAAAATATTAGTTCAAAGTAGACTGTGTTTAGTAAAATGTGAATTTTGTTACTACTAGAGAAAACACTAAAAATTACAGAGATATAGTCACAATCTTTGTCAGTAAATTAAAATGATGAAGCAAAAATAAAGGAAATAAAAAGAGGGATAGAAAATAGAGGGAATAAATAGAAAACAAGTAATAAAACAACCAACCATAATTCAAGTATATCTGTAATTATAACAAACTTGTCTAAAAAGAAACCAATTAAATAACAGACATTATGACAACAGATAAAAAATACAACCTATGTGCTGTCCACAAGAAATTCACTTGAAGTAAAACCATATGGGTAGAATAAAAGAATGAAAAAAAAGATACGTCATCCTAACACAAACCAAAATAAAAGAGTGGTAGTGTTTACAGTCAACAATACTGTATATGTACTTATAATTTTATTAGGAAGGTAGATCTCATATTAATTGTTCTTACCATACAAACATACACACAAAAAGACATAAGGAAACTTTTGGTGGTGATGAATCTCTCTATTAACTGGCTTGTGGTATGGGTTCATGTGTGTTTGCATATATACAAACTCTTCAAATTATATACATAAAATATGTGCAGTTTTCAAAATATCAGTTACACATCGATAAACTTGCTCTTTAAAAAAAAGACAGTAGAAGTGGTCATTATGTAAATACATGAGCTGAAAAACTAAAAATTGTAAAATAAATCCCTTAAAATAATCATAACAAAAGAATGCATGGGTATAAATCTAATAAAATGTGTACAAAATGTATATGCTGAAAACTATAAAACACTGATGAAATAATTTTTTAAAAGATCTAAATAAGCTGAGGTACATACCATGTTCATGAGTTAGAAGACTTAACACAGAAATCATAAACTATCCATGAATTGATCCACATAGTTTTTATAATATAAATAAAAATTTGAGCTTTTTTTGTATAGATAATTTGGTCATGAAATCTAGTGGGTTAAAAAACTTCAAGGGCAAGGATAATTAAGTCAGAAAAGCAAAGTAATTAAAGTAGCTAATGTATTTTAATAAAAAAAATTCATTTAAATGAGTCATATTACTCAGCATTATTTTAAGGTTACAGTAATCAATTCACTGTAGAACTTTAGAAAGGACACACATATAGATAAAAAAACAAAACAAAACAAAACAAAAACCAGAATATAGAATCCAGAAATAGGCACATATAAATATGGCCACTTGATGTTTGACCAATATGCAAAAGAAATTCAATAGATAAAGGCAAGTCTTTCAACAAATAATGTCGGACCAGTTGTACATCACTTCCAAAAAATGTTTGTCCAACTAAACCTTACACTTTATATTAAAATTAACTCAAAATGAATCATAGAGCTAAATCTAACACAGTAAACTGTAAAGGTTCTAGAGAAAATCATTTAAGAAATTATTCATGATTGGGGATTAGGTGATGAGTTCTTAGATATAACATCATAAAAGTAAAAAGTAAAAAGAATATTAATAAAGAAAATTTCATCAAACTTTAGCTCTGTGAAATACCCTGTTTAGAGGAAACATAAGCATCAGACTGGAAGAACATATTTACAAAGAACTCATATCCAGTGTATATAACAAGTACTCAAAATGTAATAAGAAAGCAAACAACCAATTAAAAACTGTGAAAAGGCCATGAACAAAAATTCCACCAAAGCAAATATAAAAATGGTAAATAAGCTGATAAAAATGTTTAACATGATTAGCCATTAGTATCATGCAAATTAAAAACACAGTGTGATGTTTACATTAGAATGGTGTATAAACTGACATAAAATACTGACAATATCAAGTGCTGGTGAAAACACAAAGCAAATTGGGATCCCATACATTGTTGGCGGGGAGGAAAAATGTTACAGGCTGTCTAGAAAATAATCTGCCCTTTCTCTCATTCAGTTAGACAAATAACCCAGCAATCTGTCTCTTAGATATTTACCCTAGAAAAATGAAAACTTATTGTATTAGTCTGCTATGATTATAAAAAAACAAAGATTGGGGGCTTAAACAACAGAAATTTATTTATCATGGTTTTGGAGGCTGGAAATTCAAGAGCAAGATTGGTTTCTTGTGACATCTCTCTTCTTGCTTTACATACAACCCCCTTCTTGTTCTTTCCTCAAATGGCCTTTTCTCTGCATATGCATTTGGATAGAGAGAATTCTGATGTCTCTTCCTCTTCCCATAGAAACAGTAGTCCAACTAGATCAGGACACTACCCTTATAATCTCATTAACCTTAATCATCTCCCTAAAGGGCCCATCTCCAAATATAGTCATGTGGGGGTTAAGTTTTAACATATTAATTTGGAGGACTCAATTTAGTCTAAAACATTCTACCCTCTGACTTCCCAAATTCCTGTCCTTCTTTGCATCCAAAATACATTCATCCATACCAACAACTCCAAAAGACATAACCCATCCTAGCATCAATTCCTAGTCCAAAATTTCATCTAAACATCGTCTAAATCAGGTAAGGGTGAGACTCAGGTTATGATTCATCCTGAGGCAAACTTCTTCTCCAGTTATGAATCTGTTGAATCAACAAGTTATTTACTTACAAAGCATAATGGTAGGACAGGCATAGTATAGACATTCCCATTCTAAAAGGAAAAAAATGGACAAGAAGAAAGAGGTATTGAGCACCAAGGAAGTCTAAGACCTAGCATGGCAAATTCCATTAGATTTTAAGACTTGAGAATAATCTTCTTTAGCTCAATACTCTGCCCTCTGGTCCAAATGGGGTGTCAGCATTACTCCTATGGCCCTACGTAGTGGCCAGTCCCCTTGGCTCTGCAAGGTGACTTTTCCCCTGAGGCATCGCATGGAGGCATCTTAGTCTGTTGAAACTGAAGAGGTAACTTCTTTTTGATGTAATGCAATGAATTTTATAATTTTTACAGTCAGCATCAGAAATACTCTTAATGGAAGACCCATACATGTTATGGAAAACACCTTAAATATTTGTCTGACTTAAGTAATCAAAATGAAAAAGCAAGGGATCTAAGGACCTTGTCAGTGTACAAGAAAGCTAAGCTGTTCTGACTCAAGTCTTGAAAAAAAAAAAAAATTAGGGGATGTTAGAGTAGAAAAGGAAGGAAAAGAAAGAAAAAGACAGAGGAGCCACTGAGATAATACAAAATTAAGTATTGTTGGGAATAAAGCTAACATTTAAAAAAATGCCAAAATCTGAAGGAATTCTAACAGTAATTGGATGGACATTATGTTGCTACACTCAATTTCTTTGCAGTTCTCCCATTTCCTCAGAAAAATCTGCTAAAATCAAAAGTCTTATGGGGAGAATGTTTTGGTAAGGAAAGAAGTGAGTTTCACTTTAGACTAACCCTAGCTTAAAAGAAAAAAAAGCAGCTACAATATTGAAAACAACACTCTCCGCAGACAAACCTTTGGGAACTCAATCTTGGAACCAGGAGTGACCATGAAAAATAAATCAAAGGTCAATGGGTGAGCTCAAAGAAGGTCTGGGGAGGCAAAATAGTTAGTGAGGTTAAATATAAATATAGAAATGACTTAATCATAACAAAAAAAAAAGAAAGAGAGAGAAAGAGAGAGAAACAATTGGTTCCTTAGGAACCAAAGTGCTTCTGACCAGAACAAGAATAAAGTGTAAGCAGTAATAACACAGTCTCATCAAAGAAGGTCATTATTCTTACATTGTTCAGATAAATACAAAGTAAACTTTATTTTTATTGCTTTCTATCTTTTCCTTTTGAAAATCTGTTCAACCTTCCAGTGTCCTAATGATTGTTTACACTGTTTTAGGGTTTTCATGTCCAAATAACTAGTTGTCTAGTGAATCCAAATGTGTAGCTCCTTGCCTTGGTCCTTCATTGCAGACCTCATCTCCACTGGACTTAAGCTGTCTCCTTTCTCACTGACAATATATGTCTATATTTTCAAGTTCCAAGACCTCAACTCTATTCTCATTCTGAAAGAGAGGAGTGGAAGGAAAGGAATCTTCACAGAGGGACAGCATTAGAATTACAGCAGCCTAAGTGCCTCATTTCCTTCACATAGGAAGAAATTATCTAGCACTCTCAGTAATTCAAGGATAAAAGAGCCTGAAATTCACATCTTTTGACCCTCAAAGGACCTAAACCATCAGAATTTGGCAGCCAGGGTGTAGCTAGTCCTCAGAGTTGTCAAGGGAAATGTAATAGCATTTTATAATCTGAAGGCACCTTGACTGCCATGACTTGAAATTCTCTTTATTCAGTAGAATTTACATCATCTTTAACAAAGATTCTCTTCCTTGATTTCTTTTCACTCAGTAATATAACATCTGCATTACTCTCCTCTGACATCCTAAGAAGGTCTCCATAAATATGCATTTCCCACTGAATTTATGATACAACCACACTGAGTGCATTCTTGACATCATGTCACTTCCTTAGTCGTGCACTGACATTATAATGTTATTTACTACAAAGTCGCATTGACAGCATCTTGGGAACACTGTGACAGCATTTTAGTTGCCATGAAAATGAATACCAAAAGCACATTTGGACAAAAATCACTTGCAGGAAAAAAAATATCAAAGAGGACCTAGATATATTTATCACAGATTTTTTTTTTCAAGAGACAAAGGATTATCACAGATTTTTAAAACAATTTAACCATCTGAACACTCACTAGAAGTTTGTTCTAGTTCAGTGGTATATTAGAGACCAAATGCTGCTCCTTTTTAAAATACTGAAAGGAATTTTACCTGAAACAGAGAAGAATAGAATCTAGAACTTGGTGATAGTTTTTTGTAGGCAAGATACTTTTATTATCCACCTATTGTTTTTTATCAAATGACTGCATCAGTACAATGTCAATCTACATTAAAATGAACATCTTACAAGAGTATATTTAAAGATATATTTTAGTATAAGCACTATAGACTATCTTTAACCCACTGATTCATTTTAGATGAAATTTTCATGCATCAGCTATTAGTGGTATCTATTCCATGTATTTTTAATTGCCTTGATACAATATAATAGATGCCTCAAGGTAATATTTGCAGGAAAGGGAAAGAAGAAAAAATAAAATAATAACTAACATTTAATAGTTCCTACTTCATGCCAAATACTGCTAATCAAACATTTTTTTGTACCGAGGTTCATTTAGACATGACATGAACCTCATAGGGTATGTATAATTATAATTTTCTACCAATAAGAAATAACCTCCAAGAGGTGAACCATTTTTTGAGGGCATAGATCTACAAATGGAATTAGAATTTGAACATGCCTGACTCAGTGATCATGTTACAATGCTTCTTGAAAGAAAAGGGAAAAAAATGTATCTAAAAGTCTGCAAATGGTGGGGATGTGTCTTAGCATATATACTGATGTTTCTAGTTCATTAAGACAGTGTTTTCATTTGCCATATCTTCAGGGAGGCTGGTAGAAGTCAAGTGCTTCTGACATATAGCAATGACTGATAAACCCAGATAAGACGTCCAATAGGATCATGTCTGATAAGAATTGTTGAGGATCATCACCTCAGGAGTACAAATGGGCTGCTCTAGAACCATACATAGCACCACCAAGTCCTTTGAGCTCTAAGCTGCTGCCATAACTACTACTCTAGTAATTAATAGTAAATTATTCTATTTTATAAATTATTTAGGTTTAGGGGTCAACATACTGTAGTATCTAATCCCAGCTTGGGTATTAGCTATCATGTATTCAGAAATATTAAAGTCATTTTCATACTGCATTATTACTTTAGCTGCAGCTATTTATGGCTTAGTCAAAATTTAACTTCATATTTTGATTCCTTTAAACATACTTCTTGCTAAATGTTATTAACTTGCATTAATCATATTATCAAAGTGGCAGACAAAAATTTTAGCGACCCTTAAATACAGTGCTTCAAAACATATCATTAGAGCAAGGGAGCATATAACACCTATCAAAAACCTCATGTGTGATTTGAGAGGCAGAAAAATGTGGACATCTGGACAGAGATTCCCCCTGGATAAATACCAGAGACAGCAGCAGCTGGACTTCTCAGTCAGGTAATTTGTGCAAATTCATTTAATGCTCAATACAATTTTAATGTATTTTATTTCAGTCATAAATTTTTTTAATCATTAGCATGTACTGTCCACAATGAAATATTATCAAACAACCTTCACGGTCAGTTCAAGACGTCAATGAATATTTTTCCTAAAATGTCATTCTGTCCCTGCCTAATCCTGTCAGCAGCCCTAGCAGGGACTAGTGCAAATCCAAAGTGACTCCCTGGGGAGAGGAGAAGACAACCACACACATACCAGTTTGGCGGCAGCCCCAGCAGCAGAACCCTATAATTGGCACTGAGAGAGTGCCATCTGCAGCCCCAGCAGATGAACTAAGAGCAGACATCTGCTCTACCAGCCCTGCCCACCAAATAAAGCCTCTCAGGGAACAAGGGAGAATACCCTGAAGAACAGTGCTACTACAACCAAAACAGAGAAACTAAAGTCCGCATCTAGTTTCTCTGTAGGCCCCGCCCACCAATAAAAGCCCCTCAAGGGACAAGGCAGGGAGAGTACCCAGTAGTTCAGTGCCACTGCAGCCCTGGCAAAGAGGCTGAAGGCTAGCATCTGATCTGACAGCTGACAGTGCCCAACTATAAGTCCATGGCAGCCCCAGACTGGCCTTTAATGGCACAGAATCCAAAGTGGATATTATATACAACTGATGAATCACTGAACTCTACCTCTGAAATTAATAATACTGTATATATTAATTAGTTTAACTTAAATAAAATAAAAATTTTTAAAAAGTAGTAAAATTAATTCTATCTATAAATATCAAAGGATTCACAAAAGGATATAAAATATGATATTACATACATAAAAAGTTGAGGGGGGACAATAAAAATTTAGTGCTTTCAGAATGACTCAAACTTAAGCAACCATCAACTTAATATAGACTGCTATATGCATAAGATATTATATATGAACCTAAAGGTAACAACAAATCAAAGCCTGCAACAGATATATAAAAAATAAAGAGAAAGAAATGGAAGCCTATCTCAAAAGAAAGTCATTAAACTATGAAGGAAGAGAGCAAGAGAATAAAGCAACAGAGAAAACTACAAAAACAACCATAAAATGAGTAATAAAATGGCAATAAGTGCATATCTAACAATAAGTACTTTGATTAAATGGAGTAAACGCTCTGATCAAAAGACACAGGATAACTGAAACCAAAGACTGTAATAAGAAACAAAGGACACTAAAAAATGACAAAGAAAATCCAACAAGAGGATATAACAACTATAAACATGTACCCAACATGGGAGCACCAAAATACATAAAGTAACTATTAACAGGAAAAAAAGGAAAAAACCACCACTAATACATTAATAGTAGGGGATTTTTAACACCCCATTTGCATCAATGGATACACCACCAAGACAGAAAATCAACAAGGAAACAGTGGATTTGAATGACACATTGGACCAGATGGACCTAACAGATACATTCAGAACATCCTATCCAAAGACAGTGAAATTCTTTCTAACGGCACATGGACCATTCTCCAGAACAGATGACATTAAGCTACAAAACAAGTCTCAAAAAATTCAAAAAGACTGAAAATATATCATGCATCTTTGTGACCACAATGGTATAAAACTAGCAATCAAGTATAAGAAAAAATCTGGAAAGAACACAAACACATGTAAGCTAAATAATATGCTACAAAACAACAAATGTGTCAATTAAGAAATCAGAGCAAATAAAAAATACATGAAGATAAATGAAAATGAAAACACAATGGTTCAAAATCTTTGGGATGTAGCAAAAGCAGTTTTAAGAGGGAAGATTATAGCAATACAGGCTTACCTTAAGCAGCAAGAAAATTCTCAAAAAACCACCTTACAACTAAAAAAGCTAGAAAAAGAACAAAGCCCAAAGCCAGTAGAAGGAAGTAAGCAATAAAGATTAGAACAAAAAATATTTAAAAAGTCATTGTATAGATAGAGCCACTATATAACACTGGAACTTTTTTTATATATAACCTCAAGTTTTTCAAGTCAACAATTATGTAAATTTCTTTCTGACTCCCTGCCGTGGCCTGCGCGACAATCTCGAACCAGGGCTGAGGGTAAGGGAATGAGGAAAAAAAGAGACAAAGAGACAAAGTATGGGGGCGGGAGGAACACAAAGGATGATGTCCAGATTGTGTTCAGCTTTATTCAAGAGTGCACCTTCTTATATAGCAAAAAACAAGTCCAAAAGAATGGCTATACCTAGGAGTCACGTAGCATACGTTGTACCTCTAGGAATTTATTATCCTATCAATACAAACTTCCCTTATCACAGGCCCCAGGAAATCAGGGTAATCATCTACTCTTAAGACAACTTAAAACTGGAAAGACTGAGTTACATGCCTATGCCTCAGAGTTTAGTGATATAATCAA
>CM053614.1:25154319-25190593 GCA_028646535.1 Procyon lotor
GCCCTTTTGGGCAGGGGTCACCAGTCAGGGCACAACAGGTCCCTTTAGCAGCTACCCAGTGGCTGACCACAACTCCCTTTTTGGGCTCTGTGACATGAATCAATTCATTTAACCACTCAAACCATGGATTTAGCTCAGTGATGTCTTCTTTTTTTAAGATTTTATTTATTTATTTATTTATTTATTTATTTATTTATTTATTTGAGAGAGAGAGAGTGCATGATCAAGGGGAAGAGGGAAAAATAGGCTCTCTGCTGAGCAAGAAGCTCAACGTGGAGCTCAATATCATGACTTAGGATCACAATATAAGCCAAAGGCAGATGCTTAAATAACTGAGCCACCCAGACACCACTAGTGATGTATTTTTTCTTTTATTAAGATTTTATTTATTGGGGGCACCTGGGTGGCTCAGTGGGTTAAAGCCTCTGCCTTTGGCTCAGGTCATGATCTCAGGGTCCTGGGATCAAGCCCCGCATTGGGCTTTCTGCTCAGCAGGGAGCCTGCTTCCCCCCTCTCTCTGTCTGCCTCTCTGCCTACTTGTGATCTCTCTCTGTCAAATAAATAAATAAAATCTTTAAAAAAAAAAAAAGATTTTATTTATTGAGAGAGAGACAGAGAGCACGAGCAGGGAGAGCGGAAGAGGGAGCCCAATGAGGGGCTGGATTCCAGGACCCTGACAAGGCAGAGGGTCAACTGACTGAGACACCTAGGTCTAGGTGTCCCCTGGTGATGTCTTAAAACAGTTTAATGGGAGAATATTTCTATACATACATATATACAAATTCGTATCAGTTCTGATGTCAAACTGCCCCCAAACATTAAATACCATATAGCTACTCCCGGAAAAAAAAAAAAAAAAATCATTCAACTGTTTTTTTTTTTTTTTCAATTAGGCACTCAAAGTTTTAACAAAGTGTGTTTCCCAAGGACTTTTAAATGAATGGATTTGCCTGGTTATGTTCAAATGATTCCTACACATCAGAGCTGGATGATATTTCACATAAGCAAATATATTACCAGTTTGTTGCCTTCAGTTCAGAAAAATGTTTTCCTTAAATAATTAGCCTGAAAGTGAGTGAGTGCTACCTGGATCCCTAAATCCATTGTTTTCTTCTCATTTTATAATGTGATAAATTTATAACTCTTATTTTGTTTTGATGATAGATTCATGCCACAAACAGGTTATCAACTATATTAGAAAACTTGACCAAAATATAACAAATACACATTGACCCAGACAGACAGACACATTTCTAGTAATTCATTATCCTCCCAAACTGAGCTGCTTCATTCATTTTTTTTAAAACGTTAAGGTAATATATTCCATAGGTGGTTATCAGAGAGTCAAACACAGAAATATTTACAATGAAGGGTGACAAATTCCTGTCAAAATCTTGGTCTTTTCACTCCCAACCCAATTCCATTTCCTCTCCCTTTAGAGTCAACTTTTTCATCTTTTGTTTTTTAGTTCATTTGTTGATTACCTCCACATCTTGAAATAGTATCATTATATCAATTACTATGGTTTGTCAATTTCAGGTATTTCCTACTGGCTTCCTTATAAACAAGGTAAGGGATCCCTCCCCTACACCATTAATATTTTCTCCCTCTGATAATATTATTTTATCACTAATTTAACTGCTTAACTCTTTAAATTCAAAAGACATATTTAAAACTGTATTTCTCTTACCATTCAACATAATCAGTATATTTTGGCTCATGATTTTGAAATAGAGAATTCCTGTCAGGACAAGGTGGAGGTTTATTGTATCTTTAAACTCTATTCTAAATCATGGGTAGGATGATTCTGAAATTTCAAAATCAATATAGAATATTTACATTACTCTTGCTATATTTTTATAGAATTTAATCTGTAAAGACTTCCTCCTCTAGAATGACAACAAAACAAAGTGGAAGGTATAAAGATAACTGATATATCCCCTACCTTCACATTTTTAAAAGTAATCACCAAACACAAGGTCATCCAGATTTATTCCTATTACCTACTAAGAGTTTTACAAATTTGCATTTTAATTAAATGTGATTCATTTTGAGTTCATTGTTTGTAAATATTGTAAGGTCTGTGCCTAGATATTTTTTTTTGTATGTGAATGTTTAGTTGTTTAAGTATTATTTATTTAAAAGCTTATCTTTCTCCACTCTATTGCCTTCGCTTTTAGGTCAAAGATTAGTTGACTATATATATTAAGTGGAACTACTTCTGGGCTCTCTATTCTGTCCCACCGATAACTTTTTCTATTTTTCCACTAATCTTGATTACTATAGCTTTATAAGTTTTGAGTTGGGCAGTATCAGTTCTCTGACTTTGCCCTTCTTCAATAATATGGTAGTTATTCTCAGTCTTGTTCATGTCCACAAAATAATGTGACAGAATTTTTATAAGGACAGTACTGAATCTACAGAATAAGTTGGGAAGAACTGGCATCTGAACAATATTGATTCTTCTTAACAATTAACAGGGAATGAGTATCTTTCCATTTACTTAATTCTTTTTTGATTTAACTCTTTAGTTTTGTAGCTTTACTCGTGTATGTCTTATATATATTTTGACAGATTCATACCTGAGTGTTTCACTTAATGTGAATGGTACTATGTTTTGAATTTCAAATTTCACTTGTTCATTGCTGGTATACAGGAAAGTGATTAGCTGTTGTATATTAACGTTGTATTCTGCAATCTTGCTATAGTTCCAGAAGTTTTTTGTTTTGTTTTTATTATTGATTCTTTGGAATTGTCTAAATAGATGATCATGTCACCCTGGAAAGATAGCAGTTTTACTTCCTCCTTCTCAATCTACATACTTATTTCCTTTTCCTCTTTTCTTGCATTATTTAGGACTTCCATTCTGATGTTGAAAATGAGTTATGAGAGGGGACTTCCTTGCCTTTTTCCCGGTCTTAGATGCAAAGTTAATCTAAGAAGATTAACTATAATGTTTCCTATAGTTTTTTGTAGATATACTTTACCAAGTTGAGGAAACCCCTTCTATTCTTTGTTTCCTGAGAGTATTTATCAGGAATCTGTACTGAATTTTGTCAAATGCTTATTCTGCATCTGTTAGCATGGCCATTTGATTTTCCTTCTTTAGTTAATTAATGCGATAGATTCCATTATTGGTTTTGAAATGTTGAATCAGCCTTGAATACTTGTAATAAATCCCTTGGTTGTGCTGTGTAATTCTTTTTATATATTTATACATTGCTGGATTTTATTGGATAATACTTTGTTGAGGGTTTTTGCATCTATATTCATGAGAAATACTGGTCTTTTTTTTCTTATAATGTCTTTGGCTGATTTTGGTATTAGAGTAATACTGTTCTCACAGAATGAGTCAGGAAATATTCCTTCCACTTCTGTCTTCTCAAAGAGATTGCAGAGAACTGGTATACTTTATTTCTTAAATATTTAGTAGAATTCACCAATGACTCCATCTGGATCTGATGCTTTCTGTTCTGGAAGACTTGGTATGCTGTCTATTAGTTATTTATCAATTTCTTTAATAGACATGGGGCTATCCAGATTGTGTATTCCTTCTTCTGTGAGTTTTGGCAAATTATACCTTAAAAGGAATTGGTCTGTTTTCAAATTTGCGGGCATAGAGCTGTTGATGGTATTCCTTTATCATCCTTGGAATGTCCACGGAATGAACAGTGATATCCTTTCTTTCATTTTCATATTAGCAATTTATGTTCTCACTCTTTCTTTCTTAGTTAGCTGGGCAGTGATTTATCAGTTTTATGAATCTTTTGAAGAAACCAGCCTTTGGTTCTATTGATTTTCTCTTGAATTCTTATTTTCAATTTTATTGATTTCTGCTATAGTTACTATTTATTTTCTTCCATTTACATGGGATTTAATTTGTTCTTATTTTTCTAGTTTCCTAAGGTGTAAAATTTGATAATTCACCTTAGATCTTTCTTCTTTTGTAATATATGCATTCAATTTTATACATTTTTCTCTAAGCAGTTTTTGACGTAACTCACAAATTCTGACAACTTGTATTTTCATTTCCATTTAATTTGAAATGTTTTCCAAATTTCTCTTGTTGACCTATGTGTTATCTAGTAGTGTATTATTTAATCTCCAAGTATTTTAGAATTTTCCAGATATCCTTCTGAACCCAATCTAAATTAGTTCTACTGTAGTCTAAGAGCATTGTATGATTTCTATTCTATTAAATTTCTTAAGTTGTATTTATGGTCCAGAATGTGGTCTATCCTGGTGAATGTTCCAGGTGAGTTTGAGAGAATTGGTATTATGTTGTTGCTGGATGAAGCAGTCTATAGATGTCCATTATGTCCAGTTGACTGATGGTGTCACTGAATTTAATTATGTCCCTACTGATTTTCTGCCTGCTGGGTCTGTCCATTTCTGACAGCAAGGTATGTTAAAGTATTCAACTATAATAGTGGATTCATCTTTGTAAACTTGCCGTTCTACCAGTTTCTGTCCCATATATTTTGTCACTCTGTTGTTACATGAATTTAGATTAAGGTCCATTATGTCTTCTGGCCTAAGCTAATTTCATAACTCACATGAATGATTACAACAATGGAAAAATCAAAGACACTCCAACTTAAGGATATGGAGGAAAGAATTTTTGACTGGAAAATTAACTGAAAATTTAAGAAAAGAAATCTTGAAAGAAAGAAAACAGCATGATAGAGATCCAAAATCTCAGTAAAAATCCTACCCAAATCCCTAGACTAACAAATAAACTATATACATGCAAAGGCGACACAAGTGAGCTAATAAAAAAGAAGACATGCCCAGAGTAGAGCCTATTATTAAAAAGAGAGTGACACCACATGAGGTTTGTGAACTTTCTATAAATCTTTTTTTTTTTAAAAACTGAATGCATTCCCCAATCCATTCTCATCTCAAGCAGCAGAACATTGGATCCTTATTTACTTGAGACATCAGGATACAGAAAATCCTATGTCTCACAGAACAGCTTAAAATTCCCAGAATCTAAAAATAAAATCTGCCCAACCCTCAGCTGATTATCAAACCAAACAAACACAGCAAAGACCCACTGGACTAAGATAAAATAGTAACAGCTGGGTTCTGCCAACACTAAGCAGAAATAGCTGTTGTACACTGTGGGAGAACAGAGATTGCAGTTTAAGAACAAGTTGACTAACTAGATCAAAAACAATAACAACAAGTTTTCAGAATACAACCAAAATCCAGGGTTGACACAACCTATCATCTAAATTACCAAGTTTTCAAACAAAAATTACTATGGATGAAACGAAATATGAAAGTAGGACCAATACTCAGAGAAAAGTGTATCAGTTAATAAAAATTGACTACAAGCAGTTGTATCTCACATCCTAGGACTTCGAAGTAACTATTTACTAAAAATAATGTCAAAGAATTAAGGGAACATGTTTTCAAATACTGAAAGGAGAAAATAGTCTTACTGTGAACAGTAAGGAAATATTAACAGATATGCTATAACTACAAAATGGAAATTCTAAAATTGAATAGTAATGCTGAAATTAAAAGTTCACTACATGTCATAAACAGAAGACTGGAAATGACAGAATAAAACACCAGTGAACTGAAAATAAAATGATACAGGTTACTCAATATGAAGTACAAAGAAAAATAAGACTGAAGGGGCACCTGGGTGGCTCAGTCGTTAAGCGTCTGCCTTCGGCCCAGGTCAGATCCCAGGGTCCTGGGATCGAGTCCCGCGTCGGGCTCTCTGCTCTCAGCGGGAAGCCTGCTTCTCCCGCTACCATTCCCTCTGCTTGTGTTCCCTCTCTCGCTGTGTTTCTCACTGTCAAATAAATAAAATCTTTAAAAAAAAAAAAAGAAAAAGAAAAATAAGACTGAAGAAAAATTTAACAAAGCCTTATAGATATGTGTAGGACAATATCAAGCAGTTCAACATACATGTACATTTAGTCACAGAAGGAATGAGAAGAGAGAAAAAGAGTAGAAAAATATTTGAAGTAATAATGGTCTAAAGTTTTCAAAACTGAACTGAAAAGAAACACACATGCTAAAAGGAGTATTCATTTAAGGTTAAAAATTATGGTAATTTAATACTAGGTTTATAACATAAAAAGATAGAATATATGTCAATAGTAGCTCTGGATATAGTAAGTGGAAATACATTGTGGTGAGGTTCCCATATTGTACCTGGATGAGACTATTACCTCAAAATAGACTGTAATAAAGAAGATACAGAAATGTACTAAAATATCCAAAGCAACCACTAAAAATAATGCAATGATATATAACTAAAAAGCCAATGGAGATATTAAAATAAAATACAAAATTGTAGTTTTTTTAATTGATACATAAAAGGCAGGAAAAGAAGAACAAAGGTCAAAAAAATGGATGAGGCAAATAGAAAATAAATAGCATATGACAGACTGAAATACAATCAAGAAACAGAAATGTAAATGAGCCAAAATCTGTAATAAATGTACAAAAAGATGTACTACTTTGGCTAAATGAAGTAGGTATAAACTGAGTGGAAATTTACTTACTATACAAAAAGAAAAATAAGTTTAAAATAAAAGGATGGAATAAGATCAACCACACAACCAGTAAGCCTAAGAAAGCCTAAGTGTTACATAAAGGGGAAAAGACTTCAAAACAAGTAGTATTACACAGAGACTCAGAGTCTTGGGATATGCCTGTGTCGGGCTCCACACTCAGTGAGGAGTCTGCTTTCTCCTCTCCCTCTGCCCCTCTTCCTGCTTGTGCACACAATCTCTCTCTCAAATAAATAAAGGAAATCTTTAAAATATCTCTATATAGCTATATATCTACAGATAGATATATCTATAGATACAGATATGATTATTATATTACTAATAGTGCCAACCTATAATATAATCTAGGACACCTGAAACTTCCAAAGAGAATAGTAGAAACATTTTGTTAGAGTCTATCTGCTTCTTAATAAAGTAATAAAGTGGGAAAACAACTTTATTGTTAATTATTAATTCAGCCATGATCAGAAAATTAGAACGCAGCAATTTCATAGCTTTCATACAAAGGTTAAGTCCAAAAAAAAAGAGGTTAAGTCCATAAAGTTTTCTTCTGAGTCCAACACATCATTTTTATAAAAGTCAGTTAGACAGTACGTAATTTACTTTCAGGAAAACACTTTTAACTTAGACTTCAAAATCAAGAGAAATTTAGTATGGATGAAGAACAGACTCCACTAAAAGGTAAGAATAACATTGATGGATCACGCTATACAACAAGCAATCTATTATATTATTTCACTACCTGTATAGCAATTTTTTAAATATTGCAATTTTACTGTTTTGGAGAGGAAAGGAATTGAGAGTCTTATAGAATGCATTTAGGTTTTGATACTAATTTATTTTAAGATGTACTACTTTAGCTAAATGAAGTAGATATAAATTGAGTAGAAATTTACTTACTAATAAAAAATAACTACCATTCAAAAGTTTTAATTAGGAATTTTATTAAATTTAATCCTCAGAAACAAAATAAAACAACTGAGCCAATGATAATAGAACTTTGCTTCATTGAAGGGGTCTTAGAGGAAAAAAATAATCAAGTAAAAGACCCCATTTCCGACAAAAGTTTTAGAAAAATTACACTGTTTTTATTTTCTTTCTTTCTTTCTTTCTTTCTTTCTTTCTTTCTTTCTTTCTTTCTTTCTTTCTTTCTTTTGGTTTGGTTTGGTTTGGTTTGGTTTGGTTTGGTTTGGGTTTTTTTTTTAATTTTTTTTTAATTTTTATTTTTTTAGAGAAAGCACAAGCTAGGATGTGTAGGGGAAGAGGGAGAGAGAGAGAATCTTAAGCAGGCTCCACATCTGTGTAGAGCCTGATCTTATGACCCTGAGATCATGACCTGAGCCGAAATCAAAAGCTGGTTGCTTAACCAAATGAGGCACCCAGGCACCCCAGAAAGATTACACTGTTTTTGATACTAAAAGAATGGAGGTAAGGAATAGCATAAAAGCCTAGTCAGAAATAGAGAATAATGCACTTGCCATATATTTCCTATTTAGACAAAACTCTGAAACCACCCAAATGAGTCAGTATTTCTTAGGTAGTATCTTTGGCAGGGAGGAACCTTCCTAACAGGAAGGTTAGTATAGTCTTCATCTCAAGAGGAGATGAAAACACACCAGCCATAGTCATCTGCAGGAAGACATTCAGGCCACAAACTACCTTGCTTTTGGTGAAGGATAAGAGAATATGGGCAAGCAGGTGGTTAGTCCCAAGTCTTTCTCTGTCTACAACACTCAATATATTCCCTTCCTTTCTTTTTTAATCTAGACACACACAAATGAGATAAGGTAGGTTAAGATAAGATCTTCCCAGAAACCTTAAAATTTACATCTAATGATTAAGGACTCCTTACAGTCACAACTTCTAGAACACTACTCAAAACCATGCCTAAATTAACTTGCCAAGGTAATTCTCTAGGTAAAGAGCAAGAACAGGAGGGTATGGAACCCATGGCAGCTTAACACCAAAGTTCATGCTCAACATTCCCTGATAAACCTCAACAGAACAGAAAAATTATAATGATATTATTTAAATAGGCAGCAAATGCCTTACTTTCCCCTTCCATCCTACTGAGTATCTCATAGAATGCTCCTTTTCATGTTCACTTGATGTTATATCCTGCAGTACTATATACATTTTCCTTTAAAATATGTTATCATGCACTCAAATTATTAACTATGGTTAAATTCTCCAAGGGAGCATTTCCTCTGTATCCATGGCTCCTTTTAAACTCATTGTAAGTCCTAAGCAGAGGAAAGGGCAGAGAGGAATTTTCCCCATGGGACTGAATTGAAATGTCAAGACATATGCATGGACAAAGATATAGAAAAGCTAGAATTGAGATAACAAGATGATAAATATCTTTATTTTTTGATAAGTATCTTTTCTAATAACTTCAAAGTACTAAAACTTCTATACATTAGATGTTACATTACAGAAGAATGAAAAATCATTTAAAATTAATCACTCATCACTTTATAAAAAATGAAATACTGTAGATATGCATCATAAAGTTATGTATTCTAGTATTACATGCAGAATGCTCATTGCAAAGAAAATGGAAAACAAAGGAAATATAAAACAATACAAAAATGGCTTGAAAAGGCATGGCATTATTAAAAATATCTAATGATATTTTATTCTCCTAGATTCCTAGATAATGGAATTTTATAGTAAATCTTTATCTATACCTAGTATACTTAATTCAGATTTTAAATTTAAATCCTGAATTTGTGCCAGTGACACTGAAGAACCTCATTGCCATTCAGCACCACTCCCATCTTGGCTACAAAAACACAGTACTATTAAAGAAAAGATGCAAAGGTAATATTCAAGAAAATTGATTTACTCCATTGAGCAGCATTGACTTTGGATAAATGAAAAATGCATAAACCTTGAGATCTTTGAATGTGATTTTTTTTTCTAATTGCTTATTTTGCCTTTTGTATAGAATTAAATATTCAGAAGTGGTCACAGGCACTTAATCGACTGCTAAAAGTATCATGATGCTATTTCTCTTCCAGAACTTACAAACAGCTGAGAGAAGTGGAAGATTACTCATCAGAGATTACCCTAGAAAGTAGGAGAAGCTGCCCTCCTATCGTCCCTAAGAGAAGAAAAGTTCATTATACTGCCATTCTACATTAGAATGAGCATGATGTTAATTTAAAAACATACTGATATTATTTTCCTATTATATTTTAAAGCTGATAAATCTGGTAAACATCTAACATTTGTTGACTTCATATTATGAACCAGAACAATGTATAGTCTGAGGAGTCAGAGATAAACAGAGAGGATCCCTGCTTATAAGAGAAAGCAATCTAGTAAGAGATACTATAATAATGATAATAATAATGGTGTTAATATTATATGCTTAAGTCATTGTGCCAAAGAACTTTTTTGTGTTTTTGTTTTTCTTTTTTTTATTTATTTTTTTAGAGAAACAGAGAGAGCATGAGCAGGTGGGAAGGGGCAGAGGAAGAGAGGGAATCTTAAGCAAGCTCCATGCTCAAAGGGAAACCTGACATGGGGCTTGATCTTAAGACCCTGAGATCATGACCTAAATCAAAATCGAGAGTGGGGGCTTAACTGACTGAGCCACCCATGAGCCCCTAGGCCAAAGTAATTTACATGTATTAACTCACTGAATCTTCTATGCAATAAATACTATTATTATAAATAACCCCAGTCTACAGATGAAGAAGGGGAAGCTTATAGAGAGGTTAAGGTTAGTCAGATAGTAAAGGGCAGACTGTAAAATCAAACCCAGAGCAGTCTGAGGCCAAGGCTATCAGTTACGCTTGTTGCCCAGTCAACCAGAGAAATGCTAAGGCTCCTGTGTAAGCCAAGATTAGAGTGCTTATCCCAACTACGATTCAGGAAAGGTTTCCTGAAGATGGGGTGCAAATAAATTAAGCCAGAAGAAGGAAGAACAAAGATTTTTCAAGATAAGGAAAGAAAGAGCAAGACAGTAAAAGTGTGACATAATCCCAGTGGTCTCTCATTACTAGATTTTAAAAGATGAGGCTACTAGTAATGGGGTAGGTCAGGGGGTGTTAGTGTCCTATGGTAAACATCTTGATCTATGGTCTGAAAGCCTTCAAAAGATTTCCACTTTAAAATAAACAACAGATTCAGATTTTCATTAAGAGAGATCAACTAGGTAGCCATGTCAGTAGTGATGTGAAGTAAGCAAAACTGAAAAGGTGAGGGATAATCAGTACAGAATTGGGATAGCAATAGAAGACAATGTTAATGTTCATATTTATAGTCACACACATGGTAAATACTAAAAATGTGTTAGATTATTACACATCCCCTTAAATAACTCAACCCTTAATAAATAGTTCATTAATTTAAACATAGAACATTTGCTACTTCTGAGCAGGCTACCTAAGTCCAATATAAGGATATGATATTCTTTCAAATGGACAGAAAAAAATAAAAGATAAATAAATAAAAGATAAAATAATAAAAAATACGAGATTTTTCTTCCATTAATTTTTAAGACTGTGGAGAAAAGCAAAAGTCTAGAACCCAATGCCTACTCAGTTATCTGAGTGTTAGTCCTGCCTCCTCTGCAAGAAACAAAGCTCATAAATTTATAAGCACGGGGATTCTGGATGAATGACAAACCACCTTAAAATGACTAGAAACTTAAGTTCTAAACAACTACTAATATTTTACACAGTTTTTACTATTTAGTAAATACTAAATATTTATATTCACCACCTTTTCTTTGATCTACCAAGTTACACCTTAAAAGATTGGTGGAAAAGTGGATGGAAAACTTTCTCAATGTGGGAACTGTGTAAGAGATGGCCTTCAAATTACAACACAAAAGTACTATAGCAAGAGAGCAGGCTTTTATGCCAAGTTCCTAAACCTGCTGAAACAATAAGGCATGTACAGTTTAAGATTCTACTAAAGTTAAATGAAACCTGTGAAAGAAGCTAAGTTTTTGCACATATAATTTTTTTTCAATCTATGACAGCAATATTGTTATTAGCTACCTAAAAATACAAAATATCAACTGAATTCTAATTATTTCATTTTCTGAGGGGGGGGCAATGGGAGAGGGAGAGAGAATCTTCAGCAGGCTCCATACCTAACATGGGGCTCAATCTCACCACCCTAACATCATGACCTCAGGGAAAATCAAGAGTCAGACGATGTCTGAGCCAATTGAGTCACAAACTGAGTCACCCAGGCACCCCTAATTATTTCATTTTGAAATAACCAGCTCAGCTTGGTTAATATAGGATATCTCCTTTCTGGATTCTTTGTTTATATTAGTGAAAATTTAAATTATTATAAATTACTTAATTTAGAAAATATATTTGACTTAAACGAGGATATGAACAAAGTATGAGGTACTTTACTTAAGCTCAAATTCCTTTTAATATAAAGATGAATTAGTGTGGAGCCTAACACAGGACTTGAACTCACTACCCTCAGATCAAGACCTGAGCTGAGATCAAGAGTTAGATGTTTATGGGGTGCCTGTGTGGCTCAGTGGGGTAAAGCCTCTGCCTTTGGCTCAGGTCATGATCTCAGGGTCCTGGGATCAAGCCCTGCATCGGGGCTCTCTGCTCAGCAGGGAGCCTGCTTCCCCCCACTTCTCTGCCTACCTCTCTGCCTACTTGTGATCTCTCTCTCTCTCTCTGTCAAATAAATGAATAAAATTTTAAAAAAGAGTTGGATGTTTAACTGACTGAGCCACCCAGGTGCCCCTAGATAGATGATTTTTAAATGTACATCTTTATGTATGTATTGATTTCATATATATATCATGCAATCATATATTTATGTTATATACTATATAATGTATTTATTATTGTATATTATATTATACTATATTACATATCATAATATATATCATATATATATATCATATAATCTGTCAGGAGTTGAGCTATCAGGTAGAGGAGGAGCCCATTAAAACAACAAACCAAAAACAAACTAACAAAAACAAATCATGTGAGTGAAGCCTTTAATCACTGCGATAAGTAAACAAGAGTCTTAACACTAAATCCTAAAAAAACACTGATCACCCTGTCCCATTTCTCCCCACAGATCAGTCACACTGTTCAAGGATCAAGTAGATCAGCACAGATGTGGAGGGCACCTCACTCTCGAGGAAGCCTCAAATAAAAAGAGAAGGCAATTTTATGGGCTGAAAGTAGAGTAGGAGGAAGGTTTAGGAGTGGTAAAGTACTGGGTACTGAGTCAGAGTGGGGAAAGATGTGTTTAAGGTTCCTCTTTTCCCCTTTAAGGAGACCTCAGGAGGTGCTTGATGAGGATCCCCTCCCCAGGGTCTCAGATAAGAAGACCTACTTATGAGGCACCTGTTCTAGCAATGAAATTATGTGAAAGAGCCTGACCAGCCAGCAGGGCCTGAGGCTTTCACTACAACTCCCTTCAGAGATTGCAATGACTGTGCACCAAATGTGATGTCTGGAAGGCATTTTTCCTCTGAGGCCTGTGAGGTAAGGTCAGGCCTAAAAATTACACACACCTTTCTACAAAATTTGGTGTGGAAAACAGCCACATCAAATAAAACATCTGCTAGTTTAATACTTCCACGTGGCTAACAAAATGGGTCATTTCTACAACTTGACTTTTCAATACCAATTTATTGGTAACCCCATGGATGTACGGCATATAAGATAAAACCTATCTAGCTGATGAACTGATTTCTTTTATTTTGAAAATAGGATGTTATTTTTTTGTATACAGAAATTCCCTCTTCCACACTCCATTTACAATATTCTCACTACGCAAATTCAGGAACAGAGTGAATAATCATCATGAAAGAGAAGGGCACTGGCTGGTTCAATCAGTAGAACATGCGGCTCTTGATTTCAGGGTTGTGGGTTCAAGCTCCATGTTGTAGATATTACTTCTACATACAGATATTACTCCATGATGTAGATATTACTTAAAAATAAAATCTTAAAGAAAGAAAAGAAAGCATGGGGAGGCGATGAGGGGAAGGAGTAATTGGGTGATGGACATTAAAGAAGGCACATGATATAATGCGCACCAGTCATTATGTAAGACTGATGAATCAGTGAACTCTACCTCTGAAACTAAAAATACACTGCATGTTAATTAATTGAATTTAAATAAAAAATGAAAACATAAATTTAAAAAATGAAAACAAAAAAACAACAGAAAAATGTAGGATTAACAGGAAGGAAAAGATAAGCATTTTTACTGGTACACCTCTGTGTCATTTGAGTTTAAAATGAGCCTGCATCATTTCATTTGAAAAAAATATATAGGGCACCTGGGTGGCTCAATGGGTTAAAGCCTCTGCCTTCGGCTCAGGTCATGATATCAGGGTCCTGGCATCAAGCCCCTCATAGGGCTCTCTGCTCAGCAGGGAGCCTGCTCCCCCTCTCTCTCTGCCTGCCTCTCTGCCTACTTGTGATCTCTCTCTCTCTCTGTCAAATAAATGAATAAAATATATATATAATTATTATATATTTATAATATGCACATATATATAAAGAGAAAAAAACAGGAAAGAGTTAGTGGGATATCAGTATCAAAGAGAGTTAGTGGGATATTAGATACTCCTCTCTTTCGCCCTTTTCCCTCACTATGGATATATTAATAACACAAATAAATGCAACTATCAAATCCCCAAAGTTGCCATACAAAAAAGCAAGAATCAAGAACTTGGAAGAGTCATAAAATCAAATCAACAATTTTTTGAACAAATGCCTCACAGAGAGTTTGTGCAAACCTGCATAGAAGTTGATGGATGGAAACAAATTTCAAAGTCAAAAATTCACAAACTAAAGATTTGGAGTAAATCTACATCAGAAAAAAACAAGCAGATAAACATTTGCAACTACTGAAAGGTGAGTTGGATTCAGTGACAGAAGCAAAGGGAAATCAGGGTAAGTGATTAAACATATGAACAAAAAATAATTTTACATAAATATGTATATATCTAAAAATTTATATATATCTAAAATTACTTTTTACTCATATATCTATATGTACAATAGGAATAAAGGTATGCAGAGAAATTCATGTAGTAAGCTCAAGAAGACAGAAAGAAACAAATGTCCGTCCCTATGACACACTATGAAAGGAGATTCTAATTTCAAGTCATAATTTGTTCAGCGGGTAGCACTTTATACCTTGCCTTCTAAAAGTCACACCATTCTCAGGAAATGAACATTCAGTTTTTCTCCTCCAACCATTTCAGAAATCTTGCATATATATTTGTTAAACAAATACAAACCAAAATCTAAATGTCACCTATAACTGTGCCAAAAAAAGAAAAAATATTCAGAATATTCAGAAAAGAGCTCCCATTAATTAGCACCAAGCACACAGTACAGCCAATTAATTTAGAAAAGTTGTTCATTAAAAATGCTAAAAATATAAGTACCCTGGAAAAGCTATATAAGATTTGTAGAATAATTTTACTTTTCCACAGTTCTAATACAAAGCTTTACTACAATTAACTGTTTAAAAATTGTATAAGCAATGGTGATGAAAACTTAATGTTTATTTTTCCCTTACTAAATACCAGAAACTGTGCAAGGTGTACTACTATGTCACCCTACTTAAGAGTATTTACTTGAAACTATGAGGAGACTACATTTCTCACCCCACTGAAAGAGAGAAGATACTGTGCGGAAGATGATTCAAGAGAAACTTGAGGTCATAACTGCTATAGACAATTTTCTTTGGTGATAAATGATTATACTTATAACCGGTTTAAATCACAGCTTATTTTCTTTGCTGTGTTTACTGCGTTACTCCTTGTGATTTTAGCGAGATGATATGAGACTAAGTAATTTAATTATTCTAATTCATGATCAGTTAGTTCAATCTCAACTAATTCATTGTTTATATAGCCCTGACTATTTTATATTTGGCTGCTAAGAAATTATGGTCTAAATGCATCCAAAATAAGAGTAGAGATTTAGTGAATAAGGAATGAACAGTTTGCCATATTGGGAGCATATGTAAATGCAGAGTTTTTTTACCCATCATTTAACTGATGCAGATCCCAAAACTTTTTTGTGAAGTTAAAAGACACTTACCCTGAGCCATTTGAATTTAATTTTTCACTTGTGTATGTTTTAACTGTAGTTTGCAAACCAGATTAATTTTCCCTTACTCCCTCAATTTCTTCACTGTAAAAAAAAAAAGTCTGTCATAATTTTATTGTTTACCTTTTGGAAGGAATAAACTTTACCTGATGATGATAAAAGTAAATCAGAAACTATAACTTATTAATCTTACTTTCAACTGAGCCACTTATATGATGTGTATATTAAAAGTCATTTAATTTCTCTTTTATCTATTTATTTGAAAATGGATAACAATGCCTTACAATAATGTTGGGGAACAGAACTTTCCTTTGGAATTTTGCCAAGGATTTTTTTTTTCCAAATCTTATCAAGGAAGAGAAAAAATATATTTCTTGAACCCACATAATAAAAGAAAATGGCTTCCAAGATAGGGAACACATAAGAACCAAAATTAACTATATGATTCACATTATTCAAGAGATAGGTCATTTCTACCCCCCAGGTTCCACATTATAACATCAAAGGTCTATTTTATACCAACAGATTATAATATAAATTTTCTTTCCTCAATTAAGAGGATCAAAAAAGCAAAAGGATGTGTCTTAAAATACTCTCTTAAAGCTAAAGCTTAGAAGAACCCTTTGTCCTCAGTTGCCTGAAATGATTTGTCAGTAAAGAAGGGTCTGAGGGTTAGTTCAAGGTTGACCAATGTAGTGCTTTTCACTTGCAAAATAATTTCAATAGGAATTTGAGATAGTGCTTTCTATTTCTTTTTGTTTTCTTCTGTCTTTTTTTGGGTGGGTGCTTTTGTTTGCTTTTAGAAATTAGCTGATAAACCTCTTTGAGTGTGGTAGGCTACTGCTCCATTGGTACCTCCATTATGGGTCAAGCTGTGGTGTGAAAGAGGGTAAAACAAAGGGAAAGCTAAAATGCTCTGTGGAATTAAGAGGAGAAATTTTGAATTTCTGGAAATAACCCAAAAGGGAGAATATACAAGAACCAAGCAGAGCAAAAACAAGTCCCTGCAAAAATGGTAAGATGAGAGAAGTATTCAAAGGCACATGACAAAAGAAATACTCTCTGTTGGGTAAACAAAATTGCTAATAACAGTGGATAAAGATTGACTTTAAAACTGTTTTCTAGCTCTCTTTTATCACCAAAACTTCAATAAAAGGCTGCCAAATGTGATATTGGGGAATATACTGTGGAAGGCAAGAGTACATTGGGATACAATTATCCATTGGTGCAGGGCGCTAACAACCTTTTGTTCTGGACAACTTTTCCAGGGTATTTGTATAATGCACAACCTTGAAATATGAACTAATATCTCCCTGCACAGGAGAGAGCTGCTTTATTTGCTGTCTAATGTAATAAAAATAGTGTCACCCTCTGGGACAAATATTGTGCATGTTTTCTTAGAGCTCACTGGTAAGACTGGGATTTCCTAAACTCTGGGTTCCTCTCTTTAATGCACCCTATTCATCATGTCACCATGAGAGTAACTGGGGCTTAAGGAACTGACATAAGAAAATGGTGTTACTCTAGTCATTGATATTACTGTGAATTAATAAACCTGCATGTGTCTCTGATCCAGGAGTCTTATATATTCTACTAGTACCCATGAAACTGTGGCAAACTGACTTGTCAGCTTGCAAGTTGAGTAAAATCTAAAATTCTTCATAAACTTACAAAAAAGGGTGATGTCCAGCATGAGATGAAGCAGGCCAATGAAAAATGAGAGCAAGTGGCAAGTGCTCAGAATGACAGCTAAGAGGAGTTAAACATCCTTTAGAGGTTAAATGTAACCTCTATTCTATGTTACCTTCAAACAAAAGATATTAGGGAAAACACCAAAGAACATCTCCAGGTAAGGTATATGAATGCTAATACACTGCATTTGGATATTTTTTTTTAATGAGTGGCCTGAATAAACCAGAGGACCAGGAGATACTGGGAAAACAAATTCTACAGCTTTTAACTCAACCTGATGGTTTATTTTCCTAGAAGCAATGACTGTTTCAAGACCCAGAGAGCTGCAAAAAAATACTTCGGCAGAAACCTTTTTGTAGCAATGTATATTGCTTTAGACAAATTATAGTTATATGCAGTTTAGTTGAAGATAACCTTTCTGAATATTGATACACATATTCCATTTGCCATATTCTGTTGTTCAATAGATTATTAAATAATAATAGATTATTATTCTCTAAAATAAACACAGGGACATTACTGTAGATGACATATTAGTGAATACTAAGAACAATTATAGTATTATAATTGATCTTTTTTTGTAATTTTAGAAATTTGGAATTTGTGATGAATTAAAAAAGACAGTGAACTAAAACTTACTTTTGCCACTTTGGTCACAAAGAGTAACTAAGAAATTAGCAAAGAAATAGTAATTAACAAATTTCCTTCTTTATAAAAAAGTACCAAACATTAAGGGGATAGTATGGGCATTACAAATTCAAAATTGCACCTACAATGGAAGCTGAAGTCTGACTGCATAGGTTGGTGGTTAACTATACTGCTTCATGAATCACTACTATCTAGTAATAAATATGGGTATTTTATTTTATTAAGTCAATCTAAGTAATTATATGCCTTTAAAATGAAAAAAATTGCCTTTTCTTGATTTTTTTTCTTGCAATTCAGTATATTCATTCATCCAAAGTTTTAACAAATTAGAGGCATTTTTCTTTTTAGTGAAATGACCAATGTCAATTCTTACCTCCTGACTTTAAAATGAACTCCCATGTAACAGAAGAGCTAGAAGTCAAGAAAACAGCAGACTACCAACTATTTAGCTCTTTCAGAAGATTTCATTTCTGGTTTAGTCAATCAAAAAATTCACCCATTAATACCCTCCTCTGTTACCCAGTGAGTCTCAATACGACAGCTTCTCTCTCTGTTGCTCAGGGCATCTACTTATCATATATAACTTCAGGTGATGGAAATAGAGGGGTTGTCCCTGACAATGTTTAGTCACCTACTCTGAACACAATCATTTTTCTGTGAACTTGAATAAAACAGAATAAATAAATGTTACTAAGAAGCTCTTTTTTTAGGGGTGCCTGGGTGGCTCAGTAGGTTAAGCATCAGACTCTTGATTTCGGCTCAGGTCATGATCCTGGGATCAAGCCCGACATTGGGCTCTATGCTGATCATGGAGCCTGCTTAAGATTCTCTCTCCCTCTTCCTCTGCCCCTTCCCCCACTAACTCGCTTTCTCAAAAAAATGAAAACTAAAAAATTTTAAAAATTAAAAAAAAGAAGCTCTTTTTCATTCTCTTCAGGAAATCAAAGGGGTAAATGGTTCATGGATCTATGGTCTTTTAATGATTTTTCCTAGAAACTATCAGAATGAAAGAGGTGATCATCCAATCCTTGATACCTGAAGCAAAATTATTTCTTAGCATTAGTGTCAACTAGCCAGTGTTTCCCATGTCCCTCCCATCATGTCACATACAGAATATAACCATATTCATAATGTACACTGGGATAACCAAACAAGTTTGTTCTCAGCACAAGAGTGTATACTCAATCACCCCATGGGTGGGAAGCTCTGAGGTCATTCTATTCAAAGTATTAGGGAACACACTGCTTTTGATAAACACATTTACTGGATACCTCCTTAAATCTCTTAAAGTAAAGAAAACTGCACACTATTCCTTCTTCAAATTTCAGCATACATACTGAATACATACATACATACATACATACATACATACATAATGAATTTCCATTACCTGGAAAACCATCAACTGTATGCAAAACTAATATGAATACTTTTCTTTATGTTCTTTACCTTAGTATGCATTTTCTCCACTCTTTTAGTTTGCTTTCTCCTATCACACTAGGTAATTATTGGTTGTACACATATACACAAGCACTATGAAAGTTAATCATACATTATACATTAAAGGTTTAAGATCTTTTTTATCAATGCAGGGTGCACCGGCAAATCCACTTCAGTATTACAAATTTTGCATAATAGTAATAAAACTCTAAATCAATCTTGCATTAAAATCATGAATCCTGATGAATACATCACCAATATAGGCATGAACCCAAAAGGGTTATAAAATGCTATTTCAAGACAATAGCCAGTTGTTTAATTCATTCTGTTCTTATTATAAGCTTAGTTCCAAACTTCTTTAGATTTTCTTTAGACAACAAAAGAAACAGAAAAAAACCTTCCTTCAACCAGTATGGGATTCCACAGAAGCTAGCCAATATGTAACTCGCCAAATTTACTTGTTTCTTCTAATTATAATACGCATATATAACATGCAAATATCATTCTATATACATATAGAGAATTGTAATTATAACTTCTCATTTTCTCTTCATGGCAGCTTTTTAAGAAGCAGAACACTGAAAGGAAGGAAGAGGTGGAAATGTGGTTGAGGGAAAGAAATGGAGAAGGACATGCAGGTATTGAGGGACATAACAACAAAATTAGAATGAATCATATGAAATTGTTGATATTCTAAAACATTCATAATATTAATATTTGTGAACATGCTATTTAGTGACATAAAGTCCTAAATATTTTTACAATGATCTATTCTCTAATAGATCAATTCTACTTAGTATAAAATAATGCTTTTAGATAAATATATATGAGGAATATATAAATAAAAATAAAAATGTATTTATTATATTCACAAAGACGATACTGGTAAGAATTCCCTATATTCAAAAATATGCTCCTCTCCCCTTCAGTCTCCCTCTGTTTGTCCCTAGGTCTCCATCTACTGCCACATGGCTAGTAGGAACACATTAAATATTACTTTAAAAGATTTTATGAAGTCAAAGGAAAACTGGTCAACCAAAACTAAATATATTCACAAGCAACAAGTAAACTGGTCACTGGGTAAACTGGCTTTTGCTTAAGTGACTTAGAGCCCAGTTCTGTTTAAGATTGGCTCTTCTAAGGAAATAATGGCCAAATTTCATTTGGAGAGGTATGGAACTCAGCCATGCTCAGTCTACACAGAAAATAGTATTTCTATCTATTCTCCATTGCAGTGTCTTAAACATAATCCTCCTTGGTGTCATTTTAATTTTTCAATGTTCTCTTCTAGCATTTCTCATTTATCACCAACACTGCCAAAACTTGCAGGGAAACTATGTGCCTCTGCATCAAGTGAATAGAGCCCACCCATTGAGCATACAAATTCTTGTTTAAAGATTTAAAATTTGTTTTGTTTTTATAAGAAACTTTCCTCATAATTCATTTCCTATACACAGTATGCTGAATATTTGCTCCTTAAAAGACCACTTATTCAGCGGAAATTCTGCTGAATCTTCACTGCGCATAAATTATAGTTATTTGCATATTTCGATACATCCATCTTCATTCCTTCATCTCTGACATTCATGAAAGATATGCTATACCCCACAGCCCTAAAAGAATTTCTTGTAGGACGCCATGAAGGCAGCTGCTTATAAGCTTAAATATACTATATTAATAAAAACCTATCACTTTGATTCTCCAATTTTCATTTGCATAATTATAGTTTCCCCAAGGTTTTAAGTGTCACATATGAAAACCAAAGTGCTTGAAGGTATAATAATAGTTCAATATCCATAAAAAAATTAAATTCCAAAATGCAGACAAGGGCATTTAGCATCATAACCATAATTCCATAATAGTGAAAAAATTAACATTGCCTCTGCATTTAAAATTAACTTTTTCACTTTCACTTAAAATACATTTTATACATTATATACATTAAATTGATCAATTGAAATATTTCTAGTATTCTAACAGAGTGAAATTTCAAAGCATTACTTGATATGTAACAATTTTAATACTATGTATTATGAAGCAGTCGAAATGCCCATGTATTACCTAAGTTATGTAAATACCATCTTTATAAAATCAGAGTAACTAGAGCAACTGTTTGTATAAAAACATTACAGAACTTCTCAGAATCATTATCAAACTGGATTGGCATTCTCATGATTCATTTTTAACAGACTTAGGAGGCAATGCTTTATAAAATATCCTACACTGATAAAATTGTGTGTTCAAGTTAAATAAAATGTTTTATTCATAAGTATTTTATAGTTTCTATATTAAAATAAGGCACTGAATGTCCTTTGAATTATTTTTTAAGTACAGAACTTCCATGCCCTTTTCAATATGATAAGTTGCCAGCTCATTTTAGAAACAACATAAATGGAATAGTATAAGGAGAGAGAAAGCAAGATGCAAACAGTAGACATTTTTATGTTAACTTTACAAAACTTCTTGGAATTTTCATAAAGAGACATCTTTATATCTAAGGAACTCTTGTTGGATCATTTCTCCATCATGGGATGGTATAAATCTCCCCTCACAATAACAGAGAAAATCAAGAACAGAAATCAGAACAAGACATGGTCCAAGTGAGGTGTTTATTGAAGGCAGGTTTGAACCCAAAAATGTAAGATTCTGGGCAGGTTTCCCTCCAAACCAATGTTCTTTAAATATTTCATTTAGTCTTACTTAAAGTAGAAAACTGATCACCCACTTACTAAAAATGTATGTTTTTTTCATTATATTAAAAATAATGATTATATACAGTTAAATGTAATACTCCATTTTAACTTACTACATATTTGGAATTATGTCTGTATCACTGCTTTTACACCAATCATGAAATGAAAGCTTAGTCACTCAGGTTCAGGGCTTGAATTAGTAGATAATTTGCTTTCACCCCCTAGAGTTGCCAGATCTATAAACAACAACAACAACAACAACAACAGGATGGCCATTTACATTTAAATTTCTTTATTTTTTTTTAAAGATTTTATTTATCCATTAGAGAGAGAGAGAGAGAACACATAGGCAGAGAGGCAGGTAGAGGGGGAAGCAGGCTCCCCGCTGAGCAGAGAGCCCAACACGGGGCTCGATCTCAGGACCCTGGGATCATGACCTGAGCCGAAGGCGGAGGCTTTAATCCACCGAGCCACCCAGGTGCCCCACATTTAAATTTCTGATAAACAGAAAATAATGTTTAGTACCAACATATCCTAAATATTGTACATTCTATATTTTAGTATAAGTATGCCCCAATATTTTTGAGGCAAACTAGAAATGTATTGTTTATCTAAATTCCAGATTTCATTGGATGTTCTATATTTTACCTGGTAACCGTATGACCCACATTTAGAAACTGTTGCACTTGATTTGAATTAAAATAAAATAGCAAGAAATGTTTCTTCACGGGATACACATTTTTAAAAGGATGAGATGCAAGCTAAGTATCCTAGGCAAAGAATGGTTCTGGGTAGTAGATGCAGCTAGAGAATTTAGGCTATTCTCTATTCTAGATAGATTAAAAAAGACTTCCACTCATAAGACAGTGGAAGAGCTGAAGACAGAATTACAGGATATGAAAGTGGTAAAATCAACAGGGAAAGCGATTTGTCTAAACTAAAGGAAGCTAAAGCTTTAGGGTGCCAATGTAACAAGGATGTTTTCTGGGGAAACTGGACAGCCTCTAAATAGTCCACCTGCATCATTTCAGCTCCGCTGTGATTAGTCATCACACAGCAGCCAGAGAAATCTTTTCAAAATGCAAATATGAAAAAAACTTTGCTAGAACTGATACACAAATTCAGCAAAGTCGCAAAATAAAAAATCAACGTACAGAAATCTGTGGCACTTCTACACACCAGTAATATAACAGCAGAAAGAGAAATCAAAGAATTGATTCCATCTACAATTGTACCAAAAACCGTAAGATACCTAGGTCAAAACCTAACAAAGAGGTAAAAGATCTGTACTCTGAAAACTATAGAACACTCGTGAAAGAAGTTGAAGAAAACACAAAGAAATGGAAAAATATTCCAAGCTGGACTGGAAGAACAAATATTGTTAAAATGTCTATACCACCCAAAGCAATCAACACATTTAATGCAATCCCTATCAAAATAGCACCAGCATTTTACACAGAGCTAGAGCAGTCCTAAAATTTGTATGGAACCACAAAAAACCTCCAAGAGCCAAAACAATCTTGAAAAACAAAAGCAAAGCTGGAGGCATTACAATTCCAGACTTCAAGCTCTATTACAAAACTTTAGTAATCAAGACAGTATGGTACTGGCACAAAAACAGACACATAGATCAATGGAACAGAACAGAAAACCCAGAAATGAACTCACAACTCTATGGTCAACTAATCTTCAACAGAGCAGGAAAGAATAGCCAGTGGAAAAAAGACAGTCTCTTCAACAAATGGTGTTGGGAAAACTGGGTAGCAATATGCAAAAGAATGAAAATGGACTACTTTCTTACACCATACACAAAAATAAATTCAAAATGGATGAAAGACCTCAATGTGAGACAAGAAATCATCAAAATCCTAGAAGAGAACATAGGCAGCAACCTCTTTGACATTGGCCATAGCAACTTTGTACTAAACAAGTCTCCAATGACAAGGGAAACAAAAGCAAAAATGAAGTATTTGGATATCATCAAGATAACAAGCTTCTGCACAGCAAAGGCAACAATCAATAAAACTAAAAGGCGACCTTCAGAACAGGAGAAGATATTTGCAAACCACACATAAGATAAAGGATTAGTATCCAAAATCTATAATGAAATCTATAATGTAATTATAAAACTCAATGCCCCAAAAACAAATAATCCAGTTAAAAAATGGGGAGAAGACATGAACAGACATTTTTCCAAAGAAGGCCACCAGAATATGGAAAGAGCCCAAATGTCCATCAACTGATGAAGGGGTAAAGAAGACGTGGAATGTAACATTCCATTTCTTATATATATATGTTTGTGTGTGTATTCCATTATTATATTAGTGTTTTTATATATAAATATTTATATATATTTATTTTACATAACATATTTATAATATAGGATATAGAATATATATTTATCTTATATAATATATATTTATACATACATATTTATATACTATGTATTCCATTATTATATTAGTGTTTTATATATAAATATTTATATATATTTATTTTATATAACATATTTATAATATAGGATATAGAATATATATTTATCTTATATAATATATATTTATACATACATATTTATATACTATATACTTATACATAATTATATTTATTATACTATATATTAATACCCGAAGCTAATATTACACTGTATATAAACCAGAATTTAAATGAAAACTTCAAACTATAAACAAACACAGTGACCCTGCTGCCTCACCTCCAGTCACATCTTCTGCCATTCCTGTTGGGTTCTCAGTGGCATCATCATTTCAGCAACCTCCTTCTGAATATCTGGCTTTATACATCCACTCTAAGTACATTGTTCAGACACAACCCTACTACAATTATGGTCAGGCTTAGACCGTAGACCAGGGCTAACTCTTCTGTTGTTCTATTGCCTGAAATTCTGTGAATGCTGTCCAAGATTTAAATGATTTTTTTTGTAGCAGTTAGAGCTTACAGTTCACTCATTCATTTGTTTTTGCATTCATCCAGTATTTAATGAGTATCTACTAAGTATAAGGGTGTGTTGTATGCCAATAAACTGAACAGTGAGCTTATACTTTTTAGTGAAGTACATTTAATGAAATCCCTTTTTTCTTTTTCATAAGAGCCCTCAGTAAACCATGATCTCCACTTAGAAATTATGAAGTATTTTTTTAACCATATGTAGAACGTTATAATTTTTCTTGTTAAATTTCATTTTGTTGATTTTATTTCCTTAAAATACCCACTTTATAAATTTTGTATGCTGTATAAGCATTTGAGGAAACTTTCTGCCTGATTCCACTGCATTTGAGGGCCTGTTGTATTAAGCATTCATGCATCAAGCTTCCCTTGAGGGAAATCTTTAGGTTAAGGTTGAATCAGGTCTAGTAAATTCATTTGGCACACTAATCAACCCTCTGAACTTCTGACCGATGCTATCTTATGGTAGTAATTCCTGTTCTAGTTACAAAATAAAGTAAAATTGAAAATAATATAAGTAAAAAATGTAGGCTAAAACGGGTAACATAAAATGAAAAAATATTTCAATTAATATCTATGTATAGGTCACTGAAACTGCTCTGTGCTCAAAATTGTATTAGATATTGTAATATGATGAAAGTTGGAAACAGATATAGCTCCTATCCTCTTGAAATTTATAGTCCAGTCCAGTTTATGTTTTCTAAAAAGAGTATCATTTAGAGATACTTATTATTTGAGACGAAGTGGGAATTGTCTGAAAATAATATGACTGCTGTCTGAATGAGGTCACAGTGAAATGAGACTGGCATGAATTACTGCTTGCTGGATCTGGGTAATGTGAACATGAGGTTTAATTATCTTATTCTTTCTACTTGTGTATATTTTTAATATTTGTTATAATAAAAAACAGTAAACATGAAAAAGTTCAATTCTGACAAGTAGTCAGGAGGAGAGATAAGCAGTTTGATGAAAGCTTATAGAGAAGAATTTGATATAGCCAAGGAAGTCTAGAATGGCTTCTGACAGAAAGTGACTAGAAAGTGACTTCAGACTAGAAGGTTAAATAGGAGTTACTACGGAGTCAAGAATCAAGGACAAAAGATTCAAAGCCCTAATGCAGAGGGAGGAATACCAGCTCTGAGAGCTAAAGAGAGTGCTTGTGATGGCCAGGGGGAAGGGAGCAGATGCCTTGGAGAATGAGGCAAGGGCCAAATGCAACATAATCTTTGCCTAAGAGCAACAGGAAAACTTTGAAGGATCTTATGCAGGAGAAATGCCAAAATCATATTCTTTTTTTTTTAACCATGTGTACTTATCAGTTTTTTATCTACATTGTAGTTAGTTAACATACAGTGTACTATTAGCTTCAGGTATAGGATTTAGTGATTCATCACTTACATATAACACCCAGTGCTCATCACAACAAGGGCACTCCTTAATCCCCAACACCCATTTAGCACATCCTTGCCTACCTCCCTCCATCAACCTTCAGTTTGTCCTCTATAGTTAAGAGTCTGTTTTATGGTTTGCCTCTCTCTTCTTTTCCACCACGTTCATCTGTTTTCTTAAATTCCACATATGAGTGAAATCATATACTTGTCTTTCTCTGACTTACTTCACTTAGCATAGTACACTCTAGTTGCATCCACCTTATTCTTTTTGATGGCTGTGTAATATTCCATGACACACACACATAAACACACGCCACATCTTCTTTACCCTTTCGTCAGCTGATGGACATTTGGTCTCTTTCCATATTTTGGCTATTGTTAATAATGCTGCTATAAACATCAGGGTGCATGCAAATCACTACGTTTGTATCCTTTGGGTAAAATACCTAGTGGTGCAATTGCTGAATTGTAGAGCAGTTCTATTTTCAACTTTTTGAGGAACCTCCATACTGTTCTCCAGAGTGGCTGCACCAGTTTGCATTCCCACTCAACAGTGCAAGAGGGTTCCCCTTTCTCCACCTCCTTGACAACACCTGCTGTTCCTGTGTTGTTAATTTTAGCCATTCTGACAGGTGTGAAGTGATACCCCGTCGTAGTTTTGATTTGTAGTTCCCTGATGAGTGATGTTGAGCATCTTTTCATGTGTCTGTTAGCCATCTGGATGTCTTCTTTGGAAAAATGTTCATGTCTTCTGCCCATTTTTAACTGGATTATTTTTTGGGGGGGTGTTAAGTTCTTAAGTTTGTTACAGATTTTGGATACTAATCCTTTATCTTATGTGTCATTTGCAAATATCTTCTCCCATTCTGAAGGTTGCCTTTTAGTTTTGTTTAAATGTAAAATGAGCCATTTATTTGGAAAGGGAATTAGATTTGCTCTAAGTGGCACCAGTTAATAGAATTAGACAAAGTGACTAGAAGAAAAAATTTAGCTCAAAATAAAGAAAAGGTATGCTAAAAGACCTATCCCCAAATGCCAAGAAGTGTTTTAAACTGTTTGTCATTTTGAGTGTTTGCATATTTTATGTTTTGGGATGTTTAAGTATAAGGTAGGCAAGAACTGGTCATAGATATTACAAAAGGATTAAGAACATGAAATAAATTTTCAAACTACAAATTTGTAAGATACCTCCAACCTTTAATCTTTTAAAGATCCCCTTTAAGGTAATACCTAAGGTGGAAAGTGTTCTTATGATCTTCTTAAAAAGACAAAGGAAAGAAACATTTATTCTTTTTTCAATAATGAAAAAATATTTTAAGAATATGGAACCTCACAGTTCCAAGCTTTATCTAGGGAAATGGGATAAACTAGAACGCTGTAATGATACAAATGTATTAGATTTTCACCTGTACTTTTCTAGAAATAAACTCAGATATTTATGAATAATTAGATGGATATTACTATAATTTATTATGAAAATAATACTTTAACTATAAAAGTATATAAAAAGATTTTATCATTCAAGAAGTAATCTAGGCTAATCTCTTACAAAAGTTCATCAGTGTCTCTCTAGTCTCTCATCAAACACTTGAGAAATCTCTACTCTCTTAAGAAGTTGCTAGTTCCATTGTACCATGTGCTTCAACTGCTGGCAATTATGTAGTGTTATATTAAATTTTCCATCCCCATAATTTCCACCTTTCTTCCTAGGTCTATACTCCAGAACATCACAAAATAATCTGAACCTTCCTATGCAAGTCTCTGAGAATAATAAAAAGAGCAATCTAGATCATAATTCATTCTTTCTTCAAATGAAACATTCTCAACTCTTCCAATGCCTCTTTCTGTCATGATTTCCAGATGATGAACCGGAAATGTACACAATGCTTGCCCCGAAACATTCTTTGATTTGATTAAAAGACCTCCAAAAGTGAGCTTTCCCTAAGAAAACACATACCCCGGTAAGGTCTGGACAGCACAGAGTAAATAAACCCCAATCCCTGCCTCACTTATGTTAACGCAAGATCACAGAATATCACGGACTTACAATGAGTTTGTTAGCTAGCCAACTAAAGCTCAAATTCTTCTCAAAACTTAACAATTGCCCTGTTAACTAGCAGTGGCACTGATAAACACATAATCAAAATTTCTGTATAAATAGTACCTTAAAGTTCTCACATATTCTTTTTTAGGAATAAATGGGTTTTACTCAGCAAATAATAAGCTGAAAGTGCTATTATTCCCATTTCATAAATGAGAAAATTAAGAAAGATTAAATGACATGTTTAGGCCCATAACCAAAACGTGACAAAAATTATTCCAAGGCCTGTGCATTGCATATTTTGCAACACCATGCTACCCTCTCATAAGTGCTTTCCATGAAAGCCCTATTTATAACAAGTAAAATTCCTTATAAAGCCACAGGCAGAGAAATGAATAAGGGGGAACATACTCTTCATTGCTTTTTTATCCTCCTGTGTACATGTTTTAAATATGTGAACAAAAGCTTTGTGATTTGTTTAGTACTTTTGAACAAGAGAGGCTTATTTAAAAATATTTTTAAAAGAAACTACCCTTAATTTAAGCTGACAGGTAATTTTTCTTAAGGGTCTAGAATGATGAAAGTAGCATTTTATGCTAAGACTCTTGAGACGGTAAACAAAATAAGAATTATGTGCTTAAACCAAAACTTATGATCTATGGATTCAAAATTTATTAGCATGAACATAAAAGCCATTTTAAAAATTGAAAATGATACAGTTTTCATCAGCTTTTCAGTTTCCTTCCAGCAGTGAATTGAACAAATCCATTAAAGCTAAAAACATATTTCAGCAGAGACAGTTCAGTTAGAATCCTGCTGGACAGACAGTGGTTGATGTCCAGGAAGCAGCAGGAAGGTCTTGAAATGGAACACCTGAAAAAACTTCATATGTCTAATATATACATCACTCAGTAGCTTTGGGAAAGTCTTATTTTCTTATATCCTCAGAGATATGTAGGGGTAGCAATATCTTCAATTAATTATTTCTATAAACTACTATGATATATCACAGGATAATATCATAAGGGCTATTTAACTGAGAACCACATTTTCTCTTACTTCACTGGGAGCTCTGCAAATCATTCTGGTGCATGTTGGGGAAACAAGATTCAAGTCTGCCATCTGCAGCTACTAATTATCTCCCATGAGTGGGGACACCCTGGTCAGGTTATGTCATGTCAAAGCAATGATCAATACTTTATAAATGATGTTCATTTTGTATAGTACAGCCAGCTCTAACAACTCAATCTCTCACCGCCCCCCCACCAAAGATGATAGCCTCCATGGTCATCTAAGGTTCGCCACTTTACCTTGTTCTATCTTACTGCATTCTCTTCCCCCATGCTTTCAGGAGCCCCATTTGGCTCTATTTGGCTTGATTCACACTTCACAGCCTATAAAGGTTTTCTCTATAAAATATTCATTAGGTCAAGAGACAAAATTTTTCCTGATTGTTTTATTCTCTCTTTCAATACAATCAAGAGAAAACTCTTTTCTCTCCCTGGGAAATTTGATCATTTACCCTTCCTCTAAAGACAAGAAGCTCACAGCACATGCAGCAATCTTTTCAATTTATTATAGATTATTATAAAATCATTGAAAGAGCCTTGCACTTGAAGATCTCTCAATGAATCCAGACAATGCCATGCATTAGAGTAATAGAGTTACCTCTCTGAGTTTGGAATTCTCCAACATGAATTAACACAATAATTATCTCCAAAAGATATTGTGATGATAAAAATCAGGCAAAATAGGCGACAACAACCAGCCCAGTTCCTGACATTTAGTGGTTTTTCTAAATGTTTATTAAATCATAAGCAAATAATTTAATTAGTATAATAATTTGATTGTTTTTTCTTAGCTAGATACATAACTCTTTTGGCAAAAACTGGTTGTTTCAAAGCCCCAACCCTATTTCAGGAGTTCATCAAACAAATAACAATCATTAACCAGGGTGCAAGATATAATATGGTAACAGAAGGCAGTAAGATCTCTGCAGGGTAAATTAAATGCATACTACTAACTACACTTTATATATTGGCAGCATCATTAAAAAGTAACCCAGGAGTATTATTAATGCACGGATTTTATTTTGAAAACAGCCCAGAGCCTAATTTCCAAGGTGATGTGCTTTACATTCCTTGTTTTCTAATTTCATATCAGAAATAAAGACTGAAAATCTGTAGTAATCAAAAAGACTTACGTGAAGAATAACATATGTAGGTCACAGAAATCTGAAATCTGGGTGCACCTGAGTGGCTCCATGAGCTAAGCGTCTGCCTTCAGCTCAGGTCACGATCCCAGGGTTAGCCTTGCCTCAGGCTCCCCACTTAGCAGGAAGCCTGCTTCGCCGTCTCCTTCTGCCTGCCTCTCCCCTTGCTTCTGCATACTCTCCCTCTCTCTCTCTCTCAAACAAATAAATAAAATCTTTTAAAAAATCTGTAATTTGATTTGTAAAAATAACCCTTCTTAGTTCTTTCTCCTGCACCCTATCATTTTCTTACTGATAACCCTTGACAATACATTCTTGATAGATATAGGGGGCATAATCAGATTCCATTTTGATGATAAATTGGCTACATATTTCTTATACATTATTATTATATATATTTCTATATTCTTACTGAAACAGAAAAGTAACTACTTACTTAATGTGATCACAGAATTTATAGTATTAGATATACAGGTATATTTTGATATCTCTGTACCATAAGAAAAACTAATTTCCAGAAGCAAATAGCAACTTTACTTTTCATGGAAAAATATGGATGGAGATAATTACTGAACTCAATTCTGTTATCAAAAAGGTCTGAAAATCATACCTGTTGAGAGTATACTGTGTAATGTAAGAACACCACATTTTTTATGTGTGTTCATTTAAGCAACAGAAGACTGAGCAGTAGAAACATATGGACAAGATTATAGGACATTTTTCATTATTTCTATAAACTGTCTTCAGGGTAAATTATCATCTTTCTAAATAAATAAGCAATAAAACCACTCAAAATATTCAAGTCTCTAAAAGGACACACATCAAGTTGAATACTTCCTAGAATTTAAATTTATAAAGGAGTTCAGGCTGAAGTTCCCAAACACAACTTCTGGCACTGGTAAAGATGGAGACAGATGCTAAAGAAACCCAGAATGGGATTAGCTCTGAGGATATACTTTACCAATACAGACCTTGTTACCCAATTACCAGGGTTTTTCTGGCCACAGGGCTGGAAACCAAATTACCACTGATCACCTGAACTTTACTTTTCTTTCAAATATAAAAGTAATTGTTTATTTTCCTCCCAAAATATCTTGGGATTTTTTTTTTTACTGTATACTATTTACTATCTACTATAGTAGATAGTATATCTACTATATATACAGTATTTAGTAATATCTACTAAAATACAGTATTTTACTGTATACTATCTATCTACTAGTTACTTTTTTTACTGTATACTATCTGCAGAGACATATCACTTATTTACCAGATAGCACAAAGACTCTAAGCTGTTGATACCTAACTTTGACAGCTATTCAAAATATATGGTAACATTGGCTGGAACTCATCCAATTCCTTCCCCCTTTTATTTTATTTCATTTTATAGTACAGCTATATATGAATCAACTTTCTTTTCATTTTTGTAACCCATACTTTGTATCAAAAACTTAATTCAGTTATTTGTTGTCTATATTTCCTCACTGTATTATGCTTTTTAAATTTAGCACATATTTTCTTTTTTCTATCAAACACTAGAAGAATATCCACAGGGAGGAATAAAATCACAGTTCACTTATTTTCAAGAGAAATGAGTTGATGGATGATTTACTGAAACTTATGATGGGTTTGGATACCATTTTTATTACTTCTATTCACATAACATTTTAGCTTTATATTTTATTCACTATTACAAGCTTTATCACGAGAATTAATTTGGAACAATTTTCTGTTGCAATGAAAGGATTTGATAGTAAAATTGATGAATTGTGTTCTATGTCTGTTCAAATGTTTCAAAGAGGAATAGGACTCATTTAAGGTCTTTCTTAGAAAATCAGTATTATTTCTACTGATTCCATGATTTTCAAGACATGAGACTCTTTTCTCCACTCCCTATATAGTCTCAGGTTTCAGAAACCTGTTATATCTGGCAGTCTCAATCCTCCATTCACATAACAAAATGTAGTCGGTTATAGAAAATCTTAGTCACTTACAACTAGAAAATTTAAAAGAGAAACAAAAATCAGCGTTTGACGATAACATCAATGAAGATGTTTTTTCTATTTTTTTTTTGAAAGAGAGCACGTGTGTGCACATGTCCTTGAGTGTGCAAAGTTGGGGGATGGGGAGAGGGGGAGAGAGAATCTTCAGCAGTCTCCAACCCTAGTGCAGAGCCCAATGTGGGGCTCAATCTCACAACCCTAAGATCATGACCTGAGCCCAAGTTAAGAGTCAGACAATTAACCAACTGAGTCATCTAGGAGCCCCAAGATATTTTCTCTTTCAAATATGAAAAGCAAAGAATTTAATTATGGTGCACCTTAGAAATATATATATATGTATTTATAATTACTTTAATAACAAGTCCTTTATAATATGCCTTTATTTTTTAATTTTTTTCAAGATTGTATTTATTTATTTGACAGAGAGAGAGAGATCACAAGTAGGCAGAGGCAGACAGAGAGAGAGAGGAGGATGAACAGGCTCCCTGCTGAGCAGAGAGCCTGATGCAGGGCTCAATCCCAGGACCCTGAGATCATGACCCGAGCCGAAGGCAGAGGCTTTAACCCTCTGAGCCACCCAGGCGTCCCAATATAATATGCCCCTTTAGGTAATATATGCTGCTGGGAGCAGATAATATCTCCTAAAACATTTATATTGATCATTCAATTTTCCATGATGTAGAAATGAGTCTTATTACACCAAAAAATGGGAGAGTTGGAGAGTATATTACTAATATATCACTATTATATATTCGGCTTCCAAATTTCATGTTATTGTTTTTTTATTTTCTACTTTGATCAAGTATTTTTGATGTTATCTTTGTGTTTTATATGCATACATTTGTAACCACCAATCTTTTTGAAATAAAAATGATTAGAAAATGCATTAATTAACAAATATAAACAAGGGCCAACCTGTTGTTTAGAGTAGTAAAACTGACTCCGGCTGTCATCTAGACTTGAGACTCTCAAATTCACCAGATTTCCTGGAGAAAATTGTTCTTTTCTCCTCTCAATGAAAGGCACAGAAGGATTAGATAAACTAGGGGTCAGTAAACATTCTCCATAAAGGCACAGACAGTAAATGTTTTAGGATTTGTAGGTTACATACATTGTCACATATTCTTGAGGTTTTTTTGTTTTATCTTTAAATATGTGGTTTACCATTCTTGGCTGAAACTGTATTAGAACGGGCATTGTGCCTACTTTGTCCAGTAAGCAGTGTGTTGAAAAACACCGAGGCAGTGCTAAGGTACTTCGGGAGGCTGCTTCGTTCTCATTCTAGGCTGCTATATACTGGCACGGCATTAACTTTCAAGAAGCTAGGCCTCCAGGACTAATCTCTCTGCTGATCTAACGGGAGCCTCATCTACAATTCCCAGGACCTCCTTTCTGAAACACTCTGAGCAGCAGTCAGTAAACTGTGGTCATAAAATGTACTGAGCTTTGGAGCTGTACAAACCTGATCCAGATCCGAGCTGCGTAAAACCCTGGCACTGCAGCCTTGTTTAAGTTAAAGGGCAAGATGTTGAATTTCGTCCCCAGTAAAATGGAAACACAAAACCAGTGCTACAGACATGAACTGAAATGAGATAACATTTGAGAAAGTGACTTTCTGGAGCCTAGCACACTACACTGGCTCAGATTCTGCTTCATTCTTTCTCATTCCCCCTGGCTGCTGCCCAGGAGCAGATACTAATATCGCACAGAGCCAGCGCTGCAGGGCCTAGACTATTCCTTTCTCTCAACAGCAGGCCAGCCTGGCATTACTCTCTTGGAATCCTTTCTTTCCACTTGATTCGTTATCAGCAAACATTGATCAAGGCACAACTATTTGTTAAGGCACCAAATCAAAATGCCAGAGCACTGAACTAAGAAAATCTATCTTTGAAAGTGTGTTCTAGAAATCACATTCACCTGCCCTGGGACCACCTCTTCCGCAGCCTAACTCCAGGAAAGCTTGATGTAACTATATAAACTTAGTAAGATAATATCAAAATTGCACTCAACATTTTATGTAAAGACTTGACCATTGTAAAGAGCTGACCATTTACGTCTTTGCAAGAAACAGTATTATACCATTACACTTATATAAGAGTCATTGAAGTTGTATTTAATTTCAAAATTAAATCTTTGATAAGGCTTTGTACCTTCTTAGATTATTCTCTTGGAGCATGGTTATCAAACGTTACAGGGAAGGGCACACACTGTGTAGATCAGTGGAATAGCTCCTAGATCTAAAAAACAATTAATTCTTTTGAAATTTAATTTACCTTATTTTGTTATAAAACACTATTTTCCACTACTGACTATTAGTTCCCAAGCCTACAAAGGAAACTTTCATGCTGAAATGCCCAGTGGCTAGTCTATAATAGTACTAATAATAGGTGCTAATGACTTTAGAAAATATCAGATTCTTCCGTCAGAGTCATTATCCAAGACACAATGTGCTGCACAAGTCTCTTCAGTTACGTGATATCTCTGTCACAAAATTCCTCATCATAGCTCTTCACTCATTACTATATAATCAATTAACTAACAATTCATTTAATGAGCCCTCAGCATTGCTAGGCCAGGAGTATTTAACCCTGATTCTGCAAATAAATCTCCTATGGGAATCTTTCAATATTACTTGGATGCCAAGGCCCTGTGCTAGATTGAGCCAGGGTATAACTTTGTTGTAGACTTTTTATTAAAACAATTGCAGGTAATTCTGGTACGTAGCTAGGATTGAGAACTCCTGTGCTCAGCTTTGTGAGGACAAAGAAGGGCAAATGAAAGAGGCTAATTAGGTAGCCTAATAAGTGCTAAGTCTTATGACAAGTTATTAATTTATATTGTTAATTTAATCCTCATCACTATTCTATCAAGTATTTCATTTTTCTCTTAGTATCAAAAATTGCACTCCAAAAATAAAAGAGGTTTCAAGATGAAGTCGGACCTCCTACCCAAAAGTCCATGACATTTCTTTTAAATAAAGGAGCCACAGCCTAGTTGTGGCAGTGAAGCAGGATCCATGTGTCCTGATCCTGCCCACATCTTGGAGGGATCTAGTGTCCCAGTTCCTATGCTGGTTCCACTCAGCTATAGGTCCTAATGGCCAAAAACTGGAAGATTTAAGTCCACCTAAGGCTTACGCAGACTATGCCTGAATAAACCTCAAGTGATTTAAGAAAGGCTCATTCTCAAATGAGGTTTAAAATGTATTCTCCTCCCCCAAACTTGGTATGTCTAGAGGAAGGCTCAGAGCAACTTTGATTATAAAGGTCAAGTAAGATACTCTTAATGTAAAATTTCCAGCAAAGGGCTTGATGTGGGGTAAGTATCCTAACAGGCACAGCCCTCCTTTTCTTGTCTCACTATTCTTGGAGAAGGGCAAAACTAAAAACAAACAAAGAAACAAACAAAAAACAAAAATGAGATAACATTTTTGTTTAAAAAAAAAACAAACCTGGAGCAATAACAAAAACAAAACAAAACTTAGAGCCCTGGTAAATGCCAGCCCACTTGGCTAGAACACCGATGCCTTTTTTATTCCTACAGGCTGGCTTTCTTTTCTGTATGTCCGATCATC
>CM053614.1:25191093-25226312 GCA_028646535.1 Procyon lotor
AAAAAAAAAAAATAATAACGAATAATAAAGTTTAGAAACTAAATCAATAAAACTGAAAAAATAATAAAGAAAATTAATGATACCTATTAAAGAAAACAAACAAAACTGTTAAACCTCTATCCAGTCTCCTCTATGAAAATTAAAAAGAGAAAAAAACATGACTTACCAATATCAGGAATGAGAGAATTAACCTAAATACATTTTCCAGTAGTACTAAAAGCATAATGGGAGATATTATAAACATTTTTATTTTAATAAACTTGATGACAAATAAAATAGACAAAGTTACTTAAAACATCAACTAATAAAGCTCATTCATCAAGAAACAGATTACCTGAACAGCCCTACATCTCTGAAAAAATTGGATTTTTAGATAAAAACTATCCTAGAAAGAAAACTTAAGAAAGAGAAATTCCATGTTGAATTCTACCTTTTAAAGAAGAAACAATACCAGTTATACAAAACTTGTTGCAATGAACTAAAAAGTAGAAACTACTTCCAAATTATTATGAGACCAGAATACATTTTCTCTTAAAATGTAAACATGTACCTCTAAAGGTAAGACCATCTGGAGTTCTCTCACTACACACAGTCATAAATTCATTTCCCAAGGCTTTTCTTTAGCCCGGAATATCAAGATTTCAGCAAAATTCAGTCAGAAAACCTCCACTGAAAATATACAAAAATACTTTCTCTATACCACATAATACATATAACAGAATACTACCCAGCAATAAAAATGGGTGATCTATTCATACATGCTACAGCGTGGATAATCTCAAATTAATTATACTAAGTGAAAGAAACCAGAAAAAATAATACAAACTTTATAATTCTACTTATATAAAATTCTACAAAATGCAAATAACCCATAGTGACATAAAGAAAAACAATGATACTCAGGGAAAGGGAATACTGGGCTGAGGGGAATTATTTCAAAGATGTACAAAGAAGATTTTTGAATTGGTGCATACGTTCACTGTTTGATTGTAATGATATTTCCTGGGGGGTGTATATGTGTAAAAATCTACCAAATTTTATACTTTACACATGTATAATTCAGTGTATGTCAATTATAATTCAATTTAAAAATACAAAGTAAAGACAGACACACCCATAGATGCAAATACAGAGAACAAAGTTAGATTGTTGTTGTTTTTTTTTAATGTGATCTGTGAAAACTAAGGTACAAAATATTGCAGCCCTCTGCTTTCTTCTGATCTGAAGATTCTGTGAAAGATATTATCACACTTTTAATGACTACAAGAATTTATAAAAGATTGTCTTGTGGGGCGCCTGGGTGGCTCAGTGGGTTAAAGACTCTGCCTTCACCTCAGGTCATGATCCCAGGGTACTGGGATGGAGCCCTGCATTGGGCTCTCTGCTCAGCGGGGAGCCTGCTTCCCCCCCCCCCCACCGCCTACTTGTGATGTCTCTCTCTCTGTCAAATAAATAAATAAAATCTTTAAAAAAAAAAAAAGATAGTCTCGTGTCAGCTCTTAATAGGTATTTTTTAAATACTGTCTACTACCTGCCATTACTTTTGCTTTCTATTAATACATTTGTCTTTTACATAACTGATTACATATCACTAATGATAACAGGGATCCTTCAGGGGAGAATGTTGTCACCTTTAGGATATCCTACTTCATATCATGGTTCTCAGAAAGTGAAAAGGCAGGGACTGATTATAATTAGTTTCATAAAATATTTCGAAATAAAATATGATATCCATATTTGATAAAATATTTGAAACAAATTTCCTTCCCAAATCATATATACCACTGTCCTTCCAAAAACACTTAGAAGTAAGACTGCCATCCCTAGGAACACCAATCTACCATTCACTTTTGTTTTCTAATCACCTCGTTGTCCTCTCTTTCCGGTATCTTTTATAAATACCTCTTCAGGCTCTTTCCTTTGATCTTTATTTTTTTCTCTCCTGCTTTAAAATTAACCTTCGGCCTAACTTTCATCGCCTTTAACATCATCATCTCTCACTATGAGCTTCAGGCGATATATACTTGAATTCCTTCTGAATTCTGATTCTCTTTGCAAGTCCCCATCAATGTGTTCAGCACTAAGACAAGCAGGAAAACACGTGTGTCCCTCCTTCCCTTATATTTTGTGAATAATGGCATTTTGGTTGATCACTTCTGTGACCTGGCTGCCAACATCTAAAGCTCTCCAAATGCCATGACTCATGCTCAGATGTTTTCATATTTTAAACGTATTCAGCTTTCCTATAAATACAATGACCTCTTTCTTCCCCTGTTAAAATTATGCATTAAATCTCTTACTCCTTTTTCATTTTTTTCACAGATCTACATCTACCATAATCCAATTTGCTCACATTTAGGCATCTTTCCAGTTTCCATTATTACATTACTGTTCTGGCCATATTATAATGTTCTACATTATTATTTCTCTTCATAACAAAATGTAGTCCTAGCAGGCTTCACAATATTATCATTTAATTTTTCTAACATTCTCTTTCTTGTTACAGGAAAAAGCCTTTCTAGCATTATTCATAAGTCAATTTTCTATGAGGTACAAGTAATACTATCTCATCATAAGGATGTACATAATTGCAAATATTGCCATTTTGTATTTTAAAAAAAGGTATATAGCCATAAAATGGAGTTGAGCTGGTTTCCAATTTTGAGGATACAACAAAATAACAAGATTGTTCCTAAGATGTATTAAGTCCCCCCAAAAATCACTATTCCATGTAAATTAGCTTGTGTTTTGATTCTTTAAATCAGAAAGAGATCAAAGTTTCAGCAACTAACCAAAATGGTTTAACTATCTCTTTATTCTCCCTCAGTTAAATGACAAACAATATTCACTCTATTGAAGTGAGAGTCTTGAATGGTTCTTTCCTATATCTCAAGCTGACGGATCATAACTTGGGGTTGTTTACAGAGGGTGAATATAAATACAGAGAGTTTTTGCCTGCAGTTTAGAGTAAATCACTTGGGTTTGACTTTGTGAGGGCTATAGAAAAAACTGTTCTGTTAGCCTTTTTATGTATCCTCTGGGCAGAAATCGTGGGGCTTTTATTGGAATCCTGCCTTAATGTTCTTGACTCTCTCTCGACATTGAGAGCCAACTTTCTTCCTATTCATTAACAGATGCATAAAATATCTAATAATATAATTATAAACAAAGGGTTTTCTTTTTAAAATATTTTAACAGAATCCGTCCTCCTCATCTTCTGGAGAGAGTATATTAGTTTTCTATTATTGCATAACAAATTACAACAAATTTAGCAGCTTAAAATAATACCTATTTATTGTCTCACAGTTCTATAGTCAGAGGTCTTGGTGGGCTCAAGTAGGGTCTTTGCTTAGGGTCTCACAAGCAGAAAACAACATTTTAGCCAGTATGGGCTTTTATCTAGAGGCTCTGAGGAAGAAGTCACTTCTAAGCTCATTCAGATTACTGGCAGAATTCAGTTTCTTGTAAGGGTAGAACTGTTTCCTTTCTGGTTATCAACCAGTGGCAACTCAGCTTCTAAAGATTACCTAAATTCCCTTGCCACATATCAGAGGAAACCTGCTACTTTAAAAGATGCATGTGATTGCAGATGACATGATCTTATGCACTAAAACCCTAAAGATGTCACCAAAATCTGTTAGAAAGAATGAATTCAATAAAGTTGCAGAAAACAAAATCAACATTAAAAACTGTATATCTACATACTAATAATAAACTATCAGAAAAATCAATTGAAAAATCCCATGTATTTTAGCATCAAAAAGAACAAAATATGTAGTAATAAATTTAATCAAGGAAGTGAAAGATTGGTACACTAAAAACTATAAAAGATGGATGAAAGAAATTAAAGAAGATAAACTAAAAAAAAATGTAAAAAAACAAAGAAGATAAAACTAATGCTCATGTCTCTTCTCGGCGCTGCCTGCAGAGGTGGCGGCCATCTGTTACTGGGCTACATGGCTGCCCTCAGACCTTTGGTGAAGCCCAAGATCGTTAAAAAGAGGACCAAGAAGTTCATCCAGCACCAGTCAGACCGATATGTCAAAATAAAGCGCAATTGGCGGAAACCCAGAGGCATTGACAATAGGGTGCGCAGAATATTCAAGGGCCAGATCTTGATGCCCAACATTGGTTATGGGAGCAACAAGAAGACAAAGCACATATTGCCCAGTGGCTTCTGGAAGTTCCTAGTCCACAGCGTCAAGGGGCTTGAAGTGCTGCTGATGTGCAACAAATCTTACTGTGCAGAGATTGCTCACAATGTCTCCCCCAAGAACCGCAAAGCTATTGTGGAAAGAGCAGCCCAGCTGGCAATCAGAGTCACCAATCCCAATGCCAGGCTGTGCAGCGAAGAAAATGAATAGACAGCTTCTTATGCACGTCATATTTGTGTTAATAAAACCATGAAAACACCAAAAAAAAAAAAAAAAAAAACCTAGTGCTCATGGATTTGAAGAATTATTGTTATTAAAATGTCCTTAATATCCAAAGCAATTCACAGATTCAATGCAATCTATAACAAAATCCAACGGCATTTTCCACGGAAATACAAAAAAAAAAAAAAAAACAAACTAAAAATTCATATGGAATCACAAAGGACCTTAAATATCTGAAGAAGTCTGTCTCTCTCCATCTCTATTTCTTATCATATTTAATTATAAGAAGGCATTTTACAGAATTACAGGGCTAAAACAAAAACAAAACAAAACCCTAACCCTTTATGTTAGTTTTCTGTTGATAAAACACCACAGTGAGAATAAGAAAGCAATAAATGCAGATGTATGAACATATGAAGAAATATCCTAACCAACAGAGATACACAGTATAAGATGACAGTAACATGGCAGCCCTTTGAAATTTACACAGCAATCCTGTGTACATTATTTCATTTGACTCTTACCATCGTCTAAAAAGTTACTATTATTATTTCCTCATTTAAAGATTAGATTATATGTGGCTTCATTTCAAAAATATACTAAGTGCAATAGGTAAATAAACATTTTAGCATCTTGCTATTGTAACCCTAATAATAAAGCTCAGCTATTGGTAAAGGAAAATAATAGTAAAATAATATTTTTGAAACTAGTATTAAATTGTATTACTATTACTATATTATATAGCCATAGTAATATACTATACTATTACTATGTTACTATACTATACATATTACTATACTATTACTAGTATTAAATTGTTATTATAATTAAATTGTAATAACATCATTAGAGCATTCTAAACTTGTGATTTTCAAGAAGCAGTAATATGGTGGCTTCTTCCTACTGATGTGTTTCAATACTTTTTTTGGCATTATAATTTGGAAGTACACTATCTAAAATGTGAATGCAAGTTCACATTGAGAGAATAAATTATAACAGAGTGAGAGGGGAAAAACAACACACAGGGGTCAATGACCAAAACAGGTTAAGAATCACATCAGTATAGGTAAATCAAATAAAATAGAGAAAAGTCACAGCTATAACATGTCTAGAAGCTCTACTCATAGAGGCACCTGGGCAGCTTAGTAGGTTAAACATCCAACTATTGATTTCAGGTCAGGTCATGGCCTCAGGGTTCTGGGATTGAGCCTCATGTCATGAGCTCCATGCTCAGTGGGGAATCTGTCTGAGTGTTCTCTCTCCTTCTCCCTCCACCCCTATGTTCATACTCTCTCTCTAAAACAAATAAATAAATCTTAAAAAAATAAGTTCTACTCATAGTAGACTACTCTCAGTATCATAACTACTATAAGATCCTCTGTTTGTTTAAGAATGAGTTTATTCAATTCTGGGGAAAAAAGCCAGACTTTTATAGTACCGTTACTTTCTTGAAAATTTAGAGAACTTAATTTTTTATTATCATTACTTTCTTTAGAATCAACTGAAATTTTACTAGATCTAATAAAAGACCATAGAAAGTACTTAAGAATAAATAAGGAAAAAGAGATTTTAATGAATTCTTATGGCCATAGTAGAGTTACAAAAGTCAAATTTACCTTCTCACCCAAAACAACCAAGACACTTGATATAAGGCAATGAACAGTGATCTTTGAGAGATGATGAACTAATAAGGAATACACAAATGCTTTTCCGTTCATATCTGAGATCTTTCCCCAGAGGGGATTCTGGTCCTCCTAAAAATGTGAGTTAGAAAGTTTCTGTTTGCTTGGCTTTATGTTTTTTTCTTGCATTTAGACACATAAATCTAATAATTATTTCCCAGACATCTTACAAATTTTAAAGCTTTTAAGTTCTTCTTCTATAAGAGGAAGAATTATCCATAAAATTAGAGTAGTTAACATTTATTTATAGGCTTTTATTCCTCAAATGTCAAATGGGATATACAGGCATCCAGCAATTGACTAACATTAACAATAGTATATTAATAGATTGTTTTAGTCCTAGCCATAAATTTCCACTTTACTTTGCTGTGTTTAGATTCTTGCCCAATATCCATCCCTCCACTACCATAAAACCCACTGCAGGAGACCCTCTAAATAAAGCTGCCTTGCTGTTTAATAGGGGTCTTTAAAACTATTTATTTATGTATTTATAATATATATTATCTTTAATATATTACATATAAATACATATTTATATATATAAAATATATATAATTTATATACATATAAATTATACATATATAATGTATACATAATTATACATATAAATTATATGTATATAAATTGCATGTTATATATTATATATAACATGCAATTCATATACATGAATATTGTTTTTCAAAATGAAGTTATGACTAGAATTTAAAAACTGCTTTCACTGGGAATTCAGTTGAGCAAATTTCAATTAACTAATAACTATATTAATAATTGTACAAAAATACTAAAACTACTTTTTTCTTAAATGTGTATTTCATAACTAAAAATCTTAAAAGACAGCATTATATCTTCAAATGAAAAAACTCAAATGATGTAAAAACTCCAATGATCTCTTAGTGAGATTCTAATGAAAAATGCCTTTTTTTCATAATAAAGTAATGATAAATAAATGCTAATGGGTGAATAGTGTTTTTATTTATTTTTTTGCTAAAAACAATTTGTTACTCTTAATTATTCTTAAATATAAATTCTGATCCTTTTATATAGATTTTTTCCCACATCAGGAATTAAATATGAAAAAATATAAGAACACTTAAATAAATTGGATTCTTCCCATGTTTGAATCTTGAATAATACATCATAATTTTTGGTATTTAGTAAATCAACTTGAGTTATATTGAAATGTATATTCACTGAACTGAAATGTACCCATTTTCTATAAAAAATGTGTTTGCTAAACAAATTAATCAAGAATCTCCTTTCTCCAACTGTCAAGTGATCTCCAAAGATGTTTTTAGCTCTAAAACTGTTAAGTCTGGTTCAGTCCTTTTAAGAAAATTAAACTGTTTGCATTTAAAAATGCTTAGTATATGAACTAAAGTGGATGCAGTTATTTATGAATGTATTTTAATCTGTTCACTAGAGTAAATACAGTAAGATTTATACCTAGAAATATGCTCACAATTGATGTTATTGAGTTTAAAAGCAATGAAAATTCATTTGTTTGAAAAGGTTCCCTAATTCATAATTTTATTCTATTAAAAACAAAACACCCCTGAAACAAATAACACATTATATGTTAATAAAAAAAATAAAAATAAAAAAAGCTTTAGGCCTAAAAGAACATATTTTGCTACAGTATCATAAAATAACAGTTTATTATATATTTTGTATATCATCTACATGAATAGTATAGGTTTTATTTTTTTTAGATATGACAAGATGCAGAGTTCTCAGTTGGCTTCTCCTTTAAAAAAAATTTTCCCCAAATCTGAGTCTTGACATAGCTATACTATTCCTGTCTAGAAAGATGAACATAGCCAGAGGGAATAAAGTTTTAGAATATGATTTTGGAAAAAGCCTGCCAGATTTTGACATTATGGAATTTAGGAAAAAAGAATAACTTATTTTAAAAGCAGAAAAGGGATAGTGATAATGAGGTTATATAACTGTGTTTCTCTTTATCAAGATATATCTCAAATAACATAACTTCACAAAGGCTCACTGCCTTAGTAATTTATCTATTATTTCTGTTAACTCCAAATAATTATTTTCAAAACAACTTATGTTATATACAATATGATATTTCTTGTGGAAATGATGTTAACTATCCATTATGCACAGTTAATCTGCATTTTCATTTGTTTGAATTCCTATATAATATATATCTTTAATCAATGTTTCATAGGCTCTAGAATCGCAATAGCATGTTTTTAGTGTTCTTATTTTACTATCTTCAGTGTTATTCATAATTATACAGCTTGGTTAAACCTACTCAAAAAAATAAAAGCTTTATGTAGTACTAAGTTCAATAAACTCCCAGCACCACACTCTTTCTTCCCATAGGCTCTAGTGTTTCTCACCATTTTGACCTTACTGCATTTGGAGTCCTCTCAAATAAAGCTTTACTATAAATATTAAGTCTCCTCAACAATCCTAAGGCACACAGTTCCCACTAATGGTTCAAGTGCTTCTGCCATTACAAAGGTCAGACAGTATCATCTAAACCAAACACATATACTTAAGATCATGTCTCTGGGAGGCCCTGAGATTGAATCTGTTTTTAAAAAAAAGCTCTGTACATAATTAGTTACAGTAGGTGCTAAATGAAAGAATGACTTAATAAAAATATTAACGTCAGAATTAACTAATTTGCATTTAAGGCTGACATCATTCAGGATGCTAAACCACCTTATAAGCAATTAAAGTATCTACTGCTACTCAATCATGGAGATCCATTCTAAAGTAGGAATACAAGGGTCTCTAAACACTTATTTCAAATTTACTCCTTCTAAAGCATAATGCACTTTGGCATTCCCCTGCTCCAAAACCTTTAGTAATTTTCTATTTTCTATTAAATAAAGTAAAAACTCCTTAGTATGCACAGAGGATAAAAAAATTCATGTGAAGTTATGTAGAAGGTGCAGGTTACACATCAAGAGAAAAAGACCAGAAATGGAAGGCATTCAAGATATTCCACCATTTGGTCACAACATACCTTCCTAAGTGTTTTTATTACTTCCTACCCTATGCTGTAGTTAAAGTCAACTACTCTCCCTCCCTAATGTCTTTTATGACTATGCTTTGAGCAACCTGTTTCTTACTTTACTTACTAGGCCTTACCTGCTCAGCCACAAAAAGGAATAACAACATCCTTCCCAGTTGGTTATTTTGAAGACTAAATGAGATAATATATGTAAAACGCTGAGGAGAGTGTGAGGGACTTAAGAGATGCCCATAAAGGATAGGATGTTAGCTCTTAAAATTACTATTGTTAGCATGGTTTTGTTACTGTTATAATGTTTTTCCACATCCCTGGCAGAAACAGTGTCTCGTTTCTGTTCTCCCTTTGCCAACTCTGATAATAGTCCAAGTATTTTAATCCTTCTAAGTATGCCATACTCCCTTTTCTAGAATATAAGTGCCTTGAAAAAGGAGCAATGTATTATACTTTCCTTTTTTACTTCCTCGTAACCTTTACCACAGTAGGCATCCTAGGGGCTCATAAATGATTATCCAAGCACCTCTTTCCTACTTAAAAAGTGATTGTCTTCTCCTCAGAAAAGAAGCAAGCAAGAAAAGAATAGAGTGAAATATTTAATGTACTAAAAGAAAAAAAAATTGCCAACCTGGTATTCTGTACTCTGTGAAATTAATCTTCAAAAAGAAAGGAGACATAGACTCTCAAACAGAAATCAAGGGAATTTGTTGCCAGTATACCTGTTTTTGTTGAAGCAGTTCTTTAGAGAGAAAGGAAATTATATAGGTCAAAATTCATACTTACATAATGAAAAGCATGAAAGAAAGAAAAAGTAAAGGTAAAATAAGAACTTGTACTTCTTATCTTTAATTGATCTAATATATAACAATTCATTCAAATAATAATACCAACAATGTATTCAATTATTTATGCTATTTATATATCTTTATGCTATTTATACACACACATAGATATGCTTATGTAAACATGAAACAAATGACAGCAATAATACAAGGGATAGCAGGAAGAAATAAAGATTATTTTATTATAAAATACACTACACATGAAGTTGTAAAGTGTTATTTGAAAGTAGACATAAATGTATATCACAAACTTTAGGGCAATCAGTAAAAAAGCTAAAAGAAGAAAAAGGAAGAAGTATAACTAACATGCTAAGGCAGGAGATAAATTCAATCATATAAAATGCTTAGTTAAGATGACAAAAGGTAGAAAAAGAGTGGAACACAAAAAGATAGGATCAAAGAACAAGGGCAACATATAAAAACAGTAATGAATATGCCAGATATTAACCCAACTGTATCAATAGTCACTTTGAATGTCAATGGTCTAAATGTACCAATTAAAAGACAGAGACTGTCAAAGTGGATCCAAAAAAACAAATCCCAACTTTAGGTTGTCTACAAGAAACCCAATTTCAATTTAATTTAAAAGTAATTTAATGGCAAAAAAATATCTCATATTAACATTAATGAAAAGAAAGCAGAAACAGCTACATTAGTTTCAGATGTAGTATACTTTAAAACAAAGTATGTAATCAAGGCTAAAAAAGAGCAATACATAATGAAAAAGGGGACAATTCTCTAAGAAGGCAGAACAACTTTAATGTATTTATGCATGACAAAAGGGCATCAGATTATGTGATGGAAAAACTAATGGAACTGCAAAGAGAAATGGATGAATCCAATATCATAAAGACTTCAACACCCCTCTATCAGGAATTGATAGATCTAATAGGCAGAAAATCAGCAAGGACATAGTTAAATTTAATCCCATCAATCATGGGGCAGAGTGGCTTAGTCAGCTGAGCATCCTGGCTCTTGATTTTGGCTCAGGTCATGATCTCATGGGTCATGGGATTGAGCCCTGTGTCAGGCTCTATGGTCAGCAGAGAGTCTGCTAGAAGATTCTCTCCTTCTGCCACTACCTGCCCTCACTTTCTCTCTCTCAAAAGTAAATATTTTTTTTAAAAAAATACCATCAATCAAGTAGATATAACTGACATTACATACTACGTAACTCAACAATAACACAATATACATTCTTCCCAAGCTTACATGGAATGTTTCCCAAGACAGATCACATTCTGAGCCATAAAATATAACTTAACAAATTTAAAATAATGTTAAGTATACGATGACTGCTCTCCAACTACAGTAAATTAAACTAAAAATCAGTAACAGAAAGAAACCATTAAAATCCCAAAATAAATAGAGATTAAGCACCATACTCCAGAAAAGGATACTAAAATAGTAAAAGAATATATTAACAACTCTATGCTCAAAAATTTGAGACTAGTTGAAATCGACCAATTTCTTTTAAGACACAACTTGCCAAAACTCACATGTTAAATATACCAACTGAATGGCCTTTATCTATTAAAATAAATTAAATCAATAATTATCTTCCAAAAAAAAAAAAAAAAAACAAAAGCACCAGGCCCAGATAGATTTAGTGATAAATTCTACCAAATATTGAAGGGAGAAATTATAACAATTTTTAAAATCTCCTTCAGAAAATAAAAACAGATAGAATACTTCCTAATGGATTTCATAATGCATTGCCCTAATACCAAAACCAGACAAAGAGATTCCATGAAAAAAATTATGGATCAACATATCTCATGAACATAGATACAAAAACCCTCAACAAAGTATTAGTTAATCAAATCCAACAATACATACAAATAATTATACTCCATGGCCAAGTGATGTTCATTCCAGTTATGTAAGTCTAGTTCAACATTTGAAAATTAATTAATATAACCCATCACAACAATAAGCTAAAGGAGAAAGATCACACGATCATCACAACATATGCAGAAAAAGCATTTGACAAAACCCAACACTCATTCACTGGAAAGTTCTCAGCAAACTAGGAACAGAAGGAGACTTTAGCAACTTTATAAAGAACATCTACAAAAAACCTACAGATAAGTTCATTCTTAAGAGTGAGAAACTCAAGGCTTTACCACTAAAATCAGGTACAAGACAAGAATGCCCCCCTCACCATCTTTTTCAACACTATACTAGAAATTCTAGCTAATTCAGTAAGATAAGAAAATAAAATAAAAGGTATACAGATTGGAAAAGAAGTAGTAAAACTATCTTTGTTCACAGAGAACATGATTATCAATGCAGAATATCCCAAAGAATTGAAGAAAAAAAAAGAAACTAACAAAAAATTATAGCAATTTTGCAAGATACTAACTAACTCCATATACAAAAGCAAACTGCTTTCCTATATACCAGCAATAAACAAGTTAAATTGGAAATTTTTAAAAAACAAAAATACAATTTACACTGGCTCCCAAATAAGTGAAATACTTAGGTATAAATCTAACAAAATATGTACAAAAAATATATAAGAAAAGTTATAAAACCCAAATGAAAGCAAAAAATTAATAAGTTGAGAGATATTTCATGGTCATCAAGAGGAAGACAATGTTGTCAAAATGTTGGCTTTTCCCAACATGATCTACATATTCAATGCAATCCCAATATTTTGTGAATATTTACAACCTGATTCTAAAGTTTATACAGAAAGGCAAAAGAAACATAATAGCTGTCACAATATTGAGAGAGAAGAACAAAACTGGAGGGCTGAGAATACTAACTTCAAAGCTTATTATAAAGCTACAGTAATCAAAACAGTGATAAAAGAATAAACAAATAGATCAACATAACAGAAGAGAGAACTTGAAAACAGACTCACATAGCTAGCTGCTCCTTGACAAGGAACTAAAGGCAATACAGTAGCAAAGACTTTGCAACAAATGCTGCAACAACTGGACATCCACAAATAAAATGAATATGGACTCAGACCTTAAATCCATCATAAATATTAACTCAAAATAGATCACAAATCAAAACAGAAAACACAAAATTATAAAATTCCTAGACCATAACATAGGAGAAAACCTAGATGACCTCAGATATGCTGATGATTTGTGGATATAACACCAGAGGCATGATCCATGAAAGAAATAATGGCTAAGCTGGACTTCATTAAAAGTTAGAAGCTCAGTTCTCTGCAAAAAAACAATGCCAAGAGAATAAGAAGAGGAGCCACCAACTGGGAGAAAATATCTGCAAGACATATCTGATAAAGGACTAATATCCAAAATAGACAAAGAACTCTTAATATTCAAACATAAGAAAGCTAAGAGCCCAAATTTTTTTCTTTCAAGTTTTTTTTTTAAATTCTGGTTGGTTGACATATAGTGTAATACTAGTTTTAGGAGTAGAATTTAGTGATTCATCACTTACACATAACACTCGTGCCCTCCTTAATATCCATCACCCATTTAACCCATCACCCTGTCCACCTCACCTCTAACAACCCTCAGTTTGTTTTCTATAGTTATATATGTTACATACACATATAGTATATGTATATGTATACACATATTTGAATATATATATACACACATTTATTCATTCATTCACTTTATCCATTCATCGGTCAATGAACATTTGGGCTTTTTCTATAATTTGGCTATTGTTGATAATGCTGCTATAAACATCAGAGCGCATGTGCCCCTTCAAATAAGTATTTTTGTATCTTTTGGGAAAATACCAAGTAATGCAATTGCTGGGTCATAAGGTTCTATTTTTAGTCTTTTGAGGAACTTCCATACCGTTTTCCAAAGTGGCTGCAGTTTGATTTCCCACCAACAATGTAAGAGGGTTCCCCTTTCTCTGCGTACTCATCAACCTCTGTTGCTTTCTGTGTTAATTTTAGCCATTCTGATAAGTGTGAGATGGTATCTCATCATAATTATGACTTGCATTTCCCTGTGATGAGTGATGTTGACCCTGTTTTCATGTGTCTGTTGGCTATCTGGATATCTTCTTTGGACAAATGTCTGTTCACGTCTTCTGCCCATCTCTTAGCAGGATTATTTGCTTTTGGGGTGTTGCACTTCATGAGTTCTTTATTTTGGATACTTTTTATCAGATATGTCATTGCAAATTATCTTCTCTCTTTCAGTAGGTTGTATTTCAGTTTTGTTGATTGCTTCCTTCACTATGCAAAAACTTTTTATCTTGACGAAATTCCAATAGTTCATTTTTGCTTTTGTTTCTCTTGCCTCCAGAGGCGTATCTAGTAAGAAGCTGCTACAGTCAATGCCAAAGAGGTTGCTGTCTGTGTTCTCCTCTAGGGTTTTTATGGTTTCCTGTCTCACATTTAGGAGCCCAATTTTAAAAATGGATCAGAGGCCTAACAGACACCTTACTAAAAAAGATATACAGATTGTAAACAAGCATATGAGAAGATATCTACATCATTTATCATCACATAAATGTAAACTAAAAACAAGATATCACCACATACTTACTAACATGGCCAAAATCCAGGTACAGGCAACACCAAATGCTAGCAAGAATATGAATAAATAGGAATTCTCATTCTCTGCAGGTAAGAATGCAAAATGGTATAGTCACTTTGGAAGACAGTTTGGTGTTTTTATCCAGATATTGTGCTCCTTGTTATTTACCGAATGGAATTTATAAACTTATGTCTACATAAAAACCTGAATACAAATGTTTATAGCAGATTTATTTATACCTGGCAAACCTAGGAGCAACCAATATGTCCCTCAACAAGTGAATGGATAAACTGTGGTACATCCAGACAATGAACTATTATTCAGTGCTAAAAAGAAATGACCTAGGAAGCCATGAAAAGATATGGAGGAACCTTAAATGTGTATTACTGGGTGAAAGAAGCCAATCTGGAAGGCTACAAAGAGAGGAGTAAAATTGTATGAAATTCTGGAAACAGTAAAACTATGAGCAGTAGAAAGATCAGTGGTTGCAAGAGCTGTGGGAGGAAATGGGAAAGAAAAAACAGAGCACAGAAGATTTTTATGGCAGGGAAAATACTTTCTATGGTACTATAATGATTGAACAACAATGTCATTATACGTTTGTCCAAAACCATATAATGTATAACACCAAAAACGAACCATAATATAAACTATGAATGATAATACTTTGTCATATTAGGTTCATCAACTATAATCACTGTATCACTCTGGTGCGAGATATTGATAATAAGGGAAGCTATTCCTTTCTGACAGCAGGGATATATGGGAAATCTCTGTACCACCCCTTCTGTCTTGCTGTGAAATTTAAACTGCTCTAATTTGTTTTGTTTAAATATACACAATTGACCAATTAGGAAGAAAATGGTGAGAGCACAGGGATCTCAGTCAGAATGAGTTTCTCAACTATTACCAGTGTTCTCTCCTGGAGAACTTTCATTAGGGATCACTAATAAATTACATATAGAAGTAGGGCCCTTTCTATTTCTCCTTCTTTTAAACCAAGAAATAGAACTTGTTCTGGCAAGCTTTCCATTAAAAAAGGAGAGGCGTGAGAACATAAATAATACTATTCCATTAGACTGCTATAAGAACTTCATCTTTCTAATGATAGAATAGTACATATTTGCATCTGCAAAAGCTCTGTCTCAAGTACAACACTGAAAAATGACTCATATCTTTGGGTTATTTAAATGCATAAGTCTTTAACTTGGGAAGAAAATACTCATCATTTCACTGGACAATATTTACCATGCCAAAAAAATGGATAGTCACCCCGAACCTTCTGAAGTGAGCGACATTCTACTTGACAGAACCTTAATTAGCAGAATTGATTTGGACAGTTCCTTACTTTAAAATATTTGCCCATACTTTTATGTATTCTTTCCTGTAGTTAATAATACTTAGTAACTAAAAAAGGTAAACTGTAGCCAAGAGAAAAATTTTAGCAAAATAATTCTAATGTTTTCCTTCTAGTTCTGAAGACAATTTGTTCTTATATGATTGATAATACTTTATTTGGTTCCGTGTCTGGAAATGTTTAAGTTTTTTCAAGACGAAGACCAGAAATGTCTCTTAAGGTTTAAAAAAAAATCCTATAGAAAGGGTATTAGTGTAACATTCTTGTTTTGGAATCATATTCTTTCAAAGAACTAATTAATCTCTAATTAGTGAGGTAAATTATTTCCATAATGAACTATGGAAGAAACACACTGATGTTTCAACCTAATAATAAGGAGGAAAGTATCTGCAAATGTAAACTTCAGTTGATTGTTTTAGTTGCCAGACACCATGATCTATCCCAAGGTAAAGTGTTTTATCCATCGTTTTGTAAGGAGAGGATTTTTCCATCTCCTGTCCTCAGAAATTTCAGACATATTTAGAGAAAATAATACTAACAATGAGAAAGGTCTATAAAATCTGAAAGATTCCAAACATAGTCAAGTAGACCATCCAAATCTTAAGAAGGAGTGAGGAATAAATCCTATTAAAGGAAAAGAAATCCCTATTATCATATCCAGATATCGAGGGCACTGACAGCTGTAGCTAGCGAGAAAGATTGCTGGGAGATTAGGAGCAAGTCTACATTAGAAAAATAAACAAAAAAACCAACTCATTTTATAGTATAATAAATTAAAAGAGGCAGTTATTTATAGAAAAGTAGATAATGGGGCGCCTGGGTGGCTCAGTTATTAAGCGTCTGCCTTCGGCTCAGGTCATGATCCTGAGGTCCTGGGATGAAGTCCCACATTGGACTCCCTGCTCACGGAGGAGCCTGCTTCTCCCTCTCCCACTTCCCCTGCTTGTGTTCCCTGTCTTGCTGTGTCTCTCTCTATCAAATAATGAAATCATCTAAAAAAAAAAAAAGTAAATAATATTTTAAGAGAAAAATATAAAATTGACTTTATTTTTTTTTTTAAGATTTTATTTATTTGTCAGAGAGAGAGAGAACACAAGCAGGCAGAGACAGAGGGTGAAGCAGGCTCCCTGCCGAGCAAGGAGCCCGATATGGGACTCGATCCCAGTACCCTAGGATCATGACCCGAGCCAAAGGCAGCTGCTTAACCAACTGAGCCACCCAGGTGTCCCTAAAATTGACTTTTAAATGTGTATTGTGAGAGAAAAAGTTTTACTTCTATGAAATCTAATAATTTCAGAATTTTGCTCTGTATATGTTGCCTTTTCTCTAGTTTGATATCACAAGCTATCTTTCAGAGGCTTTCACAGTAGCCTTACGGTCATTTCTGGTTCTCTATCCTCCACACCATCTTTCTCATTACTGCCAGATGGATCTATTAAATACTCAGATCATGTTGTTGCACCCCTACTACTTGGTGTAATAACTATTTGTGATTCACCCTTAAGCCACACAGTTGTAATTCCTCTGCACAGCAACTGTGACCCTCTGTGCCCTAGTCCTGCCTCATCTCTCATTGCCGCCTCCCACCACATAACTTACCCTGCTCAGAAACACTAAACACACCTGTGGTTTCCAAGTTCTTTCTTTTGCATGTTATGGTCCCTCTCCCTAGAACATCCTTCTCAAGACTCCCTCATATGATGGTATCTATGGACTTCTATTTTTACCTTTTTAAGGCACTCATTTGACTCAGGCATTTAAGACTAAAATTAAAATACAAGTTTTAATATAATGTATGAAAGATTGGCATGTTGAGTCCAAGTCTTTGGATTATAACAGCATTCAGGAGGAATACATGTGACAGTAGCAGCAACTTAACCTCTCTGGGTCTCTGCTTACTCAGTACAGTTATGGGAGTAAATTATACATATCTTAAAATCCCATCCCACTTCTAAGAATTAGGTTCTATAATATTGACAGTACATTATATGATTACTGCATGTTATATTAGTTTGTTAAATAAACAGGCAATCTCTAGAGAAATAACAAACATCATTTGTGTTGGCAAGTCAAGAAGAAAGGAAATGTGTCAAAAACATTTCAGAAAAAAAAGTTCTTGATTAGCTCATATGATTTGAACATTGTATAATAAGTCATAGTTTCTGATAATATCACCTTGTGAATCAGTTAACCTCTTTACAGGTCCATGGTCATAGGCAGCACAACTATCATAAAATAGACAAAATAAGATCATAGATATATCCAAGTCTATTTACTCACTTTATCTTGAAACAATTTGCTGATAAAAATCACAATATAATGGTAGAATCATAGGATCATCATTTTACATGAGGACCAGCAAATGAGATCACTTGAGGACCAGCAAATGAGATAACTTCTATACTCTTCAAACTGACATTTTTTTTTAAAGATTTTATTTATTTGACAGAGAGAAACACAGCGAGAGAGGGAACACAAGTAGAGGGAATGGTAGCGGGAGAAGCAGGCTTCCTGCTGAGCAAGGAGCCTGATGCCAGGCTCGATCCCAGGACTCTGGGATCATGACCCGAGCTGAAGGCAGATGCTTAATGACTGAGCCACCCAGGCGCCCCTCAAACTGACATTTTTGAACAATCATAACCTCCCTAGCCTTCCATTTTTAACCTTACTCATGACCCCTACTCAACATCCCATCTCTTAGGGCCAATTAAATATCTTTATCATTCATTCATATTTCTGTCAGCATGATTCAGCAAATATTTGAGAGAAAATAGACCACATTTTGTTGTATATCTTACATGGTAATATACATAATATTATATAATTACCTGTTCTTGTGCCTACCCCCTCCACAAAAATAAATAAGAAATGTTCCCTCCAAGAAATATATGTGTAATTCTTTTTACAAGTATAAGAGTCCCCCATCATATTTTCCAACAATCCACGTACATTGTTCCCATTAAAAGATTCAATTCAATTTTTAGTATTAAACCCAGTGCCATAGACTTAAACAAAAAAGTATTTTTTTAAAAAAGAATCAGGTCTTAAGGATGACAGACATTTCCTTACCTATTCTCCCACTCCCATTGCTGTGGAAAGCTTTGGAATAAATGGTAATATTGCCTGTGTTAAAATAACTCCCCTTAAATTTGAAATTTTTGTTTTTTCAAAATGACTCTTGGATGGTCTAGTAATATATAGTAATTTCCACAATTCTAAAGAGTACTGTCATAAAATAGAAAATGATGACAGTACACAACTGCTGTCCTCTTTTCCCTTTCTAAATTTACAGCATATAAGGTGACAATGAGCCAGTAATAAACATATTAGATAAATGAATAAGACCGCTCATAGCAAAAATAAAAGAATTTTCAAAAATTTTACTGAGAGGATTCTGATTGAATGAGTATTTCATTTTGTTTTGTTTGAAAGAAGGTGTGTGCCAGCCTTGAACATAAGAACTACAGTAACAAAAGGCTGATGACTAAAAAGGAGATGAAATAATGAACAACCATAAGGATAAAGGAGATGACATTCGCAGTGGAGATTGGGCTGCCAAACAAATACCTGCCTATGTGCTATTCACCTAGAAGAAAAAAGTCACATTTTTTTTTTTACTGAGAGTTTAGGAAGAGAAATGTAGAAGGAAATGGTGGAGAGAGAAGACGTACTGTATTATCCTTACACCCTCTCAACTAAGGAAGGGAAAGGAGGCCAAGCAGAGAAAGTAATTCTCACAGCTGACCATCAAATCCATTCAGAGATGGTGGATGCCAGGTAGTGTAACCTGTAGAGCGCCTTGCTCATCATGTATTGGAGAGAAACCACCCTCCATCAAACTATCTCCCCCAATGGCTTAAAATCCCTCCATCAGAAAATTAATATTTTTTTGAAGAATCTCCAGCACACATATAAATTATGTTTTTTAATCTGGCATGTTACAGAAGGGTGTTAAGTCTTTGTTACGGGTAGTAGTCTGCCAACTACTACATTTAGTTCCCTAATGGAACTAAATGCTTCTGTAAGTGATTTCACTTCATACTGCTTCATCCATATAGTTGCAAATAGTCTCTAGTCATAACTCAAAGTAGTATGCCTTTCCTCTGCATTCAGGAAACCTAGTGCTATGTCAGACATAATGGTTATTTAAGTAGTTACACTTAACTAAGAAATTAATTACTAATTAAGAACTAATTTAAGAAAAATTTACAGTCCCTGCCTTAGAAATGCTAAGTCCAAGGATTCTTTTCCAAAGTTTACTCCTCACTCAATTCTGTATTGCCTATATTAAGCACTGCCAAGTACAGAAATGAGTAAAAGAAAATATCAACTAATTGTTTTTCTCTCCTAGTATTTCCTCTGAAAAAAACCTGGAGTAGGAGGAATCTGGATTACTAAGCCTGTTTTCAAGTCCATTTCCATTCAGGATAATTTATATTTTATCACACAACAATATTCTTTTTAAGGAATACATCTGGAACCTCTCTTCCCAAAATTACACTTTAAGTCTCTATAGATTGCCAGGGCAACTCAATTCTTTTTCAGTATAATCCTATGAAGGATGAGGATGTGTTAGACATCAAACTAAGCATCAAAAATGTTCCAGTAAATCTCCATGGGTTATATACATTAAAAAAGAAGAAGAAAAAGAAGAAACAATTTGAATTTGAAAGAATATAGAATTAAGAGTCAAGGCACCTGATTCATCATCTCAATTCTGCCATAACCAGCTATGTGACTTGGACAAAACCTACATTTCCTATATTCTGTGATTTAAACAAACCTACTTGAATTTTTTAAATAAAAATTTAAAATTTTTAAATTTAAAAACCATTAAATTTAAACTTCTGCAAAATTCTTTTTCTTTCCTAGCTAGTTGAGTCATGTTAAAAAACAAAGTGAGGCACATTAAAACTTCAAATAGGGCAGCACCAAAATGAAAGTGGTTAACAAGTGCTCCACCAATAGAAGCTAATAAAGAGCTTTTCACAGAAAAGATGAGGAAGCAAAGCAAGGAAATTATTTGATGGGCTAGAGCATAAGCAGTTGCCTTACTTAGGAAAGCTTAGCTGGCTGTTTGTGATTGGTTGTTCTTAAGTCTCATTTTCTTGGATTCAAGTGTACTGACTCTGGCTCAGGTCTGGTTGGCAGACTACTACCAATGCATTAAAGCCACCTCATCTAATAGCCTCCATGTTTAATTCTTTAACAGTCATAATAAAATCAGCTTTATTTTAGGTTTTAGGATTAAATGTGTGTATGTATCTGTGTAAGCATTACAGTTCTTCCTCAAAGGTCATTGGTTAATTGCAAGCAGTGTTTTAAAAACTCAAAATCTATACATTTTTTAAAAGAATATATTTAAAAGTTAAGTGACAATTTCACATTTGAAAATTTGCTACTTAAGAATTAAAAAAAATAAAACCAGAAGAGGTTTTCTACTCGTATTCTGGTGAGAAATGTGACTATATCTCTTTATAGTGAAGTTCCTTTGCTTGCTAGTAATGTTAACAAAAGAAATAATTTAGACAACAGTATAGGGGCTCCTGGGTGGCTCAGTTGGTTAAGATTCTGCTTTCGGCTCAGGTCATGATCCCAGGACGCTGGGATCAAGCCTGTTTCTCCCTCCCACTCCTACCCATTCTCTCTCTTTCAAGTAAATAAATAAAATCTTAAAAAAAAAAGTATTTTCAAGAAAATTTCATATTAAAATCTTTAACACATACATTACTAAGTACATTACTAATAGGTTTCACCCTGAATTTGAAAAATCCAGAATTAGTAATAATAATTATAAAGCCAAAAATAAACATGAAAGAATATTATTTTAAGGTACTTGTTTTTCCTGCTCTAGTCATAGCTACAAATAATAACCACAATTAAATGAGTTCTAATGAGATACAGAACTAGCATGAACAAAAATATGCATATATTTATATAACTATACAGGCACAAGTACACACACAGAAGACATATATATTTCCACAGCATATATAATTCCATTTTCTATGTATAGGAAAAAATAGAAATATCTGACCAAAAAAAAGAAAAAGTTAAAATTGATCAAATTCTCTACAAACAGTGATAATTTTTTAAGATGTTATAATGGAAACATTAAAATTTAACATTAAGATAAGTGCTGAATGTCTGCATTTTTTGCAATGTAATATTTTGGAATCATTTATTATACAGGTAAAATCAACCAGTAAATGTACTGCTATTCCCTCTCAATGACTTTCTGAAAAATGTAATGAATGCTTAAGATGAGAGCTTAAAAGTTCTGGTTGCAGTAGGCCTATGGAAATGTTACAAACATTTGACTTTGGCATTCAATTTTCCAAAGGCTATAAAAAGTGGCCCTATATCTCTGACTGCTACTTTATATTATTTGAGAATTAAGAATCATTTTGAAAAGTCATATGAAGCTAGAAAAGCTCAGCTTACTGAATTATATACTTACTGTATGGTTGACATGGGAACAAGGCAATGAAGTCTGAATCTGATGAGAATGTCAGTCAAAAGACACCTTGTTCCTATTCTAAAATTAGTCCTCATTTTCCAAACTCTTCAATTATTTATGACCATCTTTAAAAATTACCAAATTAACTTCCTGAATCATTTTACAACCCATAATTTTCCCGAACTCTGTGTTTTCTATTGCTACAATTAGAAGAAACCATGCTTTGATCTGATTACGATTGTTAGTTTGTTCAGACTTAATTTCTCATTATTTTAAATTACATGTGCTATTTTTTTCCAAAAAGTAGTAAAGATTCTTCAGAGTATTCTTTCCTAGTGACACTTAGTATCCAGATCAAATGGTACATGACTACCAAACTGAGTCCATGAAAAAAATAACTTTTTCCTATGTAAACCTAAAAAAAAAGTATTGAGCATATATGAATTTATTATAAGATAGATAAAATATATCCTAGGTTATGGACACACAGAAGTGCTCTAAGAACACTAATTATCTATATTGAAGGTGATCACATGAATTATGATTTTTTTATATAATCACCTTAAATTTAGTAACATCTCAAAAATAAGAATAAGACTTTCACTTCCAGCTATTAAGGAAGTGACTTTTATCGGACTAAATATCTACCCAAGAATAAATACAAAAACTGACTAAAACAGAAACATCAACATAAAATTTACAGCAAAAATAACATTTTTAAGATATTAAAGTACAATTCAAGATGCCAGAATTTGGAAGGCCAAGACACAAGAGAGAAGCAAAGTGTTGAAGATTTGGCATGCAAAGCACAGATTTAATTTTCACTGCTTTATATCAGATGCCATTTTTACACCAGAAAGTAGTATAGTAGATGTACCTAACACAGTTATAAAGAAGGTTTAAAAAATGCCTATCTTTTCAAATGAAGTTTTTTGGAAAACAATACTTTTTTCATAGAATGCCTTATAGGAATCTTTTAAGAATGTATTATTTTATTGTGGAGAGAAAAAAACATGAAATCTATAGATTAGATCAAATTAATTTTTGTAATTAGAAATTTCATTGTCTTAAATCCAGGGAAAATCCTATTTGGGTAAAAACTTTAATTTTTTACTTTTGGGGGAAATCTGGTTTCCTGTATCAAATACAAATTAATCCAAGAATCTAACATTTTGAGTTTCCCCACAATTGTATCAATTTTATGAGAATGAAAAACTGGGATGCTATCTCTCTAGTATTTTTCCTTAAACTGCACTGATTTATTTCGATTTCTGTTCTCATATATAATAGCACAGTATATTTATACATGAACATATTCATATAGAAAATATATGAGCTACATTTGCATGCATTTCTCTCTAAAGAGTTCCCCCTTTAAAAGATCATCCCCCAAAATTTATATGTGCAAAGAAGAAATAAATGGTTATAATACAGAAAACTACCAATGTACTTTTCCAAAGTTAAATGACTTCTCATACAAATAAGAGAAACTATAGTATATAAAAGAATAATAGAAAGTTCTAAAGATACAACATGCATATTAAAATAGATCTGTTAGTTATATGTCGGCTTCTCCTGGAATAAGAAGAAAGGTCAAATTCTGAAGCCCATAGAATCCATTAAATATAGACAACAAAATAAAATGATGAAGATGGTAATATACATTATAAATTTGCAGAGTGTAGTTGTAACCGTTCTACACACATATATATATACACATATATATACATATATACATACATATAATATACACAAAAATTATATACATACATATATATGTATAAATATAAAGTTTTTGTTTTTGTTTTTTACCTTTTGACCTCCTTTATCCATTTCTCCCACCCACCACCACATGCTTCTGTTTCTGCTCAGTTCGGTGTGAGTTTTTATTGTTGTTTCTGTTTTTTGCTTTTTTGTTTTTTTTGTTTTTCTAGGGTCCACATATAAGAGAGAGCATATGATATTTTTCTTTCTCTGACTTAAGTTTGACTCAGTTTGACTTAGTTCACTTAGCATAATGCCTTAATGTCCAACCATGTTGTCACAAATGGCAAGATTTCATTCATTTTAATAGCTGAATAGCATTCCACTCTGTGTGTGTATCACAATTCCTTTATCCATTCATTCATTGATGGACATTTAGATTATTTCCATAGCTTGGCTATTGTAAACAGAACTGCAGTGAACACAGGGATGCATATGTTTTTTTGACTTAGTGTTTTCATTTTCTTCAGATACATACCCAGAAATAGAATTGCTGGATCATATGGTACTTTAATTTTCAATTTTTTGAATGACCTCTATATTGTTTTCCATACTGGCTGTTATAGTCCTCCCTAGCTTCTCATCGGTTTGTGGGCTTCTCAATCAAACACAACAGGAGGTTGAGAAACATTCATAATAAAAATGTCAGTACTCCTTCCTTGTATGATGAAGACAGAACATTACTGAATTGACACCATAAAAACAAAGATAAGCAGAGAAGCTTGTGAGCTACTGCTCAGACCCAAATCAGAATTTGACTTTCTCACTGAAGGATGTAGGGCATTGGGCTGCTTCATAGGACTGTGGAGTTTGCACACTGTACAAAAGCAACCTGCTAATGGAGTATCGAGAGCAAAAACTCAGCTTGGTTCCATCTAAGAAGTCGTATAGCTTACTGGAGAATTGGGTCCAAAAAGAACAAAGACCATCCTGTGAGGTTATATTTATCTTTCTGAGTCACCAGCCCACAGGCTCCTTGGAGCCTAACAGTGGCCATGGTGAGATGGCTACTCACTGTCACAAAGAGAGCATGCTGAATGAGGCAGACAACAAAAATATCAGAAAGTGCTCAAATTCATTAGACATCACCAACAATTCAAAAGGCTATCCAATTGTTTACAATCCCTCTCTGGATACAGCCAGAAGATGGAGCGGCAGCAGAGAAGGGAACGGTACATTAGGGTGTGCTATGTCAGAGGACACGGTGTTTTATTGCTACCATTGCAGAAGAATGCTTGACACTTTCCCAAAGTCTGTGAGGTAACCTGTGCAAAGTACCTAGCTGTACTGGGGAGAACAGAACTCTAGAGGATAAGCACAATGGCAGACCCTGAGAATGTGCTGTGCTCATCTCCAACTAACAAAAGTTATTTGACCAAGACACCCCCAGATGTTACACTCTGAAATCCATTGCTACATTTATGCCAAGACCATGCTTCATAAGGGCTGCTCCCAGCAGGCAGTGAGCACAGTAGTGACAATAAGGCAGAGCTGACCCAAATGGGATTCCTCTGATGACTGACTTTGGCTTGAGGTTTTCTAATCACTGGGGTGAACCTTCCTTAAACTTCTAGCAGTTTGGAAAGTCTCCATCTAATTTCATTTTCCTTCTCCTTTATTCTGGTTTAGACAGGTATCCAAGTTTGATGGCACCTTGTCCACTGCCATCCTCATTTTCACTCATGGGCATTTCCCTTAAAAACCCTTACAAGTTGAATTCCATTTTACTGTCTGCTTTTTAGGAGATCCAGACTAATGCATATCTTCAAAGTACTATTTTAATAGACCCTTTTACACATGGTTTGTGCTATATCTTCAGTGTGTGAACTCTGCCAGTTGATAAATGTAGATATAGTCATATGCATATATAATTTTCATTGCTCCAACTACAAACTTGTGTAGCTATCGGAAATTTGGACTTTGTTACAAAACACTATATATTTATGTGCCTGTGTTAACAAGTCAGAACTGATTTCACTTCCCAAACAGTAGTGACGGGGCTCTAGGAGGATTTTTTCAAATCTAGAAATCCAGTTCCATCCCCATTGCTGTCACCACCATAGAAGTGATTGTCAGTGAAGCTAGAAATCCATTACACTCAAATTTGATTAAAGTGGCACTTACAACATTACCACCACTACTGTGGCTCTAGCTAATAAAGTTAAAAATTATTCCTGTTAAAAATTAAGGACGGTGACTTCTGGGTATCTACCCCAAATAATTCAAAGCAGAAATTCAAACATATATTTGTATGTCCAGTGTTCATAATAACAACAATCATAATGGCTAAAAGGTAGACACAACTCAAGTGTCTTTCGAGGGATGAGCTGATAAACAAAATTTAATAGATACTACATACAATGGAACATTATTCAGCCTTGAAGAAGAAAATTCTGATACATGCTTTAGCATGGATGAATCTCAAAGACATTATGCAAAATCAAATAAGCCAGTCACAAAAAGACAATTCTTATACGACTTCACTTACTTAAGGTACCTAGAGTGGCCAAATTCACAGAAATAGAAAGTAAAATGGTGGCTGCCAGGGTCTGGAGGGAAAGAGAATGGGGGGACAGGGGAGCAGTGTTAGTGTTTAAAGAGTATAAAGTTTGGAGAAAATGAAAAAGTTCTGGAGATGGATAGCAGTGACTGCACAACAGTGTGAATATATTTAATACCACTGAACTGTCCACTTAAAAATAAAGTGTTAAATTTTGTTATGTATATTTTACCACAATTAAAAAAAAATAGAGAGAATATGCTTTCTGTGTTATGTTCAAAGATTTAAAGAGGGAATCCCTGTTGCCTGAGATCCAAGTGACTTTGGCGGTTGGTGACACAGTGCCAGTTGGCCCAAGCTGGAAACACAGAGCCCAGGTTCTAATAATCTTGTGGAAAGACACAGCTGCTGCAGAGAAGCCTGCTTTCTCTGGTTCCAGTCTCTCAATCACCACTGCAGCACAGTCTCGACAAAGACCTCCCATGCTTCTAAGAACTTCAGGACAAGTCCAGCATCAGGCACTCAAGTCTATGTATGAATTACAGTCCCCTGAAAACAAAGCCCCATGGCTAGATCTAGGCTCCTTTCACCAGACTCCATCCATTTTTCTCTTTTTGAAGGCAGCAGTCAGGTATGTGGGCCATAATATTGTCTAAACCCTAGGATAGATGGAATCAATCTTTTTTTTTTTCTCAGAGTATCATATCCTCTATGCACATTAGGAAATGCAAATGGATACTGAGATTGGAGGATTACCCAAGTCCACTTGCTAGAAATATGTATTCCCCACGATAAGTCTTCATACCAGAGCCCTCTGATGCCTGGCTCACTGAGTTTTAATATAGAAGAACTCCCCAAGTATTCCTTAATCAGAATGCTGTGTAATTAAAGCAATAGCAAGTGCCCAAAGTAGCGAAATTCAGGTACACATTATTTATTATAGAAAACTATTTAACAAGATTTATTTTTGTGTATTTTCTGGTTTTACACCTTTTACCTATTCTTCGTTATCCTTCCTATCCATTCATCCACTGGCCAATGAAGTAGATTCATACTCCCCCATAACAATCATTCTAGTATCTTTCAATTTTTCAGAGTAATAATTAACATCAATACTACTAAGATTAATAGAGAACATAAACAACAATTAAGTTGATCTCCTAGATATTCTCAAATATAGATTGTCCACTAAAAACTAATAAAGTATATCAATTTTTTAAAGATTTTTATTTATTTGACAGAGAAAGAGATCACAAGGGCAGAGAGGCAGGCAGACAGAGAGAGAGGGGAAGCAGGATCCCTGTTGAAGAGAGCCCAATGTGGGGCTCAATCCCAGGACCCTGAGACCATGACCTGAGCTAAAGGCAGAGGCTTAACCCATCGAGCCACCCAGGCACCCCAAAATTATATCGATTCTTAAAGTGAATCATTTTGCACACTTATACCACTGCTGATGTGTTTGCCATATAACTGCTATTCTCAATACATAGCAGGGCTGGAGATTTATTAGACAGTTCTCAGTGCTGATAGGATATTCTGAGTTCAGCAGTGAGGCTAACCAAAAAGTAACATAATACAGGGACAGTAGTTTTTCTATACAAAACATCTACACATGTTTTCCTCTCCTATAATATGCTTCTAAAAATTACTTTCCATAGGCAAAGTTTCTGCAGTATGCTACTGAAGTCCTTCTGAGTGTGTCACAAATGAAAAGCATGTTTTCGTTAATAAAAAGCAGCACACTATGACATTACTGTCTTCTGGCTTTAACTCATATGTCTGTGTGTGTGTGTGTGTGTGTGTGTGTGTGTGTGTGTAGGGGTTCCTACTTCACAAAGTTGAAACCAATATATACAGGATTTGCTGTCTGTGGGTAAACTATTTCAGAGCAAAACACAAAGAGTATGTCCACTCTAAATTCAGGTTTCCTTTGATGGAGCTAGTTAATTATTCATACAGCAGCTATATTAATGATTACATCTAACAAAGAACCACATTAGGAGAAATCCACAGCTAGGTGAAATGCCAAATACAATTTCTTTCTCAACCATGTCCTCTTAGGTGCTAGAGCTAGTGCTGGAAGCTATGGCAGAGCAAGAGAATTTAATTCCTTTGGTGTGTAATTCATACTTTAAATTGACATAGTAGAGCTTATTTTTTTAAAAATCTAAATATTATTAAATAATTTGCAAATGTACTTGATTAAGATTTATAGATAATATTAAAATAAAAGCAAATGTCAAAGTATCTGGATTTTATAAGCCACATATAACTTATCCTACATTTCCTACATAAATCAAATTCAGAGTAAATGCTTAAGAAGCTGTTTAAATGAGTAATTACTCTACCTCCCCTGCATAAAGATCCTAAAATCTAATTGCCTATAAGTCCTGGGCAAAATATTTCTCTCAATTACCTAGAACTGGCACAAGTAGGCAGAGAGGCAGGCCAAGAGAGAAGGGGAAGCAGGCTCCCTGCTGAGCAGAGAGCCCGATGCGGGGCTCGATCCCAGGACCCTGAGATCATGACCTGAGCCAAAGGCAGAGGCTTTAACCAATTGAGCCACCCAGGTACCCCTATATAATACTTTTCTAACAATAGCTTAAATTTATTGATTAAGTGTCTCCATGTCAATAAGAAAATAATTCAGATTTGAACAATGAAGCAGCTGCTCAAGGCTCAACTGCCAGTATTTTTGGCTTGCCCAAAGCCTAAGCTTTAGGAATTCCTGGACCCTTTCTTAACCTGCCTTGAGGAAAGGAAAAAACAAACACATCCTTTGTTCAGCTTTTGGCCAAGATAGCCTTAAAATTCCCTGAAACTTCATTAAATTTTAGACTGGTTTCTTTTCTAAGGTAAATCCCAGATTTTCCTTTTCTTAGAGCATTTACTTTAGAAAACTTTTAATTATCAATTCTTTCTTTGCCTCTTTGAGATATAAATATTCTCTCAGTTTCTTGCCAGTTTCACAACCCAGAAATGACCTGGGAGCCAACCCTTTGAAATGCAACCATCATGGAAAAAGGCCTCTATCTCCCAGTACCTGTAAGAGGGTAGGAGCCTTACTTGAGTAAACTTCAATCAGCAAACACATACAGCCTAAAAACATTGATCAACCCTCCACTAATTTCCTTCTATACTCTTCCATTAGCTCACCCCAGTGCTTAAAATCTCTGTTTTTTGTTTTAATGAAGTCCAAGTTCCCCCCTTTATTCCAACAGTCTTGAATAATGTCATCCTTGCCTGTTTAACTCCATCTGGTACAAATTTTCTTTGTTATTATAAACTAGCTTTTTACTTTTTTAAAAATATTTTATTTATTTATTTGACAGAGAGAAAGAGATCACAAGTAGGCAGAGAGGCAGGCAGAGGGAGAGGCGGAAGCAGGCTCCCTGCTGAGCAGAGAGTCCAATGTAGGACTCCATCTCAAGACCCTGAGATCATGTCCTGAGCCGAAGGCAGAGGCTTAATCCACTGAGCCACCCAGGTGCCCCTAAAATAGCTTCTTTTTTAAAAATCATTTATTTTCAAAGGAATGATGGAATATGGATAGAGCATCTATTATATATAGTTCTCATACATATTATTTAATCCAAATAAATTACAACAGATCATATTATAGATAAAAGAAGTAAGATTCATATTTAGAGACAGTTATTCAGAGCTAGAAAATAGTATTACTGGAATACAAACAGTCACTGAAGGTAAAACCTAGGTTTGCTCTTATCCTGCATTTAAGCATAGTTGGGTCTTTCATGGGGGTGGGCGGGGGGAGGGGGGACCTGAAGGCTAAAGGGCTGGACAGGAATACTCCAAGCAAGGCTGGCAGCTAATTTTATGACTTTCCCCTAAGCCTTAGGGAGCCTGCAGACATCATAAAACAATGGCACTATAAAATATAAACAAATCCAGTATGGCCTAGAGGTTCTACGGCAAAAACAGTCAAAAACCTCTGATGATGAATAATTTTAAAGGCTTAAAACCACAGTATCAAGATGGTGCTAAATTTTATTCCTTCCTTCCCTCTTAACTGTATTAGGTTTAGCCAAAAACCAAAAACGAAAAACACTGAACAGCAGGAGACAATGGAAATGAATTGGTCTTACCAGGTGTGGTTGGAGATCTCAATTTAATAGAACCAAGGATGCCCAAAGATTAAGTTTAAACCTAATCTTGCAGATAACTTTAATAACAAAAGGACAAGACAGTGAGGGCAAAGACCATAGAATTGGAAAGCTAGGGAGTTCTCAGCACAAAATCACAGACTTCTTAATGCTATTTAAGGCACTTACTGACAGACTGTTTTTGAAATAGATTACTCTGACAGTTATTATGGTTGTTTCCAACCAGGAATAAATTAAGTTAAATATTTATCTAGCAATACAAATAAAAACCTTTTGTGAAGCAATGTTTACTTAATAAGAAATAGGACATACACTAAACAGAAATTCAGAAGTATCATTTTAAATTGAAGGTTGTTTTTTATTGTTTTTAAAAAGAGTATTTAAAATTTTTGTAGACCCAAATGAGATTACATTTCAGGTATTAAAAAACTGGAGGAGTCATCCAGGAAAGACACTTCATTTTAAACAAACTAAGGCTCAGATGCATCATGTAAGCCACAGACCAAGTTAATGACAGAATACATCTCTACACTTTTGACATGTGCATTCTGACTCCCACATTAGTATTTTTTTTCCCACCATCCTATATTGCATCCTATCCATGTGCTAATACAAGTAGGGTTAATAGTGTGAATACTGTTATGAAGCAATATTATGTATTATTTATAAATTGCATAGTGCATTAGAGTGTTCTACAATACTGAATAATATCTAAAATTAGGACAACTAACATCAAATATACTATGAAGTATTACCCTTATATGGTACAGATTTGAAAGAAAAATATACTTACATGTTTTACAAATTATAATACATTCTAAGGGATAAATCGTATCACAAAATCTACAGATTATTTGAATCTTTGAATGAAATATTATCTGCATGTATTATCTTTCCAAAAAGTGAAATCCTTGAAGTTAATTTTTGAAAATCATGACATTTCTTTATTAATCAACAGCTGAAAACCTCTTGTATACTATATTATGTTCTGTGTAAATATGTAAATTGAATTTTAAATTAATCTGAAAAGCAAATATTTCCAAATACCATGAATCATTAAATTTGTGAAACACAGATGCCATCTGTTATGCAGAATATTAAACATGCCTTCATTTTTAAAAATTACTTTGTTGTTAACAAAGTACATGTCTAAGAAAAGTATGTATCTTGGCCTGACTCCCCAACTCTAGTTTTCATACAAGTTTCAGGAATAAGAATCACTAAAAAAAGCTCTTAGAGACTTACATTAGTCTGGAAGAAATAAACCTTTCCTAAATAGAGCTTCAGGGAGAATATTCAGTATATTTTTTTTATTGACTTTTGAAATTAGTTTGCTGCCCTTACTGGGCTTACAATCCAGCTAAATTAGCATTATTTAGATAATGCAGATTGAAAGCAAAATATATTAATGGAATTCAGTAAAGCAAGGATTCTTTAAACTTACATTGTTAAATTCAATTATCAATCAAAATTCTGATATAAAATTTTGTAGAGAGTATAAAAACCTTAAAAAGACTAGAAAACTCTAAAAATACAGTAAATCGATCAATAAATGTTTGCATGCCAGCTGCTCTAAAAATATCTTAACTGAAACAGAAAAGTGAATTTGAATAAAACAATTAGGGGAACATACAGATCCATAGCAATGTTTTCATCTGATTCAAACAGAATGCCCTATCCCAAAAGATAACAGTCCTTGCTTTTGAAGAAAAAATGGATTTTTAAAGACTTTCCAGAGTTCAAACCTATATATAAATAGGTTTTTTTATAAACTATGCTATAAAATTTGAGGGAGACTAATCACATAAACTTGGTAGAAATTTTGTCTAGTTTAGAAACACTATCAAAATTCTTAATATGACCATCTTATTCAAGTTAGCAGTTCTACTTATAGTGATATGTACAAATATATGAAAGAAAATATTTGGAGGATTTAAAAAGTCATGAGTATACAAAGCTTATGAAAATGTTACTTTTGTGGTGAAAATTCTGAATAACCTAAAGGTCTTATAACATAAGACTATTATAATTATGGCACATCCTTTTATACAGTATAATATTAAAAATTTATACTGTAGAAAAATATGTCATGACATGGCAACTGTTTCATAGCAAATTGTACAATGAAAAATCAAGTTTTAAAACACAGAACATGGTTGCATATTATACATATATGCACACAGTCTACAAGTATATATACAAATATTTCAACAAATACATGTCAAGGTTATACTATTAAAGATGATTTTTTCATTTCTTTTTCCATTTTTTTTATTGAGGTAAAACACACAATACACAAAATTTACTATCTGTTAAGTGTATAGTTTCCAGTGTACAGTTAAGTTGTATTATATTTATATTGTTGTGTAACCATCACCAATATCCATCTCCAGAAATCTTTTCATTTTGCAAAATTGAAACTCTGTACCCATTAAACAATAAATCTCCATTACTCCATCCCTACAGCCCCTGGTAACCATCACTCTATTTTTCATTTATTTTTCTTAACTTTCCCTTGCCCAATTTTTCAAAAGAAAACGGGCAGAAACAATGTACTGGAGACTAGTGCTGCATAAATCATGCACCACTGAGATATAAGACTGGCCAGCAAGTAGCAGTGTGCAGACTTATTTTCATATTAAAAATGTTAACATTCGGGATAAAACAAGGTAATCTCACCTTTAAATACTGAGATATTATTAATGGTCATTTAATGTTTCCTAATATTTTACCATTACAGTGAAATCTGTAATGAATATTTTTGTACATAAATATTTGCTTTTGTTTTGGCTTATTTTCTTAGAAAATACTCTAGAATGTGAAATATCCAGATCAAAGACTAGAGAGATGATTTTAATGACACAGTTGTTGATATAAATAAGCCTTATTAGCTGGAAAAAATAACTCATCTTTCTAAAAACTGTACCATATACATTTCATTAGAAATTTTTTTTAATTTTTATTTTATTTTTTCAGTTAGAAATTTGATAGCCAAGATTTCTTAAAAGTCTAATTCAAGAGCACCTGGATGGCTTAGTTAGTTGGCAGAGTCAGAGTCTGACTCTTGGTGTCAGTTGAAGTATTGATCTCAGGGCAGTGAGTTCAAGCTCCATGTTGAGTTCCATACTGGGCATGGAGACTTTTAAAAGTTTATAAATAAATAAATCTATCTATCTATCTAAATCAAAAGTAAACTGGGTTCTCCCATGATGTCATAACAAAAATGAATATCCTTTGCATCCTTTAAAATATCTAGTTTTCAAAATATTTCCCATATTTCAAAATATTACTAAATATAAAACATAAGTATAAAATTTGAGTCAGAGGACTGTTTTGAAGAATATCATCCACCACGGTTTCTTCTTCTCAAGAAGAATACCAGGCATTCCTATAAAGAACATAGTGTTTTAACTGCTCCTTAGTGATGTTCACAGTTTCATCAAGAAAAAGACTATAGCTCATCTTTATATATCACGAGACAGCTCCAATGATTTCATTTTAATCAGTTTCCTTATTTTTACAGCAGAAGAGCATACTGCTTATCATTACCAGGAAATACACAAAATACAAAGTAAGAAGCAGAGATATTTTTCTAATAAAAATAGGACAGTCTTTAAAAATTTACTCATTATCTGCTGATTTAAATACAGTAAGACTCTATTCATTAAAAACCTTCTGATTTGATCAGGTATGAGATTGTAGTATGATTAGCTAACACACTCGATTTACATGGTTAAGTGTTCTATGCATTTTCTCACCTGTTATAATTTCTTAAATAGAATAATTTATTCCCTAAAGTGTTCAAGATATAAATTGAATAATAGGCCTAAAGAGACTCATGTTAATCACATCACATCTAACACATTTAATTTTTAAAAATCTAAAGGACTTTGGTACTTTTATTATTTCTATATAGATAGATTACAGTTATTTCTGAATAGTTCTGATGGGATACTTTCTGGAAATTATTAGACCTTTGCTTCAGATATTGCATGTAACTAAAATATTTCTTGCAGATAAATGTTAAGAAATAAAAAGTGGCAGTTTGAAATCTATTTCAATATTTTTAAGCAAAGCTATAATCAAAATATTTTAAAGAAATGGCTACCATTTCATTATACATATAATTCTGTGTAAAATGTGAAATAAAAATCTGAAGATACTAACCAGTTACACAAAAGACTTCTTCAAAGTCAAACTCTTACTCTTTGCAGATGATATGATACTATATGTGGAAAATCTAAAAGACTCCACCCCAAGACTGCTAGAACTCATTCAGGAATTCAGTAAAGTGTCAGGATATAAAATTAATGTACAGAAATCAGTTGCATTTTTATACACCAACAGCAAAACAAAAGAAAGAGAAATTAAGGAATCAATCCCATTTATAATTGTACCCAAAACCATAAGATACCTAGGGATAAACTTAACCAAAGAGGCAAAGAATCTGTACTCAGAAAACTACAAAGTGCTCATGAAAGAAACTGAGGAAGACACAAAGAAATGGAAAAACATTCCATGCTCATGGATTGGAAGAACAAATATTGTGAAAATGTCTATTCTACCTAAAGCAATCTACACATTTAATGCGATCCCTATCAAAATACCATCCATTTATTTCAAAGAAAT
>CM053614.1:25226412-25300336 GCA_028646535.1 Procyon lotor
AACAGACTCAAAATGGATCAAAGACCTCAATGTGAGACAGGACTCCATCAAAATCCTGGAGCAGAGCACAGGCCTCAGCCGCAGCAACTTCTTCCTTTCTACATCCCCAAAGGCAAGGGAAGCAAGGGAAAAAATGAACTATTGGGACTCATCAAGATCAAAAGCAAAAGAAACGAAAAGGAAACAGTCAACAAAACCAAAAGACAACTGACAGAATGGGAGAAGATATTCGCAAATGACATAACAGATAAAGGGCTAGTATCCAAAATCTATAAAGAACTTCTCAAACTCAATACTCAAGGAACAAATAATCCAATCGAGAAATGGGCAGAAGATATGAACAGACATTTCTGCAAAGAGGACATCCAAATGGCCAACAGACACATGAAAAAGTGCTCAACATCACTTGGCATCAGAGAAATACAAATCAAAACCACAGTAAGATGCCACCTCACACCAGTCAGAATGGCTAAAATTAGCAAGTCAGGAAGCGACAGATGTTGGCAAGGATGTGGAGAAAGGAGAACCCTCCTACACTGTTGGTGGGAATGCAAGTTGGTACAGCCACTCTTGAAAACAGTATGAAGGTTCCTCAAAAAGTTGAAAATAGAGCTACCGTATGACTCAGCAATTGCACTGCTAGGTATTTACCCTAAAGATACAAAGGTCATGATCCAAAGGGGCACGTGCACCTGAATGTTTATAGCAGCAATGTCCCCAGTAGCTAAACTATGGAAAGAACCTAGATGTCCATCAACAGACGAATGGATAAAGATGTGGTATGTATATACAATGGAATACTATGCAGCCATCAGGAGAAATGAAATCTTCCCATTTGCAACAACACGGACGGAACTGGAGGTTATTATGCTAAGCGAAATAAGTCAATCAGAGAAAGACAATTATCACATGATCTCTTGGATATGAAGAATTTGAGAGGCAAGGGAGGGGGTTGTGGAGGGGTGGGGGAGAGAAATGAAACATGATGGGATGGGGAAGAAGACAAACCATAAGAGACTCCTAAACTCATGAAATGAACTAAGGGTGGCTGGGAGGTGGGAGGGGTACGGATAGGGCGGCTGGGTTATGGACATTGGGAAGGGTATGTAAGTGCTGTGAAATGTGTAAGCCTGACAATTCACAGACATGTACCCTGGGGCAAATAATACATTATATGTTAATAAAAAAATTAAAATTAAAAAAATAAAGTAAAAAAAAACCTCTTCAAAGAAAAATATTTTAATTTTGCTATCACACAAATAGTTATAAAGTATTCTGGAATTTAATCTTAGTATATAACAAAAGTAAAAATTAGGGCAGGAAAGGTAAATTTTATCCACATTCCATTGATAAAGAAGACTAAAGAAAAGGGCTAATTAAAGCTATCCAAGTGCACAAACAAAATGAAAATAAATCACATGGCACTTGTAAAATCATACAACATTCTCATATTGTTTTTTTTTAAAAAAGGAAGTTATAGAGAAACAAAAGGATAAAAGGATTTAGCATTCTAGATAAAGACTAAGAACGCAATTTGGAAGGAAAATAACCCCAGAAACTGATTCATCTGAAATATATGTACGTTAACAAGACCAAGGATTCTACAAAACAATTTTTCAAAAACAGGACTACAAATATTAGAATGAGATTTTTTAAGAAATGAGGATGGCTGAAGTAAAGAAAGCACTGGTGATCCAAAATAATACCATTAGAGAGAATAAATTAGACATGTTAGAAAACAGATCTTGTTGAAATTCAAATTAATGGAAAGACTGAAAATAAGCACTGTGAATGTGCAGAAAAAGTGAAAATAGAAAGAAATTAGAGAGATGAGAAATACAGAAGTCAGCAAAATGTGATTAGTAGAGAAAATTACTGTCTCTGAAGAAGAAAATCTTACAATAAAGGAAATTTTATAAGACTGAAAATCATAATACAGGAAAATTGCATGTAATTTAAGAAAAAATTGAATCTGCAGATTGAAAGTGTCTTATTTCACCCAGAAATATTAATACAGAGTGTCATTAAGGTATTTCTTGGTTAAGTTATTCAACCTTAAATATAAAAGGAGAATTTCTCAGGTAACGAGACAAAAAGCAAATAATCTAAAACGAAGGAAGTGACCAGATTGGCTTCAGACTTCTCAGTGAAATTCAATGGCAGCTTCATCAGAAAGGATGAATACCCAACCTTTATATCAATATGGACAGGACTGGAAGAGATTATGCAGAGTGAAATAAGTCAAGCAGAGAGAGTGAGAGAGTCAATTATCTTATGGTCTCATGTGTGGAGCATGAGGAAAAACATGGAGGGCATTGTGAGAAGGAAAGGAAGGGTGAATGGGGGAAATCGGAGAGGGGAGATGACCCATGAGAGACTGTGGACTCTGAGCAACAAACTGAGGGTTTTGGAGAGTTTGGAGGGGAGAAGGTGGGAGGTTAGGCGAGCCTGGTGGTGGGTATTGAGGTAGGCACGTATTGCATGGAGCACTGGGTGTAGTGCATGAACAATTAATCTTGTAACACTGAAAAATAAAATAAAAGTATTAGGGAAAAAAAAATTCAATGGCAGACTGCAATAAAACAAAGTCAACATTTTAAGGGAAAGAAACCATGAAACAAGATTATAACCAGTCAAGTACTGTTCAACATAAAAACAAAAGGTAATTCAGTCCTTCCTATAAAAAACTACCTGACCATGAATACCAACAAAAGAGATAAGTAAATTATAAAATGAATCTTCATGTTAGAAACTATGAAAAAATTAAAATGTCAGTAACAAAACCTACGATGTGGGGAGATGGGTAAAAGATAATATGTGTTAATTACTTCTTAAAGATTTTCAAGATCTTTTAATTAGCACAATATTTTTGGGTTTAGTAACTGTTGTGGGAAAAGGAAATTCTCTGAACTCTAGCAACCTCAGTAATTATCCTGTATTTTCTCTAAATTAATTAAAATACTTTAATTTTAAAATACCATTCACAGTATAAATTTATTCTAAGAGTTATTTCTACCTATTTAGTCATCCTTCTCTTCAGCTACCCATCATCCATTATTAGATCTGCATAAACATGCCTAAAAAAGATGACATGCTACCTGAGTATGCTCTTTAGATGGCAAATGGCATGAGTCTAAGAAGACAACTGGCCTCTGCAAGTTATCCGGCTAAACCAAGTCAGTGGGATATAGAAGTAAACTAAACTCTACCAAATGGGGAACAGGAAGGCAGAAGTGAATATTTGCTAAACAAATAACCCCACCACACAAACCTTCAGTAAAACTGGAAACATAATGCTTACTAATTTGGTGAATCAAAAAAATATGCTGGGTTTTGCAACAATATCTGTATAGAACTGAAAGTATAAGACTAATTGAGTACAGCAAAAACCTGGATTATACATTCATTTCTCCTACATAAAGAGGAAAGAAAATGAGCTCACATTTTGTTAATCAACATCTGTTTATTAGATTCTGTTCTAAGTAATTTAATTTAAATGTCTCATTTTTTTTTTCACACCAGTCAAGAGGTAAGTACAACTATCCTAATTTTTAGTGGGGGTTATAAACATAGGTTAAGATTTTTTCTCATATTCCTGTAGTTCGTGTGTTAAAATTTTAATTGAGGAAGAACATATCATTGAGGAAATTAAAAGGATCAAGTCTTCTAATTTTGTTTCCCTAAATTCTGTATTTATTTGGCATCCATTAATCACAGGGCTGAACTAACCAATATAGCCAAAGAAAGTTGTTTATATCTTTCCTATGATCCAGCTTTCACAAGTGCATGAAAATCAGGCTACAAACCTTCCAATCACAAACTCCAACATCTGTGTTTCAGTTGTTGCCCAATAGGTGATGTCGCCACCTAAGAACTTCCAGTTACTATAGTAATAAAAACTCTGACATAGGCTTTTCCCTCAGTCCTGTCTGCCTGCTGACCAACTCTGATGTTCTTCCAGGATGTGACTACATGATGTGACTCGCCCCCTTCTCAAGGGAAATGGAAGTAATAAAAATCTTTCAATGGCATTAGCTTCTCCAAGTTGGCATGCATTCACCTCTATAAATTAAAAATCCCTGGTTCGCTTTAACATGTTAAGAGGCATTAAGACCCCTATCAGTCTTTTTGTGCTCTTTCTGGAATCCCTAAGAGGTCCCATGGTTTGCATTCTCTCATAGTGCAATGAATAATAAACCCAACTTGTTCAACTACAGGTGTGTTCCTGGTGATCTTCACCTGGAGGGCTCTGACACTGCCAAAAGATTAAGAGTCAAGGCCTGAAGAGATATAAGTGTTTCATCAAGGTCACACAATTGTTCTGTCACAGTGATTAGAATCTAGCCTTCCTGACACCCACATTAATATACATTTTATTACATCTTGTGGATTCGGATTAAAATCTACCACAGTTCTTAAAAACATAAATTTATTATTCAAAATTAGACCTCAAGTTTTAACTCTTTCAAGCTGAAATTTACTTTCCCTGGAACAATCAGTCTCCTCCAGCAACCTTGCTCTGCAGCTTAACGCAGCATCTCACCTTCGTGGTCAAATGCTGCAATCTGTCATTAACAATAACTGCACTCTCTCTCTCTAATCTCATTTGAACACCAACTCCCACATGTCCACCATACTTTGTCTAGTCACAAAACACCAAAAATCCTTCCAAACAACCCCCACCTGCCTTTCATAAATCTTACTATTTTTTCACGGACCTTTACCCATATGCTACCATACCATCACCTCCCTACTTATTTGGTTAAAGTCTACGGTCAATTCTTAATATTTTACCCCCTTTCTCCTTTTCTTACTTGCTTGCTAAAACACAAAACTACCCACTTGAGACACTGATGTGATTGAAGAAAAAGACATGCTGTCTGTTCTCACTTTCAGTTCACAGAAGACACTTTAAGTAAGCTCTTAATATTGAACAGCAATGATAAATTAGTTCTTTGGTCCATTCCCACTCTCATTCTCCTTTTTTTTAAGATTTTATTTATTTATTTTACAGAGAGAGACATAGCATGAGAGAGAACAGAGCAGAAGCAGAGAAAGAGGGAGAAGCAGGCTTCCTGGCGTGGGGCTCAATACCAGGACCCTGGGATCATGACCTGAGCCAAAGGCAGATGCTTACTGACTGAGCCACCCAGGCGCCCCCCCCCACTCTCATTCTCCTTAACCATTTCATGTGTTCTTTCTCCTCAAATCTCCTCAAACTTGCTTGCAGCTGGTGTCCTTGTTTTCTGATTCATTGAAAAAAAAGACACAATAAAATTCCACAGGCTTCTAGGACATCTACCCACTTATCTATACCTCACCAAAAATGTTTTGCTTTCTTTCCAGTTAATGTAAATGAAATTTTCATCTTTTTAGCAAAGCCTTAGCCTCTTTTCTTGTGCACTAAAGCCCATTCTCTCTAGCTAATTCATAGCATGGAACCAGCAATCCTCTCTACCTGAACTCACAGATCATCAATTTTTTTCTGCTGCATAACAAAAATTAGCATAAATGCATACTAATATTTTCTCATAAGAACAGCATCATGACCATACTCCCTCCAGTAACTACCATCTTCTCCCCTTTGCTTTAGAGTAACAGGTTTTTTGAATTATTACCTATAATAACTGCCTCCAATTTATTCCTCCCCATGCTCAATGCAATTGCCCTCATCCTTTTGCACCTGATTGACATCATTCTCATTGTTCTCCAGCAGGATCTCCATTTTGTGAAATCTAATAATCATTTATAGATCTTAGTATTAATATAACAACATCTGTAACAAGTGATCATTTCATGATCCTTGAAACATTTTCTTCACTTATGTTCCAAGACACTGCAACTGTCCTACCGATCTGGTTACACCTTTTCAGTCACTTTGCTAGTTCCACAGCATTTCCAGTGCTGAAGTGTTCCAGATCACTCCATTTATACCTTCACTTTTCTTTTTAAAAATTGGAGTTATTTTTGAATCCTAGCATAGTACACATTCAAAGTAAAAGCAAATCCTGCCAGCACTAACTTTAAAAAAAAAAAAATACCTAGAATATTGTGCCTAGAATGTTTTTTTAATCTATATTCATTTCTGGGTGATTTCATTCAATCTCATAAAATTTACATATTAACTATATATTACTAATTTCTAAATAGAGAGTTTCAGACTAGTCTCCTCTTCTGACCCCCAAGCTGAATCAGGAAGCTAGCTGCTTATTTGATACTTACCTTTGATTGTCTATATGCATCTCACCTTCAGCAAATCGGCCTCCTGTCACTCAAACACAGACTGGCTCTCTACATGCCTTCTTGATCATAGAACAGCTTAGCCCATTCTTATACTCAGTTCAAAACATTCATGTTCTTTAATTGTTTCTCAAAGGCCTATAATAAATTAGTAAATGTTCATTTTACTACTTCCAAATGTATCCAAAATTTGATCATTGCTATGAGCTTATTCCAGGCCACTATTATGTCTAATCTACATTATTTTATTATAATATGTTACATTATATTATGAGTAGTCTTTCTGATTCTTCCTTTCATCTTAGCCTTACATATATGAAAGGGTCATTTCCTCCTAAAGTTTATGAGCTGTCACTCTTACACCGTAATCTCTCTTTCAGCCTTATGTAATCTTATTTTGGGTTCTTATTTCTTACCTAAATTACAACTATGTCCCTCCAATTGTCTCCATGGCTCCAATATAATTATCCTCTAATCCATTCCACCACATTACTGCCAGTATAACCTTTATAAACCAATAGTCATTTTATTGCTTAAAATTACTCAATGAATTTCTAATTCTTACAAATTAGATCCTTAGCACCTCAGAGTCCCAAGCAGAGATTTCCAGCACTGTCCACAATAGAGTATCAGACTTGTATCAGACCAAATCTTTTGCCAGAAACAACTATAAAAGCTGGTCAGTATAATTGAGTGACTATCTTCAGACACTGGAGCACAAACAACTCAGTTAAGACTTGAGGTGCTAATATCACTGAAGGAAGGCAATTTCAGAAGAGCCCCATATTCAACCCAGTGGAAAAGGGATGTGCAATTTAAGCATAAAGCAGCAGTCTCACTAGACAGAGGAGAAAGAAGTTGGACTTCAGGTCTGCTAAAGGCACTAGAATTTGAAAAGCAACATCTTGGTGATGAGAAAGCCATAGAAACCTGAATTCTCAAATTCTACATGCAATTTTTCCTTATGTTTCAACTGACTCCTAAGCTCACATGTATAAGATGAGACATAAACACAATACAGAGCAGTGTGTAGTGTCAAAACACAATAGATGAGGATAAATAGATGAGCAACAATTTCACACATGCTATTCTTTCTGACTGAAATATAATTCAATCTGGTACTTAGGGGCTATAGGCTGGTGTTCAAACCATACCAAAATGGATATTTTGTAAAATATCCTAAGTAAAGAAGTAAAGAACTAAAACTCTCATTAGAGCACTTGGAAGGACCAGGCGCAGGAATAAAAGCAACACCTTAAGGATATGTGCTAATAGAGCAGCCCTTACAAAGTGAAATATCAAAACCAAACAATAACAAAGTGATCTGTTGGTTATCCCTATGTCTTCCAATAGAAACAGTAATTCTACTGGAAAGAACATTACTCGTAACCTCATCCAGAACCTCTGTAATCGTTTTATATACGACTTGTGAAACTCGATAAAAATTTTCACTACAAAGAGGAAGGCAGAGAGGGAGAGGAGAAGGTAGAGGAAAAGGGGAGAGTGGGGAAGGGAAGAGGCAACGCAGACCGCAAGGGAAGGATTGAACTTAGCACACACACACACACACACCCCCCACACACACACACAAATAGAAACAGAACCTTGTTACTTAACAGATGAATGTTATTGTAGGTAAGGGAGGAGGGACGCCACAGTAACGCCTTTTCATTCCTCTTTTTGGCTGGATAGTATACTTCACTGCCACTTCAAAGGTTTCTGTTTGGGAGTACCTGTTGCCACACTTTCTGAAACCAAGGCAAAGACCCAAAACCTGCTAATTTCCAGAAAGAAAGGCTAGGGTTGTAGGAGAAGAGTATGCTCCAGGACTCGGGCTTCTGCCATTAAGTGAGGTAAGAAGTATATCAAAACAATGAAAACAAACGCACGAGGTACCTGAAGTTCCCTGCAGAAGGAGGCTACAAGGTCCTGGGTCCTTGGGTTGATGCAGATGCTATCTTAAAAAAAGTAGGCTTTTTCATGGGCGATAGTGCTTCTCGGCATGCTTCACTGTTCCTGAAGTGAAATAAATACACAGCTGTGCATGGGATAATTCTGAAGTTGAGGGTGTGACAGGGTGGGTGAAAAGCGTGAAGCACATGCCTGGGTTCCTACAGCCAATGAGCTGCAGTGCGCATGCGCAAGACAAAAGTGTCCGCAATGCGCCTGTGCGGTGGAATTTTACCGGCTTCCCTTAGGGCAATTCTCCCCGTGTTAGGCAGTGTAAGGCTGAGGAGCTTTAGGCTCCAGGCCTGCGGGGGTGGCTTAGCGCTGGAGTGAAGTTGGGAGCAGCAAAAAGAAGAGAAAGACGTCAGGACCATGTGGATTCATCCAAAAGATAATCAGCCCCCTTCCCAGGACGATGAAAACGGTCTTGTTTTTCTGTAGAAGGAAAGGTGAGTGGCGCTGTGGCTCCTCCTCTGGTTAGAGGGGAGGCCTCATGTGGGCAGCGGGTGGGAATAGTGGGAGCCCTGTGTTCCGGGAGCAGAACTCTGAAAATGTGCGCGGATGCTCTGTGGGGAACGCGAGGAAAGTGATGGACGTACAGTCTTTTGACAGGGATCCGTACTCTCAACAAAAAGGTCATAAAGAAGGTATTAGGGTCTACGTGACCGGAAACTGACAAGGGATGGCCTCAAACAGGTGGGGACAGATTCTGAGAAAGGTGTGTGCTCCTGCCTCCATTTCACTTCCGCCTGGAGCTGGACGTGGTTATGCGCCTCCCCTTTGAGGCCTGGTGTTCCTCCCTTCTAAGGCTCTTCAGCAACCAGCTGGACAGCCCTTTGTTACATTGTCTTCAGAGAAAATAGCTTTTTGTTGCCAGTTTTAAGTAGATCAGAAAATAAAAACAAGTTATCCAACAACAGTAATAAAACTCCATCAAGAAAATCAATTAGCTGTAACTGTTACATGACAGTTTAGTCACGTCTTTAATGTGGGCTTGCTGAAATTAGAATTTAGTTAGAATAAAAATAAAATTACTTAATACTTAAGAGAATGTTTAAAACGCATTCTATTAAATTTCCCCAACAGCTTTAATATTAGAACATTACTGGGGGAAAACAGGCAATACAAGAAAATATCTGTAATATTTCAACTTCAATGTCTGCAAAAGCTTTTTAATAAACTTCAAATGATATGCACACATGTACGCTCACAGCATAGTAAAGGACTAGAACATATTTCCTTTTATGCTATCTCAGACTGAGAATCAGTGTCATCTAGTGATCAGAGTGATATTTTTCCATCATCACTATGGTTCCATTATAGCCAGGGATAGGAAATCATTGCTATAATCTCTTTTCTGTACTCAATAGGAGTAAAATTTTAGTGAAATCTCTAGATATAACCTTAGAAGTATGTAGGAGTACTTGAAATAGCAAAACTTTCCTAAGGATCATTAAAAAGGAAAACAATAAGTGAAATATTTCACTGTGATTCCCCATTGGAATCACTCATTCTCAAAATGTGATCTCCTCCCACACTAACCTTCAAGTGATTTAAAGTCACTGAGACTATCAACCAAATTTTTATTTTAATGAAATTACATAAAGTGACCATCGGGAATAACATTGTTGTAATGATATAACATTTTAGGGAGAAAAAACGTAGAATTTCCCTTATGAATAATAAAATATTTCATAGAATTTTATTAATTAAAATAGAGCCTAATTGAGGGAGGAACCACAAATATTAATGAAATAGAATAAAAAAGTTACTTAAGTGGGCTTTAATGTTACCTGGTTATTATCATGGTTCTGTGTTCCATTAATACTCTCAGCTTTGTGGATCACTATTCCATACCTTCTCTATCATTCAACAATTTACCCACCTGTCTCCTAGTCAACTGATAACTTGCTTTCTGTTTCATTGGAGAAAAAAAATATATAAGGCAACTAGAAAAGAATTTGCACAAGTTCTTAAGATCACATTTGTGCATTTGGATGAACTTTGCTTCTCTCCTATTACTGTGAAATTTCCTGCCTCCCATATAGTTCAGCCCTTCCTCTTATTTTTTTTTTTTAAGACTTTATTTATTTTACATAGATCACAAGTAGGCAGAGAGGCAGGCAGAGGGAGAGGGGGAAGCAGGCTCCCTGCTGAGCAGAGAGCCCAATGCAGGGCTGGATCTCAGGACTCTGAGATCATGACCTGAGCTGAAGGCAGAAGCTTTAACGGAGGCGCCCCAGCCCTTCCTCTTAGAAAACAAATCTCACCTCTTGCCTTTTTAAGAATATTGCTCAATTAATTATTCCTTGTAGGTCTTTCATTGTTACATTTTCCTCTTTATTGAACTTGTACTGTCATTTATCATATACTTAAAAATGTTCTTTATTCCACTTCTCTCTTCAGTTACTGCCCACATCACCATTCTCTTAATTCAAAACTCATTGAAAAAGTTATATGCAATGACTGTCCTCTTTTTGTCTTCTCACATTATTTCTTCAGCAGTTCTATCAGTCTTTGGTTGCCTACACTTCGACAAACATCATTCTTTATCCCTTCCATACACCATTATGTGAATTTTTAGGTAAAATCTAAGGATGAACTTTTTTAACCAGCTTACCCATTGTACTCAGAATAGCTACAATGTTTTTAATACAAACTATGTCCTGGAAGCATAATAATTTTTTTGAAAATTTTATTTATTCATTGATTTATTTGAGAAAGATACAGTATGAGAGGGGGAGGGGGAGCAGAGGGAAAGGGAGAGGGACAAGCAGACTGTGCATGGAGCCCAACATGCACAGCTTGATCCCAAGAATCTGAGATCATAGCATGAGCCAAAACCAAGAGTTGAGTGCTTAAGTGACTGAGCCACCCAAGTGCCTTTGGAAATGTAATAATTCTATAATGTATAATTAAATAATCTGTAAGGCCTTATAGATTGTAAGATGTTCCATTACGTAAAGTACCAATATGAAATTTTAAAACATTAGTAATTATAAGAAATCATCAGCTGTAAGTTACATCTCAACATTAGAGATGGTAAAATAAAAAAATGTGTCTTAGAATTATTACAGTGTTATGTCTAATCCTTAAACAACTATATTAAGTAGGTATAATTGTCCTTGCTTTATTTAACTTAACATTTTTGTTAACTAGCAGCAATAGTGCTAAAATGTTGATGGTAATTTTATTAGTTAAGATTTATTGAGCACTTAATTTAACAAGAAGCTATTCAAAGCAGTTTTCATAGATTCTTTTTTTTTTTTTTTTTAAGATTTAATTTATTTGAGAGAGAGAAAGCATGAGAGAGCACTAACAGTGGTGGGGCAAAGAGAGAGGAAGAAAAAGACTCCCTGATGAGCAGGGTGCCAGACTCAGAATTGGATCATAGGACCCTGGGATCATGACCTGAGCTAAAGTCAGATGCCTAACCAACAGAGCCACCCAGGCACCCCAAAGCAGTTTTCATAGATTCTTATTTAGTCTTCATACTTGGGTCCTATGAGGTAGTTATTAGTATCATCTCCATTAGATAAGGAAACTAAAACATTTAGAAAAGGAAACTAAAGTACTGAAAGGATTAGGATATCTTCTAATTGGTAGTTAAACTAGAATCTAAACCCAGCTAGGTTTTACTCACATACATTGTTCTATCCACATAATGAATGCATTAGTTTGCTAGAGCTGCCATAAGAAAATACCACAAAGTTACGCAAAACAGATTGTCTCACACTTCTAGAGGCTAGATTCTGAGGTCAAGGAATTGGCACAGTGGGTTCTTTCTGAGGGCTGTGAAAAAGAATGTGTTCATGCTTCTTGCCTATCTTCTGATGGTTTGCTGGCAATGTTTGGTGTTTGATGGCTTTTCCTTCCTTCATCACACAGATCTCTACCTTTATGTACATGTTGTGTTCTCCCTCTGTGTGTATATATTTGTCCATAGTTCCCCTTTATATAAGGATAACAGCATACTGGATTAGATGCACATCCTACTTCATTTTAACTTACTGCATCTGCAAAGACTATTTTTCCAAATAAAGTCACATTCTAAGGTAACGGGGTAAGGACTTCAACATATAGATTTTGAGGAAACATCGATTAGTGCTAACAGATACTTAAATTTCATCAGATAAAAATAATTGTTACCTTAAGGTTTAAGAGTATTTTGCTTTGATGACCTAGGAGTAAGACAGTGTTTGAGGTTTACAATCAATTGATTAATTGTATTTTTTAAGTTGTGAGGTAATGCACTAGAAGACCCTTAAAAGTCCCCTCCCTTCGTGAGTTCTGATTTCTGTTTGTCCTATGCCAGTAGTCATCTAGCTGTGGTGATACTCCTAATAGAGAAAAACGCTACTAACTGGACTTGGGCACAGTGATAATAAGGTCGTAAGTCATCTGTGCTCCAGTGTAAAATGAATTTGATTTATTTTCTAGAATAAAAGTGAATTTATCCCATTTAAATATCACCAGTTGATGAAAACTTTGGAATAGGTACTCTTTATTTCCAGAATTTACTATCTAGTTTCATATAATACACTGACAAGCAGTACAGTGCCAGAAAGAAAAACATACAGCTCTCCTGCTAGAACATGGTACAGGCCAAAGTTTTTGTGATAAAAAAGAAACACTTCCTTTGTTTTACTACCTATAACCAAAGTATATAAATATCTATAAACAATCATATGCTAACAAATTAGACAACCTAAAAGAAATGGATAAACTCCTAGAAACATAGGATCTTCCATGACTGAATCATGAGGAAATATAAAATGTGAACAGACCAATTGCTAGTAATGAAATTAAATCAATAATCAAAAAACTCCCAATAAACAAAAAGTCCAGGTCCATATGGCTTCATAGGTGATTTCTACCAAACACTTATTACTTATTCTTCTCAAATTATTCCCAGAAAGTTGAAGAGAAAGTACTGCCAAACTCATTTATGAAGCCAGCATTACCCTGACACCAAATCCAGACAAAGACACTATAAAAAAGGAAAATTACAGACTAATATTCCTGATGAACATAAACCCAAAAGTCCTCAACAAAATTTCAGCAAATGAAATTCAACAGTACATTCAAAGAGTCATATACTGTGACCCAGTAGGATTCACTCCAGAGATGCAAGCATGATTTTAGTATCTTTAAATCATCAAAATGATATACAACAAATGAAGGATAAAAATTATACTATCATCTCAATAGGTGCAGAAAAACCATTTGACAAAATTCAACATCCATGTATGATAAAAGCTCTCAACAAAATGGGTACAGAGGGGATGCACCACAACATAATAAAGGCCATATATGACAAACCCACAGCTCATATCCTACTCAATGGTGAAAACCTGAAAGCTTTTCCTCTAGGATGCCCATTCTTGCCATTCTAATTTTACATAATATTGGAAGTCCTATCCACAGCAATTAGACAAGAAAAAAGAAATAAAAAGCATTCAAATTAGAAAGGAAAAGTAAAACTGTCACTATTTGCAGATGACATGATGATATATATAGAAAACCCTAATGACTCCACCAAAAAAAGTTAGAACTAATAAATGAATTCTGTAAAATTGCAGGATACAAAATTAATATATAGAAATCTGTTGTGTGTTTCTATACACTACTAAAAACTTATCAGAAGGAGAAATTGGGAAAACAGTCCCATTTGTAATTACTCCAAAAAGAATAAAATAGGAATAAATTTAACCAAGGAGGTGAAAGACCTGTACTCTGAAAACTATAAGACACTCTGATGAAAACAGTTGAAGATGATACAAGTAAATTGAAAGATATACTTTGATCATGGATTGGAAGAATTAATATTGTTAAAATGTCTGTACTTTTAGCAACCTACAGATTCAGTGCAATCTCTATCAAAATACCAATGGCATTTTTCACAAAACTGGAAGAAATTATCCTAAAATTTATCTGGAACCACAAAACACCTTTAACAGTCAAAGAAGTCTTGAAAAAGAAGAACAAAGCTTAAAGGAATCACACTCTTTGATTTCAAACTATACAACAAAGCTATAGTAATCAAAACAGTGTGTTACTGGCACCAAAAAAAAAAAAAAAAGATATGTAGATCAAGGGAACAGAACAGAGAGTCCAAAAATAAACCCATGCTTATATGGTCAATCTAAAACAAAGAAGACAGGGACATACAGTGGGACAGTCTCTTCAATAAATAGTGTTGGGGGGCGCCTGGGTGGCTCAGTGGATTAAAGCCTCTGCCTTCGGCTCAGGGCATGATCTCAGGGTCCTGGGATCAAGCCCCGCATCGAGCCCCACCTCAGGCTCTCTTCTCAGCAGGGAGCCTGCTTCCTCCTCTCTCTCTGCCTGCCTCTCTGCCTACTTGTGATCTCTCTCTCTCTCATTGTGTCAAATAAATAAATAAAATCTTTAAAAAAGTAAATGGTGTTGGAAAATTGGACAGATACATGCAAAAGAATGAAACTGGGCTATTTTTTACACCGTATTAAAAGACAAAGTAAAAATAGACTGAAGACTTAAATTTAAGACTTAAAATTATAACAGTCCTAGAAGAAAACATAGGCATTGACATTGACATCGGTCTTAGCAATACTTTTTTAGATGTCTCCTCAGGCAAGGACAAAAATAGAAACAATAAACAAATGAAACTACATCAAGCTGAAGAGCTTTTGCACAGTGAAGGAAATCATCAACAAAATGAAAATGCAACCTACTGAGTGGAATAAGATACTTGAAAATGGTATATTTCATAATAGGATGATATCCAAAATATATAAAGAACTTATGCAACTCAACAACAAAAAAAAAAACAATTAAAAAATGAGTAGTGGACCTGAGTAGACATTTCTCCAAAGAAGACATACAGATGGCCAATAAGCTCATGAAAAGATGTTCAACATCGCTAACCATCAAGGAAATGAAAATGAAAACCACAATGAAATGCGATCTCACACCTGTCAGAATGGCTATTATTAAAAAGACAAGAAATAATGTGTTAATGAAGGTATGAAGAAAAGGGAACCCTTGTGTGCTGTTAGTGGGAATGTAATTTGGTATGGCCACTGTGGAAAACAGTATGGAGGTTCTTCAAAATGTCAAAAGTAGAACTACTATATGATCCAGCAGTTTCATCTCTGGAGATTTAAAGAAAACAAAAACACTGATTTGAAAAATATAAGTACCCCTATGATACAGAAGCAATCTAAGAGTTGATGTATGAATAGGTAAAGAAGGTGTGGGGTGTGTATGTGTTTGTGTATATATATGTATGTATGTGTGTATATATATATGTATGCATGTGTGTGTATATGCATATAACAATATTACTTAGCTATAACGAATGAAATCTTGCCATTTGCAACAACATAGATGGACTTAGTAGAATATTATCCTAAGTGAAATAAGTCAGAGAATCTAAAAACAAATCTAAAGAAAATCTAAAAAACAAAACAAATAAGATTCATGGATACAGAGCAAACTTGGTTGCCAGAGGGGAGGTTGGCTGGGGTATGAGCAAAATAGATTAAGGACATTAAGGAGTACATACTTCCAGTTATAAAATAAGTCAAAGAGATGAAAATTTAAGGACAGGGAGTATAGTCAATAATATTGTAATAACCTTGTATGGTGACAGATAGTGGCTACACCTATCATGGTGGGCACTGAGAAATGTATAGAATTGTTGAATCAATATGTTATACACCTGAACTAATATAATGTTATATATTATACTTTAATTAAGAATTAAAAAGTAATATTACAAATTAAGCCAGTATCACAAAATACCAATTATTTTATGAGTTCAACTAGAGCTCCACCAAAAGTGGCACTTACCCACAGGACACTGTTTTAGGGGATTGGGATTTTTTTTTTATTTTCCAAATACATTTATTTTATTTTTTCAGTGTTACAAGATTAATTGTTCATGCACCACAAAAATCTCAGTGAATTTGGATTCTAAATCTTTGGTAGTCATAATCATTATTCCTGTTTCATATTACATGGAGGTACTGACAAAGGTTACAAATGGGCCTTATCTTTAAGTAATGCCTAACCTCTCCTCGACCAATAGAATCCCAATTTTAATAGGTCTCCAATCCCAACCAATAATTTCACAACTTATTTTTGTTTATATATAGTGCCTTAGAAGTTAGAGAGCATCAATACAGATTACATTTCCCATTTATGTGTTCCTATAACTTAGGAAGCCATTAGTTTCCCACAAGTTCATTCCTTGAATTTCTACTTTCAAGATCCCAGTCCACAGTTTTTCCTACTTGCTATTTCGAGAAACATAATAAAGGACGCTAATTTTTTAGCAGGTGTTCTGTTTCCCATTTTCATTTCTGAGTATGATGTCTAATTATCTGTTTGGTTTGCTTTATCTAGTTTTCTACAGCTGTGCTATTGAAGTGATTTGCCGTTCTTTCTTTTCCTCCTGAGATGTTATCCCGCATGTGCATCCAATAGAGACCAACAAGTATTTTGACTCAATATGTCTGTTTTTATTAAAGACAAATTCAGCTGGACCTAGTACTATTAATGATACTTTCACCTAAGTCTTTAAAGTTTTGGCCAGTTTGGTTTATTCACCAAAAATGAAGTTCTCCCAAGGTGCTTGTTTATTGCTTGGAAATTGAGTATATATTTCGGACTTGAAATACTGAATTCCTCAGAATTATGTAATATGGATAGTAGAGATCCCAAATATACTGAAGTTTGAGAATGCCAAAGACTTTTCCATATCAGTGAGTGTTGTCATTTTTAGTAGTTGGTATTGAAACACAAAGGATCACTCCAAAGCTAATATTTATTTTACTTTATCAGTATTCTTTACCTTGATTATTGCTCTCCATCCACAAACACATGGTCTTTAGACATTAAGATACATGGAACTTTATCAATGTGGGCACTGTATAGGTACCATTGTATCCAGCACCTTTCTCAACTGATCATGACCTAGATGAATAGATACATAGTGACCCATGGTCTTCTGGGTGCATTTAGAAGGTAACAGCTTCTGCACAATACCTTCTAAAGTCTGTCGTAATGGATAAACCTATAAAATGAAAATCAAAATGCCATTAGAATTATTTCAAGTGTTTTAGTATATACTAATAGTATCACTGAGACACATGATATAGATATTCCAGATTGAATGCTTCTTAAATTATCCAGAATCAGTATGAACATCAGCTTCACCCAAAGGAGATTGCAAAAACAGATGGATTCACCTTTATATACTTCTGTAAATATAGCTAATAATAGCTATTACTCTCTTTGCTCAGATTCTCACAATGTACCAAGGAAATGTTAGAATTTCCTTATTGCATTTTTAATTTATTTTTTACCTTTCCTTGACGTAATTACTTTTCATTCTTTACATTTCTCATTTTTAACTTAGACTTTCCCCTTCCTCGAGTTTAGGATTGTCAGATTAAGCCAGAAGACTGCAGAAATAGAGTCTGACCAAAAGTCTTTCCCCTCTCATTCATTTCTAGGCTAATGAATTAAGGATATGACTGTGAAATAAAAATATGAATGGATTAAGAATAGGAATCTTTTCTTGAGCTACCATTTCATTTTCTTCCCGTTTGCCATTTAGAAATACTTATTTTCTATTGGTAATGCACTCTCTTGTTTGATTGATTCTGTCTCCCTTTGAGACTGCAGTCATTTTCATTGAAGTGATCATGTTTTATTTATCTTTGCAAACCAGAATTTAACACTCTTTCAGTATTGATAAGTGACTGAATTAATGAATAAATAAATGTGGCTAGATAAACTAAACTCTAGTGGAACGTAGGAAATTTGCATAGAAGTGAACATACGAGTGATAAGATCTTAAGCTACTTGTAAGATTAATTGTAATTTATGGATGAGATGATAAGAAAATAAAGAATAAATGTTAGGGATTATTCTTCTATATTGAATATTTGCACAAAGGGTATGCCTTTTCTGTACCATATTGTATTTTAAAGATTTCTTTTTTTAATTATTAAATAGCAACTTACTGATTGCTTCTTAATGTATCTGGTTTCTGAATATGCTGTTCTCCATCCAATGGTAAGAAAAGTTGTTTAGTGTTGGGGTTAATGGCTAAAAGGAAGACAAAAGGTACCATTTTCTACCATCAACTGCATCATTAACTCAACTTGTGAGTTGCACACATTATTTAATTCCTCTTGCTTCATTCAGCTCAGCTGTAAAATTAGGTGGAAATCTGTAACTAATGGTCCATATGAGTGATTTGATTAAAGATGTCCAAGAAAATTAAATGAAATTGAATTAAAGTGCCTCCTGAGACTGAAATTAACTCAAACTAAACATTTTATAAATTTGTTCAAGTCTCTATCATTACCAGAAAATTATTCTCTTTTTTAAGTTCCAAGATATTTTAGTAGGATAAAGCCAACTTAAATAGGTAATTTTTTTTCCCCAGGGAAGATGCTGCCTCATGGTTCTCTAAGAAGGCTCAGATACGATGAAGTTAAATATTGCAAATCTAGTAACACTTGCAAGTTCACATTGAATTCCCCTGTGATTAGAGTCTCTTCTCCTCATCCCCCTCAGCCAAACCTCTTCTCTCCTCCCCATCCTCCTTAAGATCATTGTGTTTGCATCTGGAATGGTTTAATGAGTCTAGGTTGTCCATTTTTTTCAAAGTACCATTTGGACACTTATGTTTTACTGATGTGGACATGGAGGCACAAACTAGGTGGAAAGTCTTAGAATGAATTACAGCAAGGAAAGGAAAAAAAAACTTGAACAGCTTAAGTTTTGTACTACTTTCAAAATCTTAGAAAGATAATGATGGTTTCGATTTAGAAGAATGATAAATTGTAAAACTTGAATTTGTATATGAAGCATATTGTCTGCATCATAACTGACCTTAGAGGGATGACATGAAAACAAATTTCAGCTATTAAAGTGTTTTTGAAAGCATAAAATGACATATAATGAGATAGAAGACCCAGAAGATATAAAGGTAGTTCATAAATTTCAGAAATAGATAATACAAGGTCATACACACACACACATATATATATACATACATATCAATTTTATTAAAAAACTAAGCATTTAATTTTAGCAAGTAGACATTTAAATAAGTCTTTGTACTTAGATTTATCATTTCAGATGGAAATGTGAATCTACCTTAGAGTTGTAGTTATAAACAATTCATAGTTCACTGTAGTCATCAAAGTGAATTAAAAATAATTGACTGCTTAAAATTAAATTTTGACAACATCTTAATATTTGAAAAGTTTACCTGAACTTTATCTGGTCTTCATGCTGATCATATTGAAGGATACAAAGCTATTAAAATAACATTAATTTTAAATGAGGTTTTTGTTTTAATTGGCATTTGTTATCATATAGCCTGTCTGAATTTTTATCTAGCTTGCATTTTTAAGCCTCATGCACCAGTGTATTTCATGACACAGATGGATAGCCATCTGTATAATTATAACACACATATGAATTTCAATGAAATTTTGTCTAGACTGATATAAATGTAGTGAATGTGCAACACTTATGGTTCCCATGAAAGGATTATGTAAGCCTTTAATCCTTTAAAATACTGTAATATGATTTAGGGAATATCAACCAGTGATGTGATAGCTTAAGAAATGACTGACACCAGAAATATCACTCTAGATTCTACTCTCAGACCAGGAGCTAATGAAGTCAAAATTGATAATAAGGTGGAAGCAAAAGAGTCAATCCAGGAAAAATGTCCTCTTAATTTTATAACTTCCCCATCGGACTGGCACAAACATTTCATATATTATTTGGGACATAAAAACTTAAGTTCATCTTTAAGAGGAAATATTTTAGAAGTGTGCTTTTTCTAAATATATTCTAGCATATCATTCAGTATCCCCTTACAATTCTTAGTAGCCTACTGAATTGTTCTGAACTAAACTTTTTTTTGAGGGGGTAAGCAATAAGATCTGTATTAATAGCTAAAAATGCGCATAGCATTCTATACAGCTGACCACAGGTTCCATCCTGAAGACCCCAGATCTCAGCCTGCATGAAAATATAATGAAATTTTCTTCCTACTTTATCAGTCTCTGTTTCTCTCCATTCTCAGATATTCTTCTAAACACACTATAATTACTAGAATTTTGCAATCTTTTGCGCTCTCTTCTCTACATGTTTGTAACTATCATACTGTGATTGTTCACATGCAGTATACACCAAATGTTATTTAATTAATCCAGAGTCCTCTTACCATAATCAGTTGTCTACTTGCCAGTTTTCGACTTCTTACTCTTCTGAGGACAACCAAATTCAGATAGCTCTGGATGTTCATTTCCTTTCTCCGTTAGGAATTTAGCAAAATTTAAAAAAAAAAAAAAGAGTACCAGAGAGCAAGAAGAAAATCTAGAGCACTACCCAGTAGTGCTGAGCTGAGCTCCAGAGGTACCCAGGCACCCATTTTGATGCCCTTTCCTTTAATTAGGAAGCTTCAATTATTTACTGGTAAAGAAAATATTGTTTGTACCCCTTTACTTACAAATATGGAAACAGGGGAAAATGGTCCCTTGGTTGGAGAATGTTGCTTGGTAAGTCAAGCTATACCAAATCTAAGCACACTACACAAAGGATATTGACAGGACAAGGATTCATGCAGTGAGTAAATTTCTCCAGCAAACCTTACTTTATTCTTATCATGTGTCCCCTTTATATGATATCCTCCTCCCCAAATATATTCCTTTCTTGCAAATGGCACCATTAATTACTAAATAGTTTAAGCCATGAGCCAGGAATTATCATATATTCCTCCCTCTCCTTCATATTCTATCAATTACCTTGTCCAATCTGCCTGCAAAGTATATCTTAAATGTACCCCTGTATTTCCATTTCCACTGCCATTCCTCTGTCCACAGCCTATCATCATCTTTAACATTAACTATTAAAACAGCCTCCTGTATTTTTGGGTTTTTGATTTTTTTTTTTTGTCTCTGCCCATGCCCTCTCTAATCTATTTCCCCATGTAATGAGCAGCAAAAGTGACGAGCCTAAATGTAAACTGAATCTCCACTTCTTAGCTTAAAATTAGTGGCTTTCAGTGTACTTAAAAATAGCACTCAAACTTCTTAGAAAGGTGAATTAGACTTTAATATGAACCCTAATTTTCTCTCTAACCCTAATTATCTTACTCTTCTAGTGACCATTTGGTTTCTTTCTTATTCTAGAAAAGCTGAACTCTTTTCTGCCCCAGCACCTCATGTATCCACTCCCAATAATGTAAAAGTTGCCTCACCAAGAATATGTGCTGTCAGTCACCTATTTCAAACAGAAAGCTCTTTTTTAATCTTCAAAAAGACATTTTTATAACAATCCTATAGAAATTAGGCAACCTTTCACTTACTGCTTTGATACAATATTTTTGTCAAATCATTACTTTTATTTTTAATTGATTGTACAATGTAGTTTTAATAGTTACTATTTATCAATGTGTAATACTTTCTCTATTCCTTCACGGAAATGTGGGCTCCATGATCCCTGATGCCTTGACCAATGCTGACTAGTTATATGCTAATGATAAATATTTGTTAAATGAGTTACTGTGATTTGGATTTTTTAATTTTAAGTGAGTTTTCTTTCCAGTTTATTGGGGATAATTAACAAATTATATATATTTAGAGTTTACAATATATATTTAGAATGTACAATATATATATCCAAATACTGTGAAATGATTATGACAAGTTAATACCTTCATCTCCTCACATAGATACCTTTGTTTTTTCAGTGAGAACATTTAAGATCTACTTTCTTAGCAAATTTCAAGTATATAATACAATATTATTAACTGTAGTCACCAAGCTGTACATTAGGTCTCCAGAATTTATTTATCTTATAATTGAAAGCTTTCACTCTTTGATCAGTATCTCTCTGTTTCTCCCACCCCTGAGCCCCTGGCAACCACCATTCTACTATGGTTGTATGAGTTTGACTTTTTAAAATTCTACATGTAAGTCAGACCTATCTATAGTGTTTGTCTCTCTGTGTCTGGCTTATTTCACTAGAATAATGTCCTCTAGTTTTATCCATGTGACTATAAATGGTAAAATTTACTTTTTGTGCCTGAATAATACTTCTCTGTGTATGTATGTATGTATGTATCACATTTTTAAAACAATTGATCTGTGGATGGACATTTTTTATATTGTTTTCCTATCTTGGCTATTGTGAATAGTGTTGCAGTGAACATGGTAATGCAGAGATCTCAAGATCCTTATTTCATTTCCTTTGGATATATACCCAGAAGTGGGCTTGCTAGGTCATATGGTAGTTCTGTTAATTTTTTGAGGGTTTCCATAATGGCTATACCAATTTGCATTCCCCCAGTAGTGTACAAGGGTTCCCTTTTCCTTACATCTTTGCTAATACTCATTATCTCTTGTCTTTTTAATAATCTAACAGGTGTGATATATGGTTTTGATTTGTATTTCATTGATAAGTAGTGATTTTGAGCACCTTTTCTTACTATTGGACATTTTTATGTCTTCTTTGGGAAAATGAGTCATTTGTCCATTTTTTAAGTTGGTTTATTTGAGTTTTGTACTATTGAGTTATATGAGTTCCTTATATTTTTTATATTAACCCTAATCCAATATGTTATTTGCAAATATTTTCTCCCATTCCATAGGTTGACTTTTTGTTAGTTTTTGTTAATTTCCTCTGTTGTGTAGAAGCTTTTAATTTAATGTGGCCCCAGTTTTTAATTTTTGCTTTTGGTGTCACATCCAAAAAAGTTATCACTAAGACTAATTTCAGTGAACTTTACAAAGGAGCATGAACTGTGTAAACTAACTAAGATTTAAAAGTCATAAAGGGGGGTGCCTGGGTGGCTCAGTGGATTAAAGCCTCTGCCTTTGGCTCAGGTCATGATCTCAGGGTCCTGGGATCGAGCCCCACATCAGGCTCTCTGCTCAGCAGGGAGCCTGCTTCCCTCTCTCTCTGCCTGCATCTCTGCCTACTTGTGATCTCTCTCTCTGTCAAACAAATAAAATCTTTAAAAATAAATAAATAAATAAAGTAATTCCTAGTATTTCATTGAGAAGTATTTCATTAGCATAACTTATAGGTAATATTCAAAGCTCTAAAAGAGAATTTTTAAATTTAACATTAATAACTCTAATAATATATAAACATTTTTAAAGGGATACTAGATCTTGGGAAACTGAAATTTTCTATTTTTCTGTTACAGAGTAAGCAATCTGGTTTGAGTACACAGTTACTAGGGAGAGAAGTAGTTTCTGTGCTAAGCTCTTTATCACTTTATCACTATTTTCCTACTAATTTCAGTGTTTATGATCCTAACTCTCTCTTGATTCACAAAGTGATTTTTTTCTTTTCAAATTAATGCTGTTCCTGTGTCTTTCCTTTTGTTTCACTAGAAACTGTATTGTGTTCTTGCTATGTGTTTCCAATTAAACAATCATCATGGTCTGGGTGTTCTCAAGCATTTTTCTGCTATTGTCTTCTGAAGGTATTTCAAATGCTTCTTGGCCAATTTCATGGTTAAAAGAAAAGGAGAGCACATTTACAGCCTAAAATTAAAGTTTGCTTTGTTATTTCCAATTTACTGTCCTTCTAGGCTCTTTCTCTCTTTTAGAACTAATAGCAGTTTAGAGGTACCCAGATTAATATTCTATTGAAAATAATACATATTAACAAGAACAATTTCATTCATCTTTAATGAAATAGAACTGTGCTGTTGCCTATGATTCAGAAAAATTATATGTCTTTTTATTTACTTTCATTCTCCCATCATCTATCCGTTCATTTTCTCTTTGGAGTTTGTCCAGAAGTCTTTTCTTTACCCCACTGAAGGATGTATTTATTTAATAGTCTTCTGACCATAAAGCTTTTGTAGCCTGATTTTCATTGGTATTTTCAACTCATTAAGTTTTGGCAAGATAATATATTTCAGGAAAAAATTATAAATAAAAATACGTTGGCTGTAGTTGCTGAGGCTTGTCATCAATATCATAGCACATATAAAGATGAGACTCAGTCATTAAATAGAAACACTGATGAAGTCCTTCACTAAGGCATGTTTACTGGTATACACAGGATATCATGGCAGCCAATGTTTTGTTCGATAGAACATGTTTTCAGCCCATACCCCAAGCAGAAAATTGCTCCTCTAATGAAAAGGAGCCAGTGAGACAATATCCTTTATCCCTTTCATTTTTACAGTGTGAACTGGTCACAAAGGAGCAAAGGACTCATGTTCTGAACCCAGTGAACTAGGTTTAAGCGTAGAATTGTCTCAAGGGGTAAACATGGAGACCTTTAGAGACAATAAGTCACTAGCACAGGTACTCAGCAGGAGTGTTATTGGAACTAACCTACTCAGGAGTTGGTGAAGACTGTATACTTCAAATTAACGTTGCACAAATTCAGATATGGAGATTGAATTGTTCTGTAAATAATGATATGTTCCTGGAAGAAAGAGAATAACATAGGACAGGAAGAATTTGATGGAACAAATCAGTCTCAGTAGGATAAAACAAGGATGAGAAGAATCACAGTGAGCTCCAGTAAAATTCATTGTCTATCCACAGTAGCTAACACAGTCCTTGATGCAAAAGAGTTATCAAATATATATTTGTTCAGTAGAACAGTTAGTTCAGAATATAGATTATTAGTCACATTAGATTTTCTTCCTAGTGAAGAGAAAATTGAAAATTAATTCAGAATATTTGTATTTAGTATTTCGTTATGAATATAATATGGTTATACCATCAGAGCATAATGTATTTGATATTTGTTCTCTAGAGATAGTTCAAACATTCTTAATCTATTGTTTCTTGATTTAAAAAAAATCCAGACATATCTATATAATAATACTTGGCTTTGATGGATTGCTGTAAAGATTTTGGTAGCCAGAATTAATAAAGCATAGTAAGCTAAATTTCCTATAGAGTACTGCCTCAGGTAAGCTGATATCATATAGAGAAGGTTATGAGTCATGTACTAGTAAGTAAGGAGATTGTCTTAAGCACCATTAGGAGAAAACATGTCTGGTCATGATATATTCAATATGAACTAAAACTAAAATCTTATTATGAAAATACAAGTCCTGAGATAAGAGTTGATGGCAAGCTGTACTTAGGTTTTTCGGAATTTTACTTTATAAGTGTTTCTGTTTCCTTCAAAGACTTGTCTTAATCTGAAACATTTGAATATTTTATTTAGGGTTTGTTTTACTTTAGGAAAATTTCAGAGTTTCATTATACAAAAGAGACTTCACAGAAGATCTTATAGCATGGATTTTTAAAGCCATCTTTGGCTTTTTGAGACTTCTTTGTAAAGGGTATTGCTTACTTTATGCTATAAAAATGGACTGAAAAATATTTTTATCTCTACTAAAAGTACTTCTTTTGGAGAATGCCTCAGGAGCAATTGTAATGGTAATACTGTATCCACCGTTTAGCTACATATGCTACACCTTCTGTAAGGAGGAACCAGCAGTTTTAGATACAGTGTTTCGGGTAACACTGGAATCGAGGAACCTGAAGGAGAAGGTGTCCAGGATTGGTTATGGAGAGCAGTATGAGCAGAGACAGCTAAGTGCTGTAGCTAGGGGAGAAACTAGCAAGATCTAATATGTGGGGGAAAGTAGTTATAAGAGCAATGTGATAGATCTGAGTTATTTTTAAGTGATCTTCATAACATTTACTTTACAGTATTTTTGAGGCACTTATGTACTTGTTTTATGTAGAATAGTGACATGTGTGATATAGCTACCACATCTGAATAATTTTTAAATAAATTCTGAGAAGTTATATTCACAGATAAGATTACATATGGTAGTAGATTCTACAAGGGACCTGGAAAATGTGGGTGGTTAATTAATAAACATTTGTCATGTGGATGAATATAATATAAAATGTATATAAAATAAATTTTAATTTCACTGGTGGAGATGACAAGTTTGAAAATACTACCATTATTGCTCACATCAAGATACACATATATAAAGCCTTGACCTGAGAGTAAGCTACTTAAGGGAAAGAAAGTAACTTACCTTTGTGTGCCAAACATGTGACTCTCCTTTTCATTATTAAACACACACACACACACACACACACCCTCTTTGCTTTTGCTAAATTTAAACAATCTTTCACATTTCAGTTGTTTCCAATTGCCCAAGGAGCCGTAATGCCTCCTTTAGGTGACCTTAAGAGCTAGAGTCCAATTCATTTTGAGATGTTTACGTTTTTAGAGTAAATTTGTGTTTCTCATTAAAGATTATGTTGTCATCATGCTATAGCACCCTAAGAATGATTATAGTGGCCTTTTTGTATTTTTTTCTAAATATCTTTCCCAAATAATACCATTCTACTCCTGTTTTTTCCATCTCATTTTTCCTCAACCAGATCATTTCAACTAGCCTGTACTTTAAAAAGCCTGTTAATAAAAACATTTAGTGAAATAACTCACAATGAGATACCACCTCACAACCATTAGAATGGCTACTATTTAAAAAATAATGGGCGCCTGGGTGGCTCAGTTGTTAAGCGTCTGCCTTCGGCCCAGGTCATGATCCCAGGGTCCTGGGATAGAGCCCCGCATCGGGCTCCCTGCTCAGCAGGAAACCTACTTCTCCCTCTATCATTCCCTCTGCTTGTGTTCCCTCTCTCACTGTGTTTCTGTCAAATAAATAAAATCTAAAAAAATAAATAAAATAAAAAATAATGACAAGGGTCAGTACAGAGAAATTGGAACCCTTGTGCACTCTTGTTAGGAATTTAAAATGGTGTAGCTGCTGTAGGAAGTAGTATAGCAGTTCCTGAAAAATTAAAAATAAAATTACCATATAAAACAGCAATTCCATGTTTGGGTATATATACAAAGTAATTGAAAACCAAGTCCTGAATAGATATTTATACACCCATGTTCACAGTGGCATTATTTGCAATAGCAAAAAGATGGAGGCAACCAGAGTGTTGACAAATGAATGGATAAACAAAATATGGTATAAACTTACATTAGAATATTTCTTAGGCTTAAAAATTATGTTCAGACACATGCTATACCATAGATGAATGTTGAAGACATTATGCTAAGTGAAGTAAAGCAAACAAAAAAGAACAAATTCTATATGATTCCACTTATATGAGGTGCCAAGAGTAGTCAAACTTACAGAGGCAGAAAACTGAATAATGGTTGTCAGGTACTAGGGGTGGAGAGAATGAGTAGTTGTTTAATGGGTTTAGAGTTCCAATTTTGAAAACTGAAGAGTCCTGTGGGTTATTTGCACACAGTATGAATGTACTTGAAATTATCGGAATGTACACTTAAAAATAATTAATGTGATAAATTTTATGCTATGTGTATTTTACCATAAGTTAAAATAAACAATAAATAAATTAAAAAGTGAGATTAAAAAATGGACTTCAAATAATTATGAGAATGACCAAGAATAGCTAATTGTTTTTATCTCATCACTGTATCAATATGCCAAATTTTGTTTTTTCTTATTACATAATATTTTTAATAAGTCTGTGCTTTTAATAATTTAATAACACTATGCTTTTATATTAATATTTGGTGACTACCTATCAGCCAAGTTAAAGGTTTCATTTGAAGTTTTTCATTTCTCAGTATTATAATTATTCATCAATGTATAGAATCATTCATTTGCCATTTATGTCCAATAAACATACATATATATGCAGACACTTTATAGTTAACACAATATAACATGGTGATTGCAACTAGACTTTTTTTTTTAATTTTATTTATTTGACAGAGAGAAGGAGAACAAGTAGGGCAAGTGTCAGGCAGAGGGAGAAGGAGAAGCAGGCTTTCCACTGAGCAGGGAGCACAACATGGGGCTCAGTCCCAGAACTCTGGGATCATGACCTGAGCCGAAGGCAGATATTTAACTGACTGAGCCACCAAGCCAACCCTGCAACTGACCTTTTAAGATTGGTAAAAAGAAATATTGATAAACATGCATATAATTTTAGATCATTTTTTGGAAGATAAACATTAACGTAAATTTACTGGCTAATTTTGATTTCACAAAAAATAGTTATTATATGCTTTTGTTCAACTATATTCTCTGTGCAATGTCAACATTACACTGTTGTGTAGTACATGCATGATGTTCCCTATAGAAGTTTCTCAAGAATCAGGAAGCAGAAAGCAGAATCTCAAGTTCCGAAATAAATTATTTAAACCTCAAAGAAAATGATGCTGACCACATATATAATCATGCATAGACTCTAAGAAGGGTTGAGTGCCTTGAAATTTATATTTTATTATTTAATAAAGCTTACCGAAACAGAGAAGTCATTTCAGATAGTACAGTTGCCTGGGATATTTCATAGAAAATGATTTTGTAGTCATTATACAGCAATATTTTTTAGGTGTCATCAGATAAGTACTATTCGTTCTCTTCTATCTGAATTTCCCTGAGATACTCATATTATTCTTCAGAGAGAGAGAGAGATGTGTTTACTAATAAAACACAGCATGTTACAAAAGAATAAAAGATACACCCTTTAAAATATGTATAATTTCCTATAATCAATCATTAATTTGTGGCCACAGCTGGATTATAAAATTATTTACAGAAGAGTCTTATTCTATATGCTTTCAGAATGCTAATTAAACAGAATAAGTTGAATGCATTATATTTTATATCTAGTGAGAAAAGGGACCTCACATTCGTCATTTAGTCAAAATGACTATAATTTTCAATGCAAATTGTGGGAGAATGTGTGTGGTTTGGGAATTTGATTGTGGAGAAAAATATTAACTACAGAATTACATAAGTTGTGGACGGTATTTCCAGCTAATGCTTGTAGAACCAGAGCTCCCATCTATAAAGAAGTAAACAAAATGCTGGCAATTTATTTTTCTGGAAGATGATCATTAAGGTAACTATCAATAATCTGTTTATATTGGTACCATTTTTATGCTCTAAAAAACTGAAGGAGGAAATCTCATTAAGGCTATGAAGGTATCATCATCCTATACCTGCACTTTCATTCTTCTTATAACGGGTATTTGTTGAATGCCGATAGTGTGCAAGCACAGTTTTACATTGTGGGAATGTAAACATGAGTAAGGAGAACATAGGGTGGATGCAGAGAGGACAGCTATGAGCTTAGTAACTGGGAGGACTGCTGAAATGATATTTAAACAGACTTATTTGAAGTAAGTCATGTAGGACCCACTTGAGCACCTATAGTGGAGGTGTTCCAGACAGAACAGCAGGTACAAAAACCCTGAGGTGAAGTTATCCTTTTCATGTTTAAGAGAATAAGGGAACTAGGAGGGCTAGAGCTGCATGAAAAATTAATGCATAATGCATGGCCATGTAAACCATGTTGAATTTTACTCTAAGTGAAAGTCAAAGTCATTGAGATGTTTTGAGAAGAGCAGTGAAATAATGTGAATTATATTGTAATAAGATTATTCTGCTTTGTGTCTTGATAACAGATTGTATGTGTTAAGGGCAGAAGAGGAGAAACGAGTTTTATAATAGTCTCCTTTCTAGGACAGAATGGTGACTTGGATTCATGTGTTGGGTGAGAAGTGGTTAACTTCAGGAGTTTATCAAAGGTGAAGTCAACAGTGTTTGCTAATAGATTAGATGTATAGTATGAAAAGAGGAGCCAAGCTTTGGCCTGAGAAAATGGAAAGCTTGAGTTGCCGATTATTGAGATGAGAAAGAAAGAAGAGGTGATTTCGGGAGGAGACTCTAGGAATTGGCTTTGAGCAAAATATATTTCTGACATAGTATTATATTATCTAATCAAGCAGTTAAGAAGGCAATTGCATGTACAGTTCTAGATAATATGAAACATAGTGGTCCAACCTGGAGATAGGCATTTTGTAGCTATCAACATACAGATGGTATGTAATTTATGAGATTAGATAAGATTACCTAGTGAATTAGCGTAAATAGAAAAGAGAAAACATCTAAAACATGAGCCCTGGTATCATTCTGAACTTTAGAGATTGGGAAAGTGAAATGGCAATATGTAATAAAGTAGAAGGAGAACTAAGACAGAGTTTTATTTTCAGGGCTGCTTGGTACAGTTGGGCACATTGGGTCTTGTAAAAGGATGACTGCCTAGAAGCTAAGTGGTGAGTAGAGGCTGAAATCTAACATGTATCTGACTTGCCAAACCCTAAGTTCTTGCTGAGAGCTACATCTACCATAAGAAAAGGTATCTTATGGTAATTCAAACATAGTTGTCATGTAAGCTACTGGAACATCTAGTTGTTATAAAAGTTAGGTGAAGAGAATACTTTAAGACAGATTGAGCACCACTGTCAAATGGTCAAATGCTGTGTATCATTAAGTAAAATGATGTTTAGCAATTGACCACTGCACTTGAATACATGTAGGCCAATCATGGAAGCCTTATTTGGGGAAAGGAAAAAATTAAAAAAGAGGAAATGGGCAAAATTAATACTTGCAAATGTTTGGGGAAAATGTTTTGCTGTTTAAAGGGGAGCAAAGAAGGTGCCTGGGTGGCTCAGTGGGTTAAAGCTTCTGCTTTCAGCTCAGGTCATGGTCTCAGGGTCCTAGGATCAAGCCCTGCATCGAGCTCTCTGCTCAGCAGGGAACCTGCTTCCCCCTCTCTCTGTCTGCCTCTCTGCCTACTTGTGATCTCTCTCTCTCTCTGTGTCAAATAAATACATAAAAATCTTAAAGAAAAGGGAGGGAGCAAAGAAAATCACTTGATGCCGGGAGGCAGATAAGGGGTTCAGTAAAGAAAAGAATACAATTGTGTATGCTAATGGACAAGTAAACTGTAATATAAATTAGGAAGATAGGAATACAGTTACCATCCTTTTGTGCTCAGGAGGTGATGGGAGCTGTACAAAATTGGAGCAGTTGGCTTTAGAAACAAAGTTAAACATGACACCAAGAATAACTTAAGGAAGGCTGAGTTTATGACTGCAGCTGTAGAAAGGGTAGTGGATATGGTTTGGGGAACCTGTGGATATTATCTTCTGAATGCTTTAATTTTTCTCAGAGAAGTAGAAAGGAAGAATCATGAGCTTAGTAAAAGGAATTAGGATTTTATAGAGGTTTGATTAGAAAGTAAAAGTTGTAAAAATATTTTCCTGGGGAAGTAGAAAGTGAATGCTATAAGGTGTATTTATGGACCTATATAAAGTTACTGGCTGTAAATATAAAATGATACCTATATTCATGGTTTATTTCTCCTCTAAAGCTATATTCACCTGGCTTGATTCAGACAGAGAAGGTGGACTGGAATTTTAGCCACGTGGGTATAATGAAGGGTATATGCGGTAGAGTCAATGTAATGATGAACCATTGGATCTAAGCTCCTGTGAGAGGGGGAAGAGTGAACATCTTTTGGAGGCAGGACAATGAAAAGATTGAAAATACCAGTGGGGTCAAAGACTTTGGAGTTTGAAGTATGAGAAGGAGTAATGCTTGAAATCTAGATGGTAGTGGACAAAGACCTGAATACTGGGAATTGAGATTGCCTTAAGGGTTCAATTTTCGCCCTTTTAATTATGGGCTTATTGAATATGAAGTCACTGTGGAATACACATGTGGAGAACAGAAGAGAGCAATATGGTAGGAGGCAGAGAATTGTGAGTGTCAGTGTTTAGATGGGAGCAAATGTAACCAAGATCACATTAGGAAGTACAATTTCAAGAAACACCCTTATCTTGAGATTTCTTTAGAAGGAGAACACTGGGTAGACCTAGAAGATATACTTGGGATTTATGAAGAAACTGGTACAGGAATCATGGAGGCCATCTTTTACCAAATGCTTTTACATAAAAAATCAGGGCAGAAAATTATCCATTAGATTAAGATACAAGGAAGTTTTGGGGAAACAGTGAAGTAGCTAGGACAAAAATTAGTTTGTAAGTGAAAGAGAAGTAGGAAAGAACAGACTGTAAATGAAAACAACTCAAAAAGTTTGGCCGTGAAAGGATGGAAATAGATGACAAGGTAATTGGCATGAGTTGAGGCTGGGAACGGCTTTTCTTTAGAGATTAAAGATGAACATTTAAAATACTGAAATGATGTAATAAAGGATTTTAAAAAGAGAATAAAGAGAGAAAAATCCCCAAGGAAAAGGAAGAGAATCACATGACAATCATTGCACATGGCGGAGTGGAATTTAGCAACAGTGTTCTGTGCTCTTAACTAACTACATGACATAATTCTAAACAGGAAATAGAGACCAGTAAGGCATTTAATGCAGAGAAGTCATTTGTGACTTTAAAAATATCAATAAAAAATTGAGCAGATATGAGTTTAGAATCAAATGAGAAACTTTCAGAGAAATTTAAAAACAACAAACAACAACTTATTTTGTGGTTCTTAAATTGATTAACCAAATGCATACCAACAAATATTAAACAGACGCAGACATTGCTCAAGGTAATACACTTTTGTTTTATGTCTTCACTAGCAATAACTTGTATTTATTCCTAAAGGGGAAAAATAATATATCATAGATCCTGGAGCTTTTGTCAGAATGATATGTGTATTATCCCTATCGTCCTAAATCTTACAAGTTTTATTCCAGTATGCACAGCTGCTAAATCATTATTCTATGTATGAGTAATTGTTGCAGATGTTCATACTGATTAATGAGGAACAGCTATATTTATGGTGGTTTCAGTGTGGCAACTATACAACTATGACTGCTTTTAAGACAAAGGGCACTGTGATGTGCTACTAGAATATGAGGTTCCTTGTTGACTGCCATTCTTTACTACTTTTAACTTGCAGTATTTTTTCCTCAGTCCTGCTCTCTCCCACCCACTGGCATGACTCTATCCTCATTTTATACCAGAGATTTTTTTTTTCTGAAGGGGTTACTTTCACATTAGCCTTAGGCATATCAAATGTTGCAGATAAGTTTTGGTCTCTCTTAACGTCAAATTCAATGGCACCAACAAAAGTGATCACCAACAGGTGGTTCTTTGAGGGCCTATTTTTTGTCCTTCCAGTTGTCAACTATATCCTATTTGGTTGTTAACATTTTTTTTTTAATTGATTGACTAGGAAATAGGCCTTTAGAAAAAAATTGAACAGATGGATAAGTTTGGTCAAGGAGGCAGCATTAAATGCTCCACAGAGCAGATTATTTTTTATTTTATGTGTCAGTTTTTTTGTTTAATTTGAATACAGTTCTGACTCTTTACCAGTTGTAGGAAGACCACTAGACCCTGGGATCATGGCCTGAGCTAAGGACAGATGCTTAACCAACTGAGCTACCCAGGCGCTTAGAGCCACAAACTGTTGTAATACTGAAAACTTTTTGCTCACTTCACAAGAACTAGTTGTGCCCCTTTGGTAACAATAGCACTTTTATTGAGTAAAATAACATAGGTCTCTTGAAACTAAATTTTATGTTCAAGTTCCAGGGATGAGTTCTTCAACTTTATGATATTTTAAGAATGATAGGATAGGTTATCCTGGTGATGGGTGTTGAGGAGGGCATGTATTGTAATGAGCACTGGGTGTTAAATGCAAATAATGAATCGTGGAACACTACATCAAAAACTAATAATGTACTCTACGGTGACTAGCATAACATAATAAAAAAAAAGAATGACAATCTAGATACTCTATTAAAGATTATTGATCACATACTACATCTTGCTGAATTAAATGCCAGAGTGAGATGCAGGCCCCTATAACTTACATTCTTGAGAGGGAGGTACTGTGAACACATAAAAAAATTAGGGGCAAAAGAAAGTGGGAACAAGTGTTATGGTATGGACACTAATTTTAGGGGCCACAGAATGACTCCTCTGTTATTAACTGTGTACTCTGTGAGTCTATTAACCTTTTGAGCCTCCTTTCCTCACCTTTACAGTGAAACTAACAGCCACTCTCCAATTTACAGCAGATTTGAATTCAAAGCAGAAATGAGACAATATAGGTGATAACACTTTGCAAGCTGCCAAGCTCTGTACCAGCATATGCTGTTGTACAGGCAGAAATACAGTCCTATTTTAAAGCAGAGAACGAGCAGCAGGAGATGGAACTGTCAAAGCAATGAAACTTTGGAAAGATAAGAGGGACATAAGCTGTGATGTCCCTTGCTTTTCCAGAAGGTCCCAGAGTTGGAGAGTTATGAGCAAAGGTGCTTGTCTTCATGCCAGTCAGAAGGGCACTAGGACCTGGAGGAGAGCTCAGAGTACAGCCTGAACTGCTTTGTGAATAAGGGGCCCTGGAAGGAACTGGATTCATCTCTTCTCCACATGGGAGAGGCAGGGAGGTTGTTGAGAGTATCACGTTGAGAAGTACTGAAGAATATCTAAAGTGATACTTACAGACAAGGAAGAAATAATCTAGTCCAAATATGTTTTGATGGAACAGAGTATAAAAAAAACAGTAATGCATTTCATAATGTTAATTAGGAGGCTGAGGAGATAGAAGTGAATTTAGGCTGTGTGTTGCTGGCATCAATGTTTATAGCAGTAACAGCAGCTGCTTCAATCTGTGGGGATCCCTCTTGGGCACAGGATTTTAGCTGGTGTCCCAGTGAGTATTTCCAGCCCAGCAGTTTAATCATTTAATCCAAAGCTGATCCTGAGAGCCTGGCCCATTGCCTTTGATCAACCAACCATTGCTTGGCAGCCCTCATTTGACTTTGTTGCCTGTTGGGCACCTTCCTGTGTTATTTACTTTCTGTGTCATGGGCTTGATTTGTTGGCATATTCTCTCTGCTCAACATAATCTCTGGACATGACGTCCTTGCCTCAAATAAGAATATCTATAAACTTGGCTGACAGCATTTTCAGTTTAGAGATCAAGTGTCTATGAAAGAGGAGGAGATAGGTAATTGTCATCACTAGGTAGCAAATGAACACTTTTAGACAAAGCTAACAGTTCCTTTGGCACCATGTAAAAGGAGAAAAGCTAGCCAGGTAATAATGTAATTCATTGCACCTGAGTAAAGAATTTGATGGCTTGTGAAATACTCTGTATTTTTTTTTCCAGAAACATTAGTCTGTGTCCATAGCCCTTGCTTCTTTATAACTGTTTTTTTAAGAAAGAGAAGAAAGTGTTTATTGATGAATGCAGACACTTGTCTTGCAAAGCCAAGATTAAAAGAACTGAAAAAAAGAAAACACTTTGAGCATAATAAACAATTGTTCCTAAAAATTTCAATAAGTAAATAGAATAGAGATTAAAAGCAGGATTCTGGAGCTAGACTCTAGATTTGAATCCAGCTCTGCAACTTACTAGCTATGTGAGCTTGCTCAATTACTCAACCTCTGCAACACTTTTTCCTTATCTGTAAAATAGAGATCATAATAGTACCTATCTCAACATAGGTTATTGTAAAGAGAGTTTCTGTTTAATAGGATTGATATGAGGATTAAATTGGTTGATATACTTAAAGCTCTCTGACAAGTACATGATATAGAGTAATTAAGTATTGATTTTTTCTAATATAAATAAATTATACATTTTAGGTGGATAGATTTTCTGACACTTTTAACTATGTCAAAATAGTCAAGAAATAGCACTTTAAGGATAACCAAGAATATTCCTCTAACAATATCCTGGGATTTTTTTAGCTTCTGTTAAGATGTTATATGGCATTATATTTTTGTTTAGGTATAAGGGACATCCCTCTTTGGATTACCATATTTTCTGAAAGACTGAGTTTTTGCCAATAGTATTATCATAGCTTTTGTAAATTGAATTTTAAGAGGCATTTGTACATGTTCTGATTGGTAGATACTCATACCATTTACACCTACTGTTGAATATGTTAAATATCACCCTGTATTAGTCACAGGTCTCTGAAGACTTATGTCTATATCTATAGACATACACACATACATCCTATATATTTTTATAGAAAGATAAAGATTTATCTTAAGGAAATGGCTCACCCGAGTATAGAGAATGGCAAGTACAAAGGCAAAAGTTGCAAGTTAGGCCAGTAGGCTGGAGACCCAGGGAAAGCATTACAGTGTGAGTCTAAAGGAAGTCTGCTGGCAGAATTCCCTTTTGCTTTGAGGAGGTCTGCCTTTTCCTTAAGTCCTTCAACTAATTGAATGAGGCTCACCCACATTATAGAGAACAGTCTGCCTTACTCAATTGACTTAAATGTTAATCCCATCCAAAAAAATCCTTTCACAAAAACAACTGTGAGATTTGACCAAATACTGGTACCAGGGCCTAGCCAAGTTGACACATAAAATTGACTATCACACTCCATATACTTCATATGGAAGTATATTGTAAAAAAACAAAGGCTAAGTAACTTTTAATCTTCTTTGAAAAATATGATTTATACATGCAAACTAACCAGAAAAAATATGCAATGATATAAAATAAAGTGCTGAAATTTATTGAGTCATAAGGACAATAGGAATTAATAGAAGACAAATTTCTATTTCTATCTGACATTATTTTGGAGAAATTGCCTGGAGAGAGAAGACACTACTTCTTGCTTAAATGTAGGGAAAATTCTACTACTGAAATTACATGTATATTTTAGTAGTAAAATTTAGTTTTAGTCCTTATAATATAAAAAGTGTTTAAGCCATGTTACAGAGGGTTCCTGGGTGGTTCAGTCGGCCAAGTGGCTGTCTACTGCTCAGGTCATGATCCCACAGTCCTAGGACTGAGTCCCACATCAGGCTCCTAGCTCAGCCAGGAGCCTGCTTTTTCCCTCTGCCAGCTCTGCCTGCCACACCCACCTGCTTGTGTGTGCACGCTCTCCCTCTCTCCCTCTCTCCCTCTCTCTCTCTCTCTGACAAATAAAATCTTTTAAGAAAAGAAAAGCCAGTTACAGAGTGGTAGAATTTTTTGGCCATACTGTCACCTGTAGATTCAGATATTGGGCCGACCATTTACTAGAGAAGTAGCATAGGCAAATTAATCTCTCAGTTTTTCAGTTTCATTATCTGTAAAATAATAATGTACTTACCACAGTATTTCCATGAAAATTAATAGAGATAATACATATAATATACTTAGAGTCTGGCCTTGAGCACATACTCAGAAATACTGTGATTGCGATGATCTTAGTTATCAATTGTATTGCTTTCAAAAACAGAAAGAGAAAATTGAAGTAATGTTTGACTGCCAAAAAAAAGTGCACTAAACTCATTTGTAAGATTCAGTTGTAACATTCAAATGGAATAGAAATAATTTCACTCTTTTATTTGATATAAAAGAAAGGAATTCTTTGTAGTTACCTCCCAGCACAAGCTATTCAAGTTATCTAAGGGCATGTTCTGTTTTAGGAAAGAAAAACTGAAATAACCAGTGTTCAAAGGAGCCAGCTGATTCTTCTTATTCCTCTAAACTTGTCTGCAAAATCAGTGGAGAATGTGGCATATGGTGGTCATTACTGATTGATGGGATTTTTGCCTTAAGCTTAGAAATATTCAGAGAGAAAAGGAGATAACCTTTATTGTATGGAAGAAGTGCTCCTCAACATCATTATTTTATCAATATAATACTCATTATAGAAAAAAAACAGTATATTTCATGAATCACTCTCAAGTTTCAAACTTAGAATTGAGTTTGTAATTGTAAAATAAATCATATTAACACTTTCCATTGAACTTTTCCAGTTCTTGGTTATGACTTATATTTGTAACTTGACAAATCATATCAAACAAATCATTTGGACACAGTATCTCTTCTTTGTTTTGTGTGTGTGTGTGTATCTACTTTATTGCAAGTGTTCTTTTATTTCACCCAGAAATTTTTTTCAGATGAGCACAATTATACTGTCTTACTACTTTTTCCACCCGTAGTTTGACCATTTATCTTCTTCCTACTTGTTTATTTTTACTTTTAAAAAGTTGTATGTGTTAACTGATAAAAATTTAGGTTTTCTAAAATCTTCCACATAGTCTTTATTATAGTAGGATTTATTTTCCCTGTGAGAACTGGGCTTAACATTTAAAAAATCCATCGACAAGATTAGATTTGTGTTAAAAATACTTATTTTGAATTGAAATAATGTTCATGTTAATACACTAATATCCACATGACTGAACAATAATGTTTTGAGACACTGTGTTTCTGACTAGGGAATCTGCATCTAAACAAATAGTTTAAAATTCAGTTTCTCTGAATGGTGAAATTCTAGCACAGTGCATGGTACAGTATGGCAAAAAGTGTGTTTTAAAAATAGACATGAGCTTTTTAATTCTCAAATTAGCATTTAGAAATAAGTATTCCATTTTGAATTGTACAAGTTATAGATTATTATAGGAGAAAGAAGGAAGAAAAGCATAATGCTTGATAAAGATTACTAGAATTGGAATTTGACATTATTTGGCAACAATGAAAATATAAAAATTGTATAGTATTAGAAGTATTAGATGTTGTTGATAAATAATTAACTTTATCCAAAGAGAGGTCTGGTCTTTGTCTGTATCCTGGAATGATCTCTAAGCCCTTGAAATACCTAAGGAGAATATCTTTGTTTACCTGGCATCTTTGTGCCACATTAGATAGTCTAACAATATGATTTAGGGTGAGGGCTAGAGACTGAGGTCAAACATGTGGGTGGCCAATCAAGTTTAAGAGAACAAGCCCAAATGAAACTAGACTCCAAGATTTTGATATAATTGACTAGTTGGAAGTATTCTATATGCATTGTCACACAGCAATGATGAGACATTAGCATTGTCAATGACCCTAATGAGTAAGGACAATTGAAAGCTCCACATGTGAAACTTTCCTGGATTCTTCCCCATGCATCTCTTCCACTGGCTTATTTTAGTCTGTTATTCTTTTGCTGTAATAAATTCTAACCATGAGTACAACAGGTCTCAGTGACCTCTATGAATTCTTAATTATCAAAACTAAGAGTTGTCTTGGGGACCCCCAGACTGGCATTGGTGTCAGAAGTGAGGGTAGACTTGGGGACTGTTCTCTAACTTTACAGATTTTTTTGTGATTTTTCTGTCTCTTTGTCACTGTTTAGAACCACAGGGCAGCCCTGAAGTTCAAAACATAATATGTTTTTCTTTTTTTTCATTTCCTACTATTACAGATAAAGATATTTATTGATGGTCTGTTATCTTGGTCAGCTCTATTTAATATGCCGCAATATGTTATCAAACATAATACTGAAAGTTGTTTGGTTTTGTTTACTCATAAAAGAAATTTAAAATTAAAGGCTTGATTTGAATTGTCTGAATTGTATTTACAAAATTTAAGTGGTAAATAAGTGAGAAGACCTCCTTTTTCACAGTGTGTTTTAGTTTTCCTGATGATTTTTAATTTATCAAAATATCCTTCTCCATATATTTGATTCAAGAAAACATTTTATTTAGCTTTTTGTGTTGACTGTTTTCATATTTCATAGCAATTATTTAGAAAAAAGAGCCCATTGTTTTCTTCCCATGGACCCGATTTTTCTTTCGTTGGCACATAACAGGGCTTAAAAATAAAAGCTCCTCATCGTAAAAAAGGACCAACTTCATGCTAAGTAGATTTTATTCCCTCACATTAGGCTTTTGGCAACTAAAACAAACACTTCATTGATTTTATGTAATCCTCTCCCAGACAAGAAAACAATGAGCAAATAACAATGGAAATAGTCTTAAAAGTTAGTCTTCTAATAAGAAATAAAAGTAGTAAAACAAGTGGGTTTATTTTTTTCATGAACTAATCCATTTCTAGACTTAATATAGTTTTCTCGAATATTAAAAATTGGATAATTTAGAAATTACACATTAAAAAAGAGTTTTTGATATTGTGTTTCTTTGAATTTAGTGTCTTAAATAGAGCAGCCATTTATGCTTCAGTTTTGTGTGTGCACTCATGCTTTGTGTTTGTGTGTGTGTGTTAGTTTTCTGTGGCTGTTACAAATCACCACTAATGTGGGACACTTGGGTGGCTCAGTCACTTAAGCATCGGACTTTGGCTCAGGTCAGGATCTCAAGGTCCTGGGCTCAAGCCCCACCATCAAGCCCCACCCTCAAGCCCAGGGCATTGAGCCCCACATCCACCCCTACCTCTAGCTGAGCCTGGCTCTGCGATCAGTGGGGACTCTGCTTCTCTCTCTCTCCGCCCCTCCCCCTACTCCTGTGTGTCCACACACGCTCTCTCTCTCTCTCAAATAAATAAAATCTTTAAAAACAAATAAGCAAATTGCCACTAATGTGGTGGCTTAAACAAATTATTATCTTACCATCCCAAAGCCCATGAGTCTGAAATGCCACACTCCCTCCAAAGATGCTAGGGGAGAATCCATTCCTCATCTTTTCCAGCTTCTGATAGCTCTATGGCTCTAATCTTTGCCTGGGTGGATAGATACAGTGCTTCTCTTTGTATATATAAAATCTCTCTTTGCCTCCCTCTTATAAAAGCACATATGATTGCGTTTAGAGTTCATCCAAGTAATCCAGGCCATTATACCTACCTCAAGATCCTTAAATTCACTATATTTATAAATCCTTTTTTCCATAAGGTGTCATTCACTGGTTTCAGGGATTAGGACCTGATTTTTATTTGGGGGTGAGGGGTGCATTCTCAGCATACTGTGGTATATATCCTTATAACTTTTTGTGTTCTTTGGAATGCCAAATCTATATTAAGCTAACAGTATTAAGCCTTTTCTCTGTGTCTATTAGGCGATAAAGTTCTTTTAAATTATGGCTCTACTTTGTACTTATCCTATTGCTATGTGCTCTATATGAACAAAAATATTTCAAGTATAAAGTAAATATAAGTTTTGTTAAGAATTTTTTTAGAAGAGATCTATTTCTAGAGAAAGGTGAATGGATAGAGCCCCATTATTCAAGGAAAGAAAAACAAAGACCTTGTTAACATTTTCCCTAAAAGTTCTAAGTAACACTTAGAAGAAATAATAGCTTTCATTATAAAAAATTATCTGAATTTTATCAAATATACTTTTTTTTTTTACTTTTATCTCAAAATTTCTTTCTTCCTATCTCTAGACTTACTTTAGAAATATTAAAATTAAGTTAACTTTTGGTACTTCCAATTACCTTTTCAAAATTAATAATCAACTCTAACACCCTGTGGTAAAATCTTGTCTGCTAATGTATGATTTCAAAAGCATTACTAGAACATCCATATTAGTTTATTCTTATATTTCTACCTGGAGAGGGACCTCTACTAGTCATATATAAAAGTCATAACGTACTCAAAATGAATACATTAAAGGAGATTTATTTTCTATCAGTAGGGACTGGGCCTTTATTGTTTTGAGATTATACCCTTGTGGTTGAAAATGTATGATTTTTGCTTCTAGAAGAAATATGGGACTAAAAAATGATAGCTATGCTATAAAAGTACAATGAAAAAATGAGAACAATTAAGAAGATGATAGGGACTGCCTTTGTCAATTTACTTCTCAGTATGGCAGACTAAAATGCTGGCTAGGTTTTCATATGAAGATATTGTAAATATTTATAAATTTATAGTGATAACTAGCATGAATACTTATGTGGGAAAATATCTCTTCCCTGAGTGTGCTGATTTAGTTGTTGGTGTGCAGCAGAATTGCCTTAGAGGGTGGCTGTGCCTCTTAGTACTCATCTAAAATACTAAGCGGAAAAAGTGACAGTGCAATCTTTCCTTGTCAGCCATCATGTGGGTTTATTAAGAAATTTTATGCATCTGGTTATGTGGGGAATGCTTACTCTGGTGGCCATTTTGAATGATTTGCTAAGGAAAACCTAACTTAAGATCTAGATACTTCTGTTCATCAAATCTTCTTATGCAAAAATATATCAGGCTAGAGTAGAGTTATTTTAAAAAAATCAAAATTTAAGTGAAGCATTAGAAGCACTATCTAAATGAAATTATAATGGAAAAAGAGAGAGAGAACAAAAAGAAATAATTGGACAAATTTGTGAGGAAAAAATCATTTATATCCATGTTGTTGCAAATGCCAAGATAGAGCTAGAGAATATATAACATGGATAGAACTAGAGTGTATTTTGCTAAACGAAATCAGTCAGAGAAAGACAAATACCATATGATTTCATTTTTATGTGGAATTTAAGAAACAAAACAGATGAACTTAAGGGAAAGGAAGGGAAAATAAACTAAGATAAAAACAGAGAGGGAAACAAACCATAAAAGACTCTTAACTATAGAGAACAAACTGAGGATTGCTGGAGGGCAGGTAGGTGGGCAGATGGGGTAAATGGGTGATGGTCATTAAGGGAAGTACTTGTAATGAGTGCTGGGTGTTATATGCAAGTGATGAATCATGAAATTCTACCCCTGAAACTAATACCATACTATATTTTAACTAACTTGAATTTTATAAAATCTTGAAAGAAAAAAAAATTATTGTACTGGATTTGTTTTAAAGTTCTATTTATTAGATACTGGATTTTTTTTTTAAGATTTTATTTATTTATTTGACAGAGAGAGAGAAAACACAAGTAGGCAGAGAGAGAGGGGGAAGCAGGCTCCCTGCTGAGCAGAGAGCCCCATGCGGGGCTCGATCCCAGGACCCTGAGATCATGACCTGAGCCAAAGGCAGAGGCTTTAACCCACTGAGCCACCCAGGCACCCTAGATACTGGATTTTAAATAAATGATCTTATTTTATTAATGCCTTTTAAAAGAAGTAATCTTAAAAAAAAAAGTAATCTTATTCTAGGAGAGTTTTGTTCTCTAAAACAACAATTGCAGTTAGTAGAAATGAGCTCAAATCAGAATTTTCAGCTTAAGTCTTATATTCAAAATGTGAATATATTTTAACTGCTCGGCATCGGGAAACTTGCTTTGAATCTATTTCACCTTTTATTTTTTCAATATATATACTCTTCCTTTTTAAATAGAGTAAGTCTACCAAAATGAAATCAATTTACCCCTAAAATTAATATATCCGATTAATCTTTATCTATAGGTATTTATGTTAGAGGTTTGCATTCATAACTTAAAATAGTTACCATACACACCACTATTTACTAAACACCTAATATGTGAAAGCCACTGTGACAAATGTTTTGCCTGTATTATGTCAAGCAAACTGGATAATCCTCTGAGACAAATACTGAGGAAGAGCTCTATTTTACACTTGAAGAAACTAAGGTTTAAAGCCTTTAGGGGTCAGAGATCTACCACATAGAATAACTAACAATTTCATAGAACATTTCCAACTGGTAAGCAACAATTTCTTCTTTTCAATTTATTTCCACATCTCAACCCATAAAAGAAAAATATATATTTTTATTGTGAGTAAAACAATTAGATTTTAAGTGCCTTAAGATCAGAGATTGTGTTTATATTCATTCATTTTTGCCTTAGTTGCTATCACACAGTTCTGCCACATAGTAAGTCATAATAATTCTTTTCTTAAAAGTCTTCAGTATATAGGGGTACCTGGGTGGCTCAGTTGTTAAGCATCTGCCTTCGGCTCAGGTAATGATCCCAGGGTCCTGGGATTGAGCCCCCTAAGTTGGGCTCCCTGCTCAGCAGAAGGCCTACTTCTCCCTCTCCCACTCCCCCTGCTTGTATTCCCTCTCTCGCTGTATCTCTGTCAAATAAATAAATAAAATCTTTAAAAAAAAAATATTCATTATATGCTAGTGATTCCATGTATGTTGGTACTGGTAGTAATAACTCTATTACGGAATTGTCCATTTAAAAATAGTTCTGTAATAAGACAAGTTCTATTCAATGGGCTGCTTTTAAGTAAATCGCTGCAATTTCCAACTATAATTGTAAACAGATTAAAACATCTGCAAAATAAATTTGTGTGGCTTCGTATAAGTGTCAGAAGTATTCAAAGCAGCATTCTATGATTGTGTTTACTTGACAGTACTTTCCACTGGCAACACTATATTTTTCTGGGCAAAGGATCAGAAACCTGAACATTCTAACAAAAAATTTTGAAGTGAAAGAGGTAAAGAGACCTAAGCTGACCTACCTATCTCCCTCAAATGTGTAAGACTTAAGTATTTTTTTGAAATGAAGAAATATCCCTTTAGGTCTTCCTTTGAATTTGAAACACAAGTTTTCTTTTTTGCCTTTTGAATGGAATATGTAGTTCTATGTGAAGTTTTGAAATTTTACAACTGGAGTTGGAGAAAGAATATTCCCTGTATATTTTATATATGATAATTATTGCTAGAGGGAGAAGAATCTTGCCTTTTTTGTCCTTACTTTGTTGTTGTTGCTACTGTCTCTATTCCTTTCTTTCTACTTTTTTTTTAAACGGTCTTCCTTTCCGTACTCATATGTCATACCTTCTTTTGGTGTGTTTGTGTGTCCATGTGTTCATTCATCCCACGGCTCATCTATTATTTGCCTTACTCTTATTATTTGCTCTTTTTTTTCTTCTTCTTGGTGTATTAGTTTCCTGTTGCTGCTTTCCAAGCACAAAAATGGCAAAAATTTAATTGTTCTTCTCTCACTCTCCCAAGTCTGTTTTATTCATATGCACCAACTAGTGTCAATAGTTAAAGTATAAATATGTTGTTTTTAAGGAAAATGTAAAAGTCTCAACTGTATTCTTTCTATGTATTTTTTTTTCTCATATTGTAAATGCAGTAATACAGTATTAAGGGACTGACCATTTGGTTGATGGAAAAGTTTGAATAATGTCTGAACGTAATATTTTATTGTCCCACATGTTCTGCTGATTTAAACCTGTCTCCATGGGCAGAAGTACTACACTTTTTCTTATGTCTACATCTTACATCCCAGTGGCTTCTGTGGAATATTTACTACCACTTTAGGTTGTTTACAGCTGTGCTAGGAACAGGTACCATTCTGAAATGAAGAGATGTCCTCTTTCCTTTTCTTCAGGAAATATCCTTAGAAGAAATATTTAAAATTTCACACTATTTCTCTCAGTTCTTTTAGGAAGACCACAACTGGTTTAATAAGCAGTTTCTCTTTATGTTGAATAGGATTGTCAAGTCTTTGTGCACAATTCATTTTTCCTAAAGAACCAATTTTATTTTGCAGTAATGAATGGATATAAATCCCCAAACAAGATTAAGATCTCTTTGTGCCAAACTGAGGATCAGGAGATTTTTCTTTGGCTTATATTCTTTCCTATATCTTTTTTCCCTTTTTCCTCCATCAGTAAATGTGACAATTTTTAAATGTAGAAACAGCAGTGTCTCTTAAAGATGTGTGTTGTACTGCTTCCATTTTTTAGAGAAAAGCAAAGATGCTTTTGATAGACTCTATTAATCTAGAGCTTTGGGTAAAGTTTGCATAAATATGAACAGCCTGATAAATTCCAAAAAAAGGTACTACCTTAACATTTTGATTTAGATAATTCCACTGAAGTTTCATAATTCTCTTTTATGTGTTTTTTAAAGAAAGTCATTTTTATACAAAATAACAAAGATGGGCTAGAATTAAATTTAGTGCTTTCAGCATTTCTAGCACTTGGGTGGGGGGGTAGTTCATTTAATGGAGACAATCAGGGGAAAATCTCTAAATAATTTCCAAATTTGTCTTTTTAGCTTACAGTTCAGAAGTTCCTAACTTCATCTAGAAGGAAAATGACTTTCATTTACCTCTGTTCTTATAGATAGTAGTCAAGTGTAGAATACTGGCTAGCTTAAATTAGAAAGGTGATGCTCCTAGATAATCCATGGGTTGTACAAACAGAATCCTGAGAAGACAATTTGATTGTGTTAGCACAGTCACATAGTGTGTCAGAATTTGGGAATATCTCATGTGCTAATTTGTACCAGATAATTTTGAAATGAGATTTGTAAAGAGCCTGGCCTTACTAGGAAGACAAATTTAAAATTAATTCCTAATTTTGCCGCTTAGTAACTGTGAAAACCACTGGTCTTCAGTGTCTCTCAGTTCATAAAATGTTGACTTCTCCAGGAGAATGATATCATCAAATGAGCTTTCTGCCATCTTTCCCTCAAAGAACACCAATTCTGAAAATCACCCAAGGATGAGAATGCCTTTGTGGAAATCTGGGAGTCCTGTAGAGAAGTTCCAGCACACCACTGGAGCTAAGACAGAAAAAAAGAAAGAAAGAAAAATAAATACAAGATTGGAGGCATTGAAGATAGAGGAACAGTTTTACTTTACCAGCATCACCCCTCCCCCAAGACATCAGAGTTCAGTGCCAAGAGAGATCCCTGGCAATGATTTCTCCCACAGGATAGTGAGAGCGTATGAATGGGTGTCTAGCTTCCTTAACAATGCAGGATGATGCCAAAAAGACCCACTTCTTTTTCACTCGATACAGAACACTGAGAGATGCTGTACAAATGAGGGATGGTAAAGGTTTAGGGAAATAGCCGCCAGGGCTTTTAGAAGGCATCAAAAAGACTGGGACCCTGTTAACTACTTTGTAGACTCCTATCAGAAAGCCTTTTCAGGAGCCACTGAGAAGCTTGCTTATGGATTCCTCCAAATAGCCAGGGAACCTTCAACATTTTGTGTCTCTCACTCACATACTGGCCCCCCTCACCTAATGGCTACCTCCCTATGCACACCTCCAAGGGTGGTGAAAGCAGGCCTTTACAAATGACTAGTGAGCATGAGCAGAAGGTCTCTCTGACTGTGCTTAGGACAAAGCACACAAATTTGAGCATTCAGTACTACCCTAGGGAAAACAAACAAGAGGTTTTTAGCAATGGCATGATTTTGCAGGATTGACAGAAATCACACAATCTTGAGAATTCTTCCCTAAAAGGGAATAAGAAATGTGGGGCAGGCATATCCATAGCACATGTTTGAGAAGGCCTAAGAACCTAATAGGACTGATAGAAGGTATTATCTCCCCAAGCCAATCAGTAAAGTCTGGAGAAGGTGACTGGTTCTTCAGATGGGAAGACAGCAATGCACAACTTCAGGGAATAAGGAAAATCAATGCATATAAGACCACTAAAGGAATATAGTAATTTTCCAGTAACTGATTCCAAAGAAATGAAGATCTGTGATTTTCCTGATAATGAGTCAAAATAGTTGTTTTAGGAAATTCAGTGAGCTATAAGAAAACACATAAAAAAATTTGACAAAATTATCTGTACATGAACAGAACAGAAAGTATAACACAGAGACAGAAATCATAAAAAAAGAACTAAAAACATTCTAGATGGATGAAATGATTCTACAATGGATGAAATGAGAAAAATGCAATAGAGCACACTGACAACAAATCTGATCTGTTAGAAGGAGGAATCTGTGAAGTGGAAGACATTTGAAGGTGATTTGAAATTATCCAGTCTGATCAGAAGGGAAAAAAAGAAACAAGAGTGACAAAGCCTTTGTGAATTATGGGATGCCATTAAGAATAACAACCTACACACTATTTGAAGTCACAGAAGAAAAAGGGAAGTTCCAGCACACGAGATTTACCAATTGACATTATTGGAGTCACAGAAGAAGAAGAAAAAAAGACAAAAATCTTATTTAAAGAAATAGTGGCTGAGAAATTCTCAATTTTAGGAAGACCTCTGAATTTTCAAAAGCTTTCAAGTCCCCCCACATTTTCAACCCAAAAAGATTATCTCCAAGACACATTTTAATAAAAATATCTAAAACCAAAGTCAGAAAGAATTATAAAATCAGGAAGGAAAAAAAATTCTTCATATGTAAGAGAACCTCAATTGGTCCATCAGCAAATTTCTCATCAGAAACCTTGCAGGCCAAGAGAGAGTTGAGTGATATATTCAAAGTGCTAAAAGCAAGAAACTGCCAACCAAATATACTTTACCCTGCAGTGTTTTCCCCCCCAGAAATGAAGAAGGGATAAAGACTTTTCCTGACAAAAGCTGAGGGAATTCGTCATTGCTAGACCTGCCTTAAAAAATGCTGAAAGGAGTTATTCAAATGAAATGAAAAGACATTAATAATAACATAAAACCTATTAAAATATAAAATACACTAGTAAATGCAAGTATGTTCAAATTCAGAATAGTCTAATCCTATAATGTAGTGGTGTATTAATCACTTAACTCTAGTGTAAAGGTAAAATGACAAAGTACAACATAACTATAGCTAAAATTATTTGTTAATATATATTCAGTATAAGAACATGTAAAGACAGACATCAAAATAAAATGTGGAAGGGGAGTAAAAGTTTAGAGTTTTTGTATCCAAATGAAGTTAGGTTATTATCATCTTAAAATAGACTATTATAAGATAAGCCTCATGGTAACTTCAAAGCAAAAAACCTATGGAGATACACAAAATACAAAGAGAAAGGAATCAAAGAACACAGTTACAGAAAATTATCAATTCACAAAGGATGACAGCAAGAGAGGAAGAAAGGAATAAGGGAACTACAGAACAGCCAGAAAATAACCAATAAGATAGCATTAGTTACTCCTTATCTATTAATAGTTACTTTAAATGTAAAAAGATTAAATTCCCCAAATCAGAAGGCATAGAGTGACTAAAGAGATTTAAAATATCTAACTATACGCTGCCTGAAGGAGATTCACCTAAGCTTTAAGAACACATATTGGCTCAAAATAAAGGGATAGGAAAAAATATTCCATGCAAGTGGAAACCATAAGATGGTAGAGATAGCTGCAGATAAATCAGAAAAAAATTGACTCTAAGCCAAAAACTATCACAAGAGCTAAAAAGGTCATTATACAATAGTAAAGGGATCAATTAGTCAAGATAATGTAACAATTACAAATATATATGCACCCGACATTGGAGGACCTAAATATATTGAGAATATACTAACAGATCCTAAAGGGAAAAATAGACTACAATACAAGAATAGCAGGGGACTTCAATACCCCCAATTTTAATAATGGACTGACTGATCATCCAGTCAGAAAATCCATCAAGAAATATTGGACATGAACTACTCTTTAGACCAAATTGACCTAAAAGACATACCATCCACAGCAGCAGAATATACGTTCTTCTCAAGTGTTTAAGAATTTTTTCCAGAATAGGGGTGCCTGGGTGACTCAGTGGGTTAAAGCCTCTGCCTTCTGTTCAGGTCATGATCTCAGGGTCCTGGGATCAAGCCCTGCATTGGGCTCTCTGCTCAAAAGCAGCGGAGAGCCTGCTTCCTCCTCTCTCTGCCTGCCTCTCTGCCTACTTGTGATCTCTCTCTGTCAAATAAATAAATAAAATCTTTAAAAAAAAGAAGAATATTCTCCAGAATAGATCATAAGTTAGCTAAAACAAGTCTTGGTAAATTTGAGAAGATTGAAATCATACCAGTTACCTTTCTCACCAAAATGGCATGAAAGTAGAAAGGAATACAGGAGAAAAAATGAGAAATTCTTGAGCATGTGGAACACGCTTTTGAAAAACCCATGGATCAAAGAATAAATAAAAGGGAAATGAAAGAGTATCTTGAAACAATGGAAAATGGAAACACAACATACCAAAACTTTTGGGATACAGCATAAGCAATTCTAAAAGGAATCAAATAGGTATTTATAATGATAGATATATGGTGATAAATACATTAAGAAAAAAGAAAGATCCCAAGTAAACAACTTCATTTTATATCAGAAGGAACTAAAAAAAAGAACAAACTAAGCCCAAAGTTAGCAGAAAGAAGAAAATAACAAAGGTCAGAGCAGAAATAAGTGAAATAGAGATAAGAAAAATAATTAAAAAATTAAATGAAATTAAAATTGGTTTTTTTTTAATACAAACAAAATTGACAAATATTGACTGGGAGAGAGAGAAAATGTACAAAACCAAAAATGAGAAAGTAGATATATCAACTGATACTACACAAATACAAAAGATCGTAAGGGATAGTTCTAAACAATCATATGCCAACAAATTGTACAACCTAAAAGAAATGCATAAATTCCTAGAAATACACACCCTACCAAAACTGAATGATGAAAAATAGAAAATCTGATGAGACCAATGATGAATCAGGAGATTAAATCAGTACTCAAACATCTCCCAACAAAGAGAAGCTCGGGACTCTAGATGGCTCCATGGATGAATTCTATCAAATATTTAAAAAAAATTGCTACCAAATTTTCAAATTTCTCAAAAAAAAAAAAAAAAAAAAAATGAAGGGGAGAGACCACTCCTAAACTCATCCTATAAGGCCAACATTAACCTGACACAAAAGCTAAATAAAGACCCTACAAGAAAGGAAAACTGTGGACCAATATTTTTAATGAATATGGTTGCAGAATTTTTCAACAAAATACTGGCAAATTGAACTCATATCATACACCATGACTTAATGGGATTCATCCCTGGGATGCAAGGATGTTTCAACATCAACAAATCAATGAATTTGATACACCACATTAATAGAATGTAATGTAAAAATCATATGGTCATCTCAATAGATGCAAAAAAGACATCTGACAAATTCAACATTCTTTCCTGGAAAATACCCTCAATAAATAGGGTATAAAAGGACCATATTTCAACATACTAAAGGTCATATGTGACAAGCCCACAACCAACACCATACTCAATGGTAAAAGGCTGAAAACTTTTCCTCTAAAAACAGGAACAAGACAGTAAATGGTGTTCATTCTTGCCACTTCTAATCAACATCATAATGGAAGTCCTAACCAGAGCAATTAGGAAAGAAAAAGAACTTACAGGGTTGCTTGGGTAGTTCAGTTGGTTAAGCCTCTGCCTTCAGCTCAGGTCATGATCTCAGAGTCCTGGAATCCAGCCCCACATTGGGCTTTCTGCTCAGAAGGGAACTTGCTTGCCTCTCTCTCTCTCTCCATCAAATAAATAAATAAAATCTTTAAAAAAATAAAAGGGGGGACTAACAGGCATCCAAATGAGAAAGGAAGAAGTAAAACTGTCTCCGTTTGCACATGATGTGGTCTTCTATATAGAAATCTTAAATATCTCACCAAGAAACTATTAGAACTAATAAATTCAGTAAAGTCATAGGATACATATTCAACATGTAGAAATCATGTGTGCTTTTATATACTAACGAATACCCTAACAACAAACTCTTTTGGGAAAAATAAAATAAAACAGTCCTATTTACAATAATATCAAAAACAATAAAATACAAATGACAAGATCTCAGTCTTTTTTTTTTTTTGGCTAAGTAATATCCCACTGTGTATCAACAACATTTCAATAAAATAAAATTTTAAAAAAACCAATAAGATACATAGGAATAAATTTAACCAAGGTGGTAAAAGATCTATATACTGAAAACTATAAAACACTGATAAAATACAAGAATCCTGCTAAGTCAGGTTAGCCAGATTCTCTTCCATATCATCCTCCTTGTCTGATCACCCTGGATATGTAATCAGATTCCTCATCCTCCACCATCCTGCAGGTTATGTCTAATCACCCAGGCCTGCCTTCAACAAAAATCCTATTATGTCAATTTAGTTAGAATTCCCCCCTTTCTCTGATGTTTCCTCTTACAAATTTTGCATCCAGTGATCCCCAACCTGTTTCCTGACTATAAATTTCCACTTTTCCTTGTTTTTTTCAGAGTTCAACACACTTTATCTCCCTTACTGCAAGACTCCATTGCACTGATCCCTGTAACTTTGCAATAGTTCTCCCTTGGACAGACTTCTTTACTGTATTATTAGTGTCTAGTTGTCTTTTGTCTTTTATTTTTTTTTAAACAGTTTGAGTGTTTTCTTGTTAACAATGGTCAGAGTCTGTTTTCTCAATTCTTTTTTTTTTAAGATTTTATTTATTTATTTGACACAGAGAGATCACTAGTAGGCAGAGAGGCAGGCAGAGAGAGAAGGGGAAGCAGGCTCCCTGTTGAGCAGAGAGCCCAATGCGGGGCTCGATCCCAGGACCCTGAGATCATGACCTGAGCCGAAAGCAGAGGCTTTAACCCACTGAGCCACCCAGACGCCCTTGTTCTCTCAATTCTTAAAGATAAATCTGTTTTCTTAGTTGGTCTATTCCTTAGTACATACACTTTTGTAAATAGACGCTTGATGGTATTCATCTCATAAATCACTTGCCAAGCAGCCAGATTTTAATTTGCACCAAGCCCCATACTGCATACCTGAACCATCTTCAACAGTTTTCAAAGTAACAGCTTTATTCGGCTTTCTAACAGGTTCCAAAAGTTGGCTACAACATGATTGTTTGGTTTCCTAAGGAATCCCAGCAGGGAATCATGATGAAGAGAGAATCAGAAATGTTTGATCAGGATGCTCAGACATCCTTCTCTCAAAATCTATCTCTATGTGTTTTCTATCACAAGATGCTCATTTTCTGTAGTAACTGTGTCTGCTGCTGCAAGAGTGGTATTCGACTGGAGCAGTTTTGCCCCTCGGAGACATTTGACAAACTATGAAGACATTTTGGTTGCCACATTTGGGGAAGTATTACCGGAATCTGGAGGTTAGAAGCCAAGGATTCTGCTAAACATCCAAAAATGCACACAATGACCACCCAAACAAAGAATTATCCCTTTCAAGATGTCAATGTTGCTGAGCTTAAAAAATATGACTGCAAAGCAGGAGTTTGCAAACTATGGCTTATGGGCCAAATTGAGCCTCACAACCTGGTTTTTTTTTTTTTTTTTTTTTAGTAACTGTGTGTTGGAACTCAGTCATATTCATTTGTCTACATACTGTCCATGTCTGCTTTTGAGCTTCAGTGGCAGAGTTGAAAATTGGTAACAGATACATATGACCCACAGGCCTAAACTGTTACTATCTTGTCCTTACAGAAAAAGTGTGTTAACACAGGTGGTTACTAGACCAATATCATCATCATCATCATCATCATCATCACCACCACCACCACCACCACCACTTGGGAACTTGTTAGAAATGAATGCAAGTTCTGGGGACCAACCCCAGATATACTGATTTGAAATTTCTGGAAGTGGGAGCCAACAATCTGTATTTAACAAGTCCTCCATGTGGTTTTTGCCAAACTTTGAGATTATTGCCGCATGATATTATATTCCAAAAAATTTTATCCTGATTAGCCAATAGATTGTAATAGAATTGCTTCTTTTCTAACTGATACATTTAAGTATTCAATAATAAATATTGTTAGTAGATTTTGTAATGGGGCAGGACTAAATTAATAAAACCTAAACAGGTTTGTGGTGCTTTATAATAGATGGAGATCCCCACGCCATCTGTGGAATTTGTAACTATTTTTCTTTCCAATCTTTTTTTTTTTAAAGATTTTATTTATTTATTTGACAGAGAGAGATCACAAGTAGGCAGAGAGGCAGGCAGAGAGAGAGGGGGAAGCAGGCTCCCCGCCGAGCAGAGAGCCCGATGCGGGGCTCGATCCCAGGACCCTGAGATCACGACCCGAGCCAAAGGCAGAGGCCTTAACCACTGAGCCACTCACGCGCCCCTTTCTTTCCAATCTTATTTCAATACAGATTTGTGTGTCACTCCCTTGGATAATGAATTAGAATCTAGATTGATATGATCCAGGCTACTAATAACAAACAACCAGACCAGGAAAGAAGAGAATTACATAAGGAACTTTTGACCCTTTAGGTCAAAAGAGGGAGAAATGGAAATGAAAACTTGTTTATTTGGGTTCGGTCTTTTGATATATATACAAATACAGGAATCTGAGAGAATAATGTGTTGTAGATAATAAACTACTGTAGTAAATGGAGAAATCTGAGTTTTCAAAGCAAAAGCATTTCACAATACATTATTGCATTAGTAAAGATGAAAACTCATTAACTTTGACTTATATCAATGAGAACATTCATGATGTGTTTTAAGTTGCCCTTTAGAGGCAGATGACCCAGCATTAGTTATCAGTATCATCAAGGATCTAGGTTCATTCAGCCCTTCCCCCTTTTGTATCCCCAGGATGATGGCTGACTCCATTTCTGTTTGATCCCAATATGGGTCCTACATCTTTAAGAATTTTGCCTTCTTCATAGGACAGCAACATGCAAAATAAGGAGCAAAGGGTTGCTTCAAGGAGATTTTTTTTCCTTCCATACCTCTCTTGTCTTGGAACAAAAGACCTGTTCCATTATATCTTACTGACTAAAACCAATTCCAAAATTATGTCCACTCTTAGAGTAGTTATTGACAGAATATTATGAGAAAGTTATGAGTGGCTGAAACTGATTTATCCCTTTAGACTGGGCACCTTACTATCCAAATCAGAGAATGGCTACTGGGCACGCACACAACCCAGTGGTGTCTGATGCAATTATGGACACTAATAAGCTATTAAAAAAAAATTTATTATCTAATGATTGCAAATATGTTTTAAGATACTGTAGTTTTTCAGGTCACCTACATGAATACAATTTCCATTAGATTTCTTTCTGTCTTCAGATACAGATGTCTTCAGTCTTGTAAGAAAACTGGATTAAGGAAGTTAGGATATTCTGTTGAAGTCACTACACATATTTTACAACATGCAGATTACAGGACTTCCTTAAATGTCCCTCAGTTAAATGAGACTGTTTTCAAACATTTATTAAAAAATATGAAATATTTTCATTCTTGGGAAGAAGTGATTTTTTGATACTAGGCTCTCTCAACTCTTTAATAAATAATATAAATCCTTTGTTGTAAAACTTGAAAAACTGATGTGGTCAAACGACATGTCAAAATCCGGAAATTAATTTCATTTCATGTCACATGAAAAATTAAATTTCATTATTTTTTAAAGTTTTTTAAATTTTATTTATTAGAGAGCGAGAGCGCACAATCAGGAGGAGGGATAAAAGGAGAGAGAGAAGCAGACTCCCCATTGAATAGGAAGCCGGATGTGGAGATGTGGAGCTCCATCCCAGGACCCTAAGATCATGACTGAGCTAAAGGCAGCTGCTTAACCTACTGAGCCACCCAAGCAACCTTTAAATTTCATTGTAAATGACCAACTGCTAAGAACCTAAGTTCAATATTTTTCCCAACATGAGGATGAGCTATAGTAAATGACACAGTCTTTGTTCTTTTATGACTAGTGTGGCATTTGTGTGAAAAAGATGATCTGCAGGAAAGATGCAATGAAGATGATTTGCAAAGAAGTAGAAAATGGCTTTTCCTCTCTATAGAACTGCATAGAGACATATTTGGATATCAGCTTTTTAATTCAAGTAAGGTTAACATTAGTTTCAGGTGTACCATATAGTAATTCAGTAATTCTGTACATTTCTCAGTGATCATCAAGATAATTATACTCTTAATCCTCTTTACTTCACCCATGCCCCTATGGCCTCTCCTCTGGCAACCACTAGTTTGTTCTCTGAATTTAAGAGTCTGTTTTTCTGTTTATCTCTTTTTGTTGTTTTTCATTTGTTTTGTTTCTTAAGTTCCACATCTGGGTGAATACCTATGGAATTTGTCCTTCTCTGACTGTCTTATCTCATTGAGCGTTATACCCTCTAGGTCTATCTATGTTGCAAATGGCAAGATTTCATTCCTTTTTATGATTAATATTCTATTGTGTAAATACCACATCGTCATTTTATATATGTATAGTTTTTATATTTTTATATCTATTTATATATTTATATAAGTATATATATATTTTTATTTATTAAAACCTAAAATGTTGGTGATAGAAGTTTCCATTCAATAAAAAATCTTTTGGGGTGCCCAGGCCGCTCAGTGGGTTAAGACTCTGCCTTCGGCTCAGGTCATGATCTCAGGGTCCTGGGATTGAGTCCCACATCTCTGCTAAGCAGAGAGCCTGCTTCCCCCTCTCTCTCTCTGCCTACTTGTGATCTCTGTCTGTCAAATAAATAAATAAAATCTTTAAAAAAAAAAAAAGAAAAGTTAATCTTTTAATCCATTCCTCTTTAAAAATTCATCTCTGTAATCAAGAATATGCTGATTTCTCATTGCAGAATCTAATTGATAATTTAATTCCCCCAGGAATTCACTTAGGGTAAGAAGAGATTTATAGTGATTTGACACTGTCCCTTAACCCCCTTAACTATGTTGTTGTCAATTATAGAACATGTTTGTGAGTATTTCCACTCTATAAATTGATAAACATTAGATTTCTATGTACAATTTTATAGAAGTTGATAACTATCTCTTTTTAGTTTTCTATTTCAAGTTCTATAAACTTGCAACAAAGTGCTAATATATACCATTTGCTAATTATGAACTAGCTAACAATCTTGAAATTACTATTTTTAATAGTTTATTTCTAGGATTTCCTATTCCCCGGTTCCCTAATGACAAGAATTAATGAATATGAACAAGTAATCAAACATTATCTGTGTTAAAGTATGAAGCAGAACATAGTTTTTGCTGCCATAAATATTCCTGTCCATATGGTAAAGGTACAATATTGGCAATGAAGCTTGCAAGTCCATCTGGACAGAACCTAATTTTCCTGGATAAGGCAAAGCTTTCTAAATCAAGCCATCTGTTTATATGCCTTAAAAGAACCTGTAAATAAAATAAGGCAATATGTGCTTGTGAAAAGAGAGATCAGAGTTAGCTTGACATTTACGAAGCACAATAGAGAGCCAGTTTTGATCACCTATTGATTATTTTCAGATGTATTATTTCGCTGCCTTGGACCAAGCAATAGATGTTGCCTGTGACCTGTAAAGAATAACTAATGCATGTATTAATCATCAATACTTAAAGTTCATTAAAGCTAGAAAGGACCCCAAAATTTTATCAGCCCAACTAACTCTTTCTTCTTGGCCATTTAAGAACTTCAACTTGGTGCTTTTATCATTGCATTTTATAAACATTTTTTGGAAAATTTTAACAGAGTACATCGTAAGAAAGTATAAGGAATAAATATTGAATTACTGCAAAGAAAGATGTACTCAAAGTTAATACCTGCAATTAGGAATTTACAGCATTATTTTTTATACAAAAATCAAATCTTCATTTATACTGTAAGTATAAAAGATCTCTTCTGGACATGTTATATTGAATTTTTCTCATTCAAACAAAATTTAAAAGAAAAGCAATAAAACATCGAAGCACATCAGGTCTAAGTAGTCAAGCTGTCACAGCACTTGATCCATCCTGGAAAAAAAGGTTTCCGGGAGAAGCACATTTGCCAAAGGAAGAACTAGACAATTGCAAAATTGAAGATTGGTAGATGAATCCATATGAACAATAAATATAGCTTTATTAAAACTATTTAGTTGCCTCTGGGAGCTTGAAAAAAGAACATATCGAAAATCAAGCTAAATTAGTTAACAGATTTTGTTCAGGCAGAAGTAAAGGAGGGGCACCTGGGTGGCTCAGTGGGTTAAAGCCTCTGCCTTTGGCTCAGGTCATGGTCTCAGGGTCTTGGGATCGAGCCCCACATTGGGCTCTCTGCTCAGCAGGGAGCCTGCTTCCTCTTCTCTCTCTGCCTGCCTCTCCGCCTACTTGTCATCTCTTTCTCTCTGTCAAATAAATAAAATCTCTAAAAAAAATTTAAAAAGTAAAGGAGTTGAGATTTCATTGGACCAGAAGTATTCTTAGAAATATATTACTAAAATATCCAAAATAGATTGTAAATCTCAACATTAAAAAAAAAAAAAAAAACCCACAAGTACTTCCTGTAAGAAGTTTACTGGAAATGTAAAGGAAAAAACAAAGTATCAGCAAATCACCGATTGATATGCTATTATTGCTAACTGCTATATTTACTTAAATTGTAAGATGGCTCCCAGGACTTTACCCTTTAGGGATTAATCCTGTCTTTATGTTACATGAAAAAGGTCATTTTGCTGATATAATTAAGGTTACTAACCAGTTGATTTTAAAACAGGAAGGTAATCTGGATAGTTCTTTAAAAACAGAGTTTTCTCCAGCTAGTAACAAAAGAGGAAGTCAGAGAGATGTGGTCAGTCTGGCCTGGAAGAAAGTTAATGTGCAGTTTTTGAATTGGGTATGTATGCTACTGCCCTGGAACTGTAGTTGGAATCTAGGAGATAATGTAATGCCCCTGATTTCGAATCCTAGAGACCACCTAGGAGCCGATACCGATGCAAACGCACGAGGGTTTATTTGCAAGCTCGAGCTTGGGCCCAAGTATATCTGACACAGCGGGGTAAGGACTTGGACCCCTAGGTCAAAGGGCGTAACAGTTTTATAGGGGCCAGTGGCCACGCAGAAAGTTGCGTAGTCATGTCGGTCCACACGCAGGTGGCCAATTGAATCACAATTTACCCTATAGTAACCATTTGAAGTAGCCTATTACTCTGGTCTAAATTGGTGCACAGGTTTGGCGGGTAAGGTAACTGTTTGAACTAGCCTATTACTCCAGTCGCAAGTTTGGCGGGCCAAAGGTGGGGTTTACATCCTGTGGCGGTGAGGGATTCCGCAGTCCTTTCCGCTAACTTAAACTGGTTCAAGGACCAGCTAGGCAATGTTCTGACATTCTGTGACCTTTCTCAGGAGCAGGTCATGTAGGGGTTATATACAAGATGACAGGTGTAGCACAAAATGAAGTTGGCCTTGTTCTGCTCTCTCAATAAAAGCTGTATCTGGCCAACAGCTAGCAGAAAAATGGGGACCTCAGTCACCTAATTGCATCTAAATTCTGTCAACACTCATGTAATAACCACAAACTTATAAGACACTTTGCCCTTCCTTTAGTTCTGATGGAGTATTTGACTATGTGGATGCTGAGTTCTCTAAAAGTAGCCTGCCTTCATGCAGAACACATTTTCTCTGTTGTTTATGTTTGTTGGGAGCAGATAACTATACTCTAGGAACAATCATTTGTTCTAGAATAGTAACTATGATGTCTAGGTGATGACTAGGCACATGTGTATAATTTCATCACAGTGATGTGAAATAAATCAATCCTAGATGCATTTAATTATGGGCATAAAACTATTATGTTTAGGTATAAGTAGAATTTCACCCTTTTGGAGCACATTTTCAAATGTAAGATGTAAATTTTTTCTTAATTTATTAGTTTCTGAATATACATTATTAGTTGGTGTGATAAATTTCCACAAAATATGTACAATTAATCATAATGATGAAAATACTAAAGTTCACAGACACATGGACACATACTTGTTCTAGACTGAATTCCTCAACATATGGGGTTCTCTTGAATCTAAACTTTTCTTGCCAACTTCTAGGTTCTGAGTTCATCTTTTCCAATTGCACATTTTCCCCCAGGCTGCTCCATTTCTTGGAATCCTGTGGTTATTCTCCACTTTCCCTTGGACTAGGACGTGGGGATCTTTAAGAACTAGAAACTCGAAGAGATAACTTACTTTCAACACACTACCAGATGTTGTGGTGTAATGGGAAAGGAAGAGGAGAAACCCAGGAGGGGTCTTTGAGAAGGTAAATGGACTGGGAAGAGTTTGAAAAAAAGAGAGAGAAGTAAGAACCATGTCTTCTTATCTTTCTTCCAGTGGACTTCAGAGCCAAGAATAAGTGCATCGCTGGCTTTTTTAAAAGGTCCCTCTACTCAAATAAATTATATCTACCTGTTTACCATTATGTCAACCTTTTTATAGCAATAAAGACTTCCACTTGATGATAAAAAGAGGAAGTCTTTTAAAAGGTAAACATACAAGAATTTTCATTAATCTTTTAATTTTGACTAATCTTTTCATACAGATTTAAATAAATCTGTATCATCAGACTATCTAATATCATACTAGATCTGTTCCCTTTTTGGTGTGGAAAAAATGCTGAAAGTTACCACAGTGTTGAATTAGGAAAAGTAAATTTCATTAAAGGTGATAAAGGATTGGGAGCTTGGGTGGCTCAGTTGGTTAAGCATCAGACTCTTGATTTCAGCTCAAGTCACAATCTCAGGGTCATAATTTCAAGCCCTACCTCAGGCTCCCTGCTTCAGAGTCTGCTGGAGTGCCAGGAATGGCCAGCAGTCCCTGTACCCACCAATGAAAGATTACTCCAAACTCTGCTGTGAAAGAGAAGGCAAGAGGGTCAATGCTCAGAGAGGAAGACCCTTTGCTCCTCTTTGCTCCTGCTTTTATTAGTCCTTCAGGATAATCACAGATCCTTATCACTGTTTCTCAAGCCCGTGATGTGTGACAAATGGTCTTCACAGGAACTAGGAGGTTTACAGGAAAGATATGATGTGCTGATCTAGGTGTTCCAAGAGTTCTGCTAAACATAGCTTGAGGGACAATGCATCTCTTAGATCATACATCTCTTAGATCACAGGGTGGCTGTTTGGGCTAAGAAAGCTTTCAGGAAGGCAACTCCCCATGGCATTCCAACAGAGAGTGGTCACACAGGCATTGGCATTCCAAAGGCCTACACCCTTCTCTGAAACCTTTCCTCACCTGCAGCAGCCTCCCTGTTACATGTTAGCAAGCCAGGTGTTATGGCTGATTTCATGCTCTACATTAACCCCAACACTAGAGATTCTCTTTTTCTCCCACTTCCCACTGCTATTGCATGTGCTCTCTCTCTCAAATAAGTAAAATCTTTTTTTTTTAAAGGTGATAAATGATTAAAAAGGGAAAGTCAGTGACTCAGATTTCTTTACTGAGCACTTTTGATAATTGCTGCTCTATTTATCTTAATTTCTGTGAAAGGAAAGTTGAGTACTGAGGGTGAATAGAAGTCATACCTTGTAGACCTGGGCATCTAGGTATTCAAGGTGTGCATCTGGATAGCTTGGATGAAACTAAAGCTCATAACTAACCCATCTTCCACTAAAAAAGTGCCTTCAAACCAACCATGCACAGTAAGTCACAGGTTAACGTTTACTCTAATGTCTTCTCAAATGATATTAGCAATGTGTAAGACCCACATTTAATAGGAAAGGTAAAACATGATATAGAAGGGAAAAGATAGCTTTCCCCAGGTTTAGCACATCAAGGATGTTTGATCTTTCCATGATAAATTAAGGCACTTAGAGAAATTGGTTGGGCTGCTGTTGTGTTTTTGAAGACCCCAACAAGAAGTTCTTCTGGAGTTACGTTCTACTTGCCAGAACTAAAAAAAAAAAAAGTGAAAAGATTAAGCTGGAACTAGAACACACTCATGGAGATCTGTAAAAATGAGAATGCTTATAGGACAATTCAAAGAATATGCACAAGAGCCCCAAGACAGCAAGCTTACAAAGAAGATACTGAGCATTGACAGAGTTATCCAGACAGATGATGGCAACTGAGAAGAATTTAAGAATCAGCTAAGTATAGAGCTCTCTGTCCCTTTTCCCACCACTCTTCTCATCTCTTCTTCACTCTAACATAGAAAAGAAAGTAGACTTAAATAAAAAGGAGAAAATGGATTATCTGAGAACAGCTCATTCCCCATTCATCTTCACACAACCAGACTATCAGCTCAAGACTTCCAAGAATATAAAAAGTAAACAGAATGTAAATCTTTTGAGCTTGGAATATTAAATGGAATAGATTAAAAAATGACCAGAAAATTTTGTTGTCTGACTAAAATGAAAGAAAATAGTGATTCAACACTATGATTGAAGGTAGTGATAAAAGAGGGGCGCCTGGGTGGCTCAGTGGGTTAAAGCCTCTGCTTTTAGCTCAGGTCACGTTCTCAGGGTTCTGGGATCGAGTCCCTCATAGAGCTCTCTGCTCAGCGGGGAGCCTGCTTCCCCCTCTCTCTGCCTGCCTCTCTGCCTGCTTGTGATCTCTCTCCTCTCTGTCAAATAAATAAATAAAATCTTTAAAAAAAAAAATGAAGGTAGTGACAAAAGAAAAAATAATTTCATATTTGTAGCCCATTGAAATGAGTTTGATTAAAAACAGAGCAAAACAAAACAAAAAAGTGTCACTTAAATGTATGTACCAATTAAATTTGTGAAAGACTTCTAGATAGAAAAAAAGGACTTCTAGATGTAACTAACTATGAAATAGTCTAGATGTCCAATTGCAAATAATCAATTTGTATTTATCCCACTAATACAGGAGAACATTTTGTGTCCTCTACACAGGAAACAAATTTTAGACTTATAATGCTTTTTTCTTTAAGATTTTAAATAATCTCTATACCCAGTATGGGACTCAAACTTACAACCCTGAGATCAAGAGTCACATGCTCTACTGACTGAGCCAGTCAGGCACCCCTATAAATACTTTTATGCTGAAATATTTTCTTATGAGACCTCAACTAAGTAGAGAATAATTTCATAAATTTTCCTTTTTCCTATCATTCTGCTTATTTGAGGTTTGAGGAAAGTGAACAAATACAGAAATGTGATGATTCTTACGATTTTTCTCCAGTGATTCAATTATAATAAAGACAAGTATTTGATTATAATGCTTAGTTTTCATGAAGTCTATTTTTAAAAAAAAAAGAAAAATTTCATATTTACTTATGTTATTATTATAAATTTCATATTCATTTATTACCTAAATGAATTGCTTTATTGATTTAAAAGGAGTATTTTGTGGGTTGTGTATGCGTGTGTGTGTGTGCATGTGTGTGTGTGTGACTGTGTGAGTAATTTTATTGAGGTATAATTTACATACTATAAAATCCATCTGTTTTGAGTATACAATTCAATGATTTTTAGTAAATCTACCAGTATATACAATCATCATCACAATCCACATTTAGAACATTCCTACTTTTCCAGCAAAATTGTTCATGCCCATTTATAATTAACTAGTTTGGTTCTATTTTGCTTGCTGTGATAAAAAGTGGTTAAGTACGTCTTGTAATTTGAAGAGCATGGAAATTTCATAATAATTAGAGAATAATTCTTTTTTTTACTCAAGTAGAATTAACATGCAGTATTATGTTGCTTTCAAGTGTACAATATAATGATTCAGCAATTGAGTGCTCATCAAGATAAGCGTACACCTTAAATCTTTCAGTCTGTTTCACCTATCTTTTCACCTACCTCCCCTGTAAAAAGAATGTTTTTGAGGTAACTTCATCGACTGCATTAAATCAAGCATGTATATTAAAAACCATAAATATGTAAATATTTCAGTAAGTTCATTGTGTCTTTGAGAATCTGATCTGTATTTTCTTTCTATATGTTTACTTTTACATCTTAATTATTCCTGCACACAAATGCATTTATTCCACTTTTGTGCATAATGTCCTAATCTTAAGTTATAAGTCTTAATATGGAACCTTGGAGTACCTGATTTTAAATTTCCCTCCTGTAGTAGTAGTACATTTGCTAATTCTAAAAAAAGTGATGACTTAAGTGACTGCTAAATGCATTTGTTGTACATGGAAGTGCAAAAACACCTTTGTCTTAGTGACTTAAACCTTATCTATAATTGACAAAGTTGGGAGAGCAAGCTCTACAAAAGTTAAGCATTCTGAAAATCAAAAGAGTTTTCAAGTAAAAAAGAAAAAATTCTCAGAAACACCAGATAGGCAACAGAACATTAATCATAGGACAGTGGGATTTTATTTTCTTGTAGAAACAAATCATATCTGTCTTCTTATCTAGTCAGTAACTATTTCATTTTATGAAATGAAGAAAGCTATTAATGTTTCATAATCAGATAAAGGTAAATGTTAGAGACTTTAAAAACTGTTTCAAATACTTTGGATGGTACATTGCTGATATTTTCAGGATAAAATAATAATCTATAAAAATGTTCATTATATTACTGACACAATAAAACAAATGGAACATCAACACAAATTTCTCTTTGGAAAATGCTGAAGTGTTTGAGAATGGTAAATTTGAGGAGCAAGATTATAATGATTATAAGAATGACAGTGAAGAGGAAATACTTCTGACATAAGTAAGTCTTAATAACACTATTATAGATTCAGAAAGCTTCAAAAATATGTAAAAATTTTAGGTGATATGCTAAAATATAATGCCAATATTACATAAATGTGTCAATTTGTTATAACTATTAAAATGTTATTTTAGCAATAACAGTAATTGTGTGTATGTATGTTTTGTTGAGTATAGCATGGTAAGGAGAGGGGAATAGAAAAGCAGGGTTTGAAGTTGGTTTTTAAAATAATGATTTTGGGTCACTTTTAATGTCAAGTGTTTAATCTGCAAAATAGACATAATGCTGACCTTGGTTTGTTGGGAGGATTAAGTTAAATGGAATAATATAGAGGATAACAATTGACAATGTTTAAAATACAGAAAGATATCAAGAAACATATCAAAATCACTGTATACATATTGTATTAGCTTTACTTGCTAGACTCCAATTTTATTAGAGTTTAATAATTGTCAGAAATTATTTCTTGTCGGAAATTATTTCTTAAATAATTTCCTTTCTTAAATACCTAACCCCATTTTTTTGTGATGGTAGAATACAGAGTTATTCTAAAGGCTAGTTCATAGTTTTGAACTTAATCTCTAAATCAGACAAGAACAAAATTTCTTTGCTTTACTGAAAAGAGCTTAAATTAAAGTCCAATTTATGCAAATACCAGTGTGTTTCTTTCACAACAAGTAATGCAGCTGTTCAAGAGTAACCTATCTTTGTCTACTGATTTTACATGAAAGACCACAGCATAAAGCAACATTCCCACCTCAGGCTGGCCTAATTCACTATAGATAGAGGATGGATAGGTAGGTAGGTAGGAAGATAGGTAGATGGATGGATGGATGGATGGATGGATGGATAGATAATCTCCAATGAAAAGAAAAATCTAAGGTCTACTAGATTGCTCACGTAGCCTACAAAAATGATATGACTCATTCCAAAGTGAAGATCATTATGCCATATATCCTAAATCATTCTGACACAGAGTAAGTTTTCCAAATTTAATTCCCTGAGTATGTTTTGATCTTTTATGTAATCAGCACTTGTGACTATAGATTATTTAGGTAGAGTACATGAGAAGACCTCCTGCCCTTAAAGGGCACACAACAAAATGTAGTAGAAATTGGTATTTATTTTAAGCAAATATATTTGGTAATCAGTGTTCTGGGCCATCATAGAAAAGAGAGATTAATATTGATTCCAGTAACCTCAAGAAACCCTCCTAGAAGAAGAATGATTAGAGTTAGATCTTAGAGAATGTCTGCAATTAGATACATGAAAAGATCTAGGAAGGCAATTTGAGGAAATAGTATGAGTGCAGTGAGAGATTGTTGTGTTGAGGGCTGAGTTCTGAATTGTGTAATGAAACATTCTGGCTAAGGTACAGACTTTTGTTGGGTAGGAATAATGGTTGAATGAACTAGAGGAAAAGATCTGGATATAGGTAGAGCTTTGAAAAAGTAACTTTACGGGCAATAAAATGAATTATAGAGTTTTGAAATGTAAAATTACTTGATGAAAGTAATGCTTAGAATGTTATTCTAAAAGTATAGTTTTGAGTAGAAGGATACTAGAAGGAGGAATTTGGGAAGTCATTGCCATAATCAAGACATAACAAGATGAGACTATAACTAGAGTAAAAAAATGAAAGTTGCATAAGAAACAAAATAATTATGAGATATACATTAAACATGAAAAAATAAAGAACAAGGTACAGAGAGTTTCAGTGATCTATATACATGAGAGAATAAAAATGAGAGTTCTAGGGGCGCCTGGGTGGCTCAGTCGTTAAGCGTCTGCTTTCGGCTCAGGTCATGATCCCAGGGTCCTGGGATCGAGCCCCGCATCGGGCTCTCTGCTCAGCGGGGAGCCTGCTTCTCCCACTACCATTCCCTCTGCTTGTGTTCCCTCTCTCGCTGTGTTTCTCTCTGTCAAATAAATAAAATCTTAAAAAAAAAAAAAAATGAGAGTTCTAATATCCTATCTCCCAGAACAAGATTTTTTTTCATTGTCTCTATGATGACATCATGGTGGTGGGAAAAACTCATTCAAATTCCTTATATTTGTTATTTGTTGTCGTTAATACAACTTCTCTCTCCTTCGTTCAACCTGTCTTATGTTTCATTCTTAAATGTTAAGGAAGCTTTACTAAATGTGCTACTGAATCACAGGTAATTCTGATCATAAATGGAAATTTTTTAGCAATATCAAATCTTAGTAGATCTTCTCATATAGGCCTGTCAGCCTAATCATTATATTTTGCTTTCTATCACCTTCTTTAACATTCTCTTGTTCTTCTCTCCTCCTGATACATCCTTTCCCATTGACCCCTTTGGTCTCCTGTAATACACTGACTTTTGCTTGTCCCTCCAGATTCAGTGAAGATTTGTTTACTTTGTAGAAATTCTCCTGACCCCATTAGATTGAGCTGGAGTCCCATTTTCCCATAGCATCCTCTACTCTGTCTTTTGTAACAAATATCATACTTATGCTTCTATGGACTAGATACTCCAAATTCCACAAGGCGAGGATTGTATATGTCTTTTCTACCACTATTCCCAGCACCTGACATAATACCAGTACCCATAGGTTTGAAGTAAGTATTTATTGAATGAAAAATAGCCTAAAAGAATTGAGGTGAAGTCTTGCTATTAGGTTGTCAGCATTCTCTACCTATCTTTTATAATCAGGGTGTTCTTTCTAAGTGCTCAGAAGGCATGCCTCCAGTGTATCCTCATCGGTGTCAGTGGCTTTGTCTTTTGTGCCCCACAGCAACTTCCTCGATTGCACCTACATTGCTAAGCCCAGTGTTTGGTAATTTTTATTTGCCTTATGTGTACAGGACACTTTCTATAGAAAAAGCAGCCTTTTGTCTTGTAATAGTAGTGGGGGCATCTGCCACTGACCAGCTGGTTAATTATGTTACCTCTCTAAACTTGGTTTCTCAGAGGTAAAATATGCACTTCCTAGGATTTTAGTGGGTTGTGTAATTCAGATGAAATGAGACATATAATGTAGATATGTACAGTATATATCTTGTCAGGTAGTAAGTTTTTAATCCATCTGTTTCTTTCTCTTTTTTCTTGTTTCTTACCACATTGTTTTTCTCCCTCTTTCTTTTCTCTTTCCTTTTTAATTGTTTAAGAATATAAATTCAAGGAATGCTATTTATTTTTGTGCCACTAACACTTAGAGAAACATAGTAGTAACAGCATAGTAGTTTCTTGATAAAGATTATAGGATGAAAAAATGAATAAATGAGGAAGTGACTGATTAACTGTTGGCTAAGTTACTTATGCTCAATTTTGAAAGTTAAAAACTGTATAGTGATGCTCTACTCTAAACAAAACTCTTAACTGGGCAGTTGCCAAAAAGAGGTGGGGAGAACCTGTTACCTATAAATACCATACACCCTCTCATCTCTTTGAGTCTTAAGGATATGATAAATTGAATAATCACAGGACTGTAAGAAAATACTTCCATATTTCTGAAAAGGTAGGGCTTTCTGAGCAAGGGAATTTGGGATGTAGATTAAAAGGACAAGTCTTAGAAGTTAAAAGGTGATTAGATGGCCCTGAGAACTCCAGAAAAGTCTGCCTTCCCAGAGGTGTATATTTACACTTCATTGGGGGAAAAAACTGAACTGGATAACATGGTAAGAGTTATAAACTCAGAAATATTCATTTTATCTCCTCTCCAGAGATACTTATTTACATTACATAGATTAAGAATATAGGAGTCTTCTTTTTCCAAAGATAATTTGTTTAGGTAGATTCCTTTCTCTCTCTCGGGAGAGGAGGGTGGCAGTTGGACATCCAGTGTATAAACTTCCAGTTTCTTAATTTCAGGGTTCCTCTCTCATGGTGTTAGAAAACCCCCTTTTGGCACATACAGGACTATCTATCTGACTTATTACATCATCCCAGAAGGGGGAAGAATTGGGCCATAGTCATTGCCTATTCAAAAATTTTGTGCTTTGCATGCAGGACTATATAAACAAATAATGATATTTAAAAATTATCAATCATTTATGTGAATCAGACTTCATGGCATTGACTGTATATATAGAAATAGACTAAAGCCATAGAAGATGTGATACTGTAGTGGCAATGGGTTTCAAGTCCTTTCCTTGGGTAAGATTTGCTTACTCTTTTTTGAGGCCAGCAATGAGAGCCCTGGGTTTGTAAATAAGGTAGGAAAGAGCCCAAGAAGGACACAGAAAGGTGTAAGGACACAGGAAGTGGAGTAAACCTGGCTAACAGGGTTGAAGGTGCTGTGACCAAGAGTGTCGTGATCATGGAAAAATGGTACATGGAGTGGTCCAGAGCAGAGAAAAAGGGTTCGGACTGCCAGGAGCAGCTGTGGGAGGAGGATAGACAGTCTCTCAGCTTCAGTTTTCTCATATGGAAGATGAGGGGCTTGGACTAGATGTTTTGAGAGTCATTTTTAAATTCCTGGCCATAAAGCAGACATAAAATGGGGCTTCCTGGTCTCTGTTCTAATATCTTGATTCTTACAAATCCAAAGATCTTTATTTTTTACCCAGCTCTTCAGGTGATTCTAATGTGAAGCTAAGATTTGGAATCACTGCTGCTGCTGGCAGTATGAATATTAAGGTTGCATGACTCTTCCTTTTTCCAGGAAAACTAGTGAGCATATCTTCTGCTTCTGCTCAATTATGCAGCACCAGTTGTAGCACTTTCTTGATGCATGGTACTTCTCAGAACTAAGTAAATTTTGTCTCCCCATTGCCTCTATTAATTATACTTGCTGGTTCAGTCACTGACAGAGTTTATGTAGGTGGAGCAGCTCAGCAAAAAGAAGATGCTTTATTAAAAGTCCTCACAGCCCTCTCTTACAGGGGTGGATGATGGATGTCAGACCCAGAGATCTGGAAGATTCCTGCGTCAGACATTGTGATTTCTTCTTAAGTCCCTTAAGCAAAAAGATTTTTCCCTTTGGTCTGTCCTTGACCTCTTTCTCAAATTCTGTGCCTTAAAAGAAAAAAAGAAAGAGAAAGAGAGAGAGGGAGAGAGAGAGAGAGAGAGAGAGAGAGAGAGAGAGAGAGACAGAGAATGTAGCAGAGCTTTCTGAGGATATATCAAAATATACCAGTAAAAGAAACATATGTTGAAATACTCAGAAACCGAAATAAAATTCAGGACAGTCTGAAAAGTAAATAGGTGCTTATAGACCAGGGGCTAAAAACTATGAGCCTCAAGCCAAATCTGGGCCACTGCCTATTTTTATAAATATAGTTTTATATATAGGAACACTGCCACACCAGTATGTTTACATAGTTTCTATAGATGCTTTCATATTATAGCAGCATATAGCTGAGTAGTTCCAATAGAGCAATAGTAACAATTTGGCCTGCAAAGCCTAAAACCTATACTATCTGACCCTTTATAAGAAAAGTTTCTCAGCCCCTGCTATAGACTTTCATTTTGCTTCTAACATGTTTGTTTCGAAGGAAGTCTGTGAATAACATGCCCATAGTTGTATCAGAACTATTTGTCCTTTCTTAGTTTAGTAGCAGAAGGGGTAAAACTAAAGTGCAGATGAGAAAGGGTGTCATTAGTAAAAATGCCTGGGTTGCAAATAATAATCATGGGCTAAATGGAATATTTAATGAATAAAGTCACAGGAAGAAATGGATGAGCTACAGTGAAAGCTCAGTATTCTTAGACATTTGCAGCTGTCAAAAATTATCCCCAAAAAGGCAATTAATTGGAACTTCTTCCAAAGAATGAGAAGTATTCAAATATTTGCTGGATGATAGTCTCAGAAAATAAACAGAGACAAACCTCCTGGGAAGCTAGTAGATTGTTTATAACAAAATGCCAAATGATCTGGAAAGCAACACAGTGTCCTAAATCAATAGTAAATGTGTATTTTTGTTATAGTTTTTCATTACTCAGTAGAATAGAAATGGTGATTTATTTGGTAACACCAACATCATCCTGCATATTTTCTGATGAGATTTGCTACTGATTCTGTGAGAGCTGTTTAGAAAGAAAGCCTTGTCAACGTTTTGTTAAACATTTTTTATTAATTTGTACATTTCAAAATATATTTGTACAATTCCTGGAAATGCTGAGTTTCACTCTTCTTTAGTTTCAAGAGGACATAAAGTATCTCTCCCTGATGCTGGATCCTAACACTCCCCAAACACACAACCTTTAAAATCAATCCCACTTCATTCATTTTTCATCATATTAGAGCAAAGAAGGGACATATAATGTCCCACCTGCTTTGAGACTGTAGATTATGATGTAAGATGTGCTGATGTAATCAACTTAAATTCAAAATAACCACTGCATGAGAGAGCGATTTCCCCACATGCTGTGTACTTCAACTTGATGGTGCAGGTTTTATCTTGGGAGACTGCACAGTTCTGCTCAGGCAAGTGAGCACAAAAAGGAAAACAGTGGGTGAAGGAAAACAGTAGGAAACAGAATTGACTATGCCAAAACAATAGGGAAATTATAATACTTAAATAAGTTAATGGGATTAAAACTGTAGATTGAATTTCCTTTAAAAATTGTGCAAACTTATTTGATCTCAAGATCCAGTTTATCCTTCTTATAGAGCCTATGATTCCAATTTTGTTTAGGCCTGCAGCCACTATTTATCCCAGGCTGGATTCCTTGCCCATAGACAGCTGCTACCTGAAGCAATTAGTAGCTTCAACTGGCAACACCCAGACAAGATACACAGGATTGGCTTTGGCCTTACTGGGATTTATTGAAAAGTCTTTACGTGACCCAAAGCACTATTTAATGCTGTATTGGTGGGAATCTTGTTGCTGGCTTCTGATGATCAGCTTTTTTCTCCTATGTCTTTCTTGGCTTTTATGTGAAGCCTTGCCCTTTTTGAGACCTCATTGTGTGCCTTGCTCTCTGTTCCAATGATTGATCTTTGGTAATGCTGTCTATCACATAATCTATAACCTACTCTTTTTTTTTTTTTTAAGATTTTATTTATTTCTTTGACAGAGAGAGAGAGAATGAGAGAGAATCACAAGTAGGCAGAGAGGCAGAGAGAGAGAGAGGAGGAAGCAAGCTCCCCGAAGAGCAGAGAGACCGATGCGGGGCTCGATCCTTGAACCCCGAGATCATGACGTGAGCTGAAGGCAGAGGCTTTAACCCACTGAGCCACCCAGGTGCCCCTCTATAACCTACTCTTGTCTGAAGTTCTCTGTCAGTGGATGCCTTGCAAAAACAAACAAGCAAACAAATACACAAAAAAACACTCAAGCTTCAATGCTGCCGTAAAAAAAATGCTAATTCTATTATCATCATTATTCATTAGGGTCTCTGTTATGTCTGTGTTTACTACATGAACCCCTAAACTCTTGAGCAGCTATATTGCCTAGTTCTTAAGGACTGAGAGAAAGTAGTAAAAGCAACTGTTCTGTGGTCTATTCACTTCTTGGTTAGGGGAATCAAGGAAGAATTGAAGATGACCTGAAATAATCTCTGTCAACTCAATTCCCAATAATGATACTTCCCAGGAAGAAGAGAACATATTTCTAATGTACCCAGCAATATTTCCCTGATTAGGGATTACCTATAGTAAACAGGATCCAAAACTGTGAAGCATAGTGCCCAGGAAAAAGTCCTGTAGTTGATCATTTAAATGTTCCCCCCTGAATAAGATGCTTTTAGGAATCTCACCTAGAGACACTTTCTGGAACAAAAAAGGTCTAGGTCCAATGAGGGGAATGTTGAGGGAGAGACATTGGTCATCCCTTTGCTTCATCAGAGACTTTGATTGCCTATAGCTTTGATTTTATTTAATAAAACTTAGTATTACTTAGTAGACACTGGATATTATCTCTAATTTGTTTGACAATTCAATCTGTGTGTTAGCTCAGAATTTTGTGTGAAACTATTTGAATCCCTGTTTTCTGAATTATTACCTGTGTCTGTTTGGGCCCATTACCTAATTTTAATCCTTCAGTCATTTAGTTCCTCTGCCTTTAGAATGGTCATTATGAATATAATTTTCTATTTGAATTTTTTTTAAAGGATTTTATTTATTTATTTTACAGAGAGATCACAAGCAGGCAGAGAGGCAGGCAGAGAGAGAGGGGGAAGCAGGCTTCCTGCTGAGCAGAGAGCCCGATGCGGGGCTCAATCCCAGGACCCTGAGATCATGACCTGAGCTCAAGGCAGAGGCTTTAACCCACTGAGCCACCCAGGCGCCCCTCTATTTGAATTTTCTATTTTGAATTAATTGATGTAAACCTAAAACAATGATTGAGTCATAGCATTATTAAGACTTAACAAAGAAAAAAAAAGACTTAACAAAGGAGGTTCTAATACTATCTAATATTAATTCTTCATGCATTATGTTCCAGTCTTAAGCATTTTAAAAGAATTATTTCTTTTCTAATAACTCTCTGATGTAGAGAAAATGGAAAAGGGGGCCGAGACTGAAGTTTCATTTCTACCAGCCCATATATATAATCTATAATAAAGTTTAACTGCATATAATTTCCCTTTTCCAAAGCAATTTCTAGGATTCTGCAATTCAAAATACAATCTATAACATCTTTGTCTTCTGAGTCCCACCAGAGAACTATTGTATCAAAATATGCATTTTAACAACATTTCTTTATAATATTTCCATGTAGATCTTTTTAAATACTAGAGAAGCCACCGAAAAGATTTTAAAAGACATATTAGTAATGATCTCTTGATTGAAAAGCATAAATTATTAAAATATTCAACCAATACAAAGCCAAGAAAAGAAAAAAATATGAACAAAGAACACATGAAACAAATTATTAGAAATACAAATCATACTAGGCTAAAAGAAAGCAAGACTCATCTATATGCTGTCTATAAATAACCATTTTAATGAAGACAAAAATAGTTTAATATAAATGCATAGAAAAAAAGCATGAAATCATCAATCAACAGAAATTTGGAAGGTCTCACAGGCCAACTTCTGAATTACCAGATACTTTTTAGAAAGGAACATAATAATGATAAGGTTATTTTACTACAAAAAAATAACAATTCAAATATTTATATTCCTAGCAAAAGACTTGAAAATACATAAATGAGAATGGTATCTTTGCTCAAATAGTTTATTTAAAAGCTTACAAAGTTAGTTACAAAAACTTACAAAGACAGGTAATTAAATATCTTCACAATTTTGTGTATGTTTTCATTTTTAACTTCACTTTTTGACAGATTCTTACACCACTAAAGTGTTTAATTAGCACAGGTGAGATTCATTAAGGAGTTAGTTGGTTTAGTTTCCTCTTTCCTTTTTTTCTTTGAAACAAGTTCAGAAGGACAAAGATGTCCTTGAAACAAATTTACATTTAGTGAAAAACAGGATAAAGATATTTTCAAAAGCTCAGTAAGACTTGGAGACTAGTGTATCAAGATGGCTTAATGTCAGATGTTTTATGTATATGTATATATATATATATACATGTTTTAAGATATATAGAGAGAAATGTTCTAACATGTGCAAATATAGTTTGCTTTTATTATAGTTTGCCTTTTACTGTCTCAATTATTAACAACCAACTTGAAAATTTAATTTTGGCAATTAGGAATGAATCCTCCTCTACTGCTGAAAAAGTAAGTGTATCCTCCATGTCTCTGCATGCTATTTTCACCCTTCGTGCACAGAAGCATCAGTTTGCCAAAAGTCCTTGACCTTGCTCCTCATATCTGTCCTATTTATTTAATTTCATATTTTCATTACACCCATCTTGGAGCTCAGAAAACAGAAGAACCTGCAATTAACAAGACATATTTATTTATTTACTTACTTAGTTATTTAAATTCAATTAACCAACATGTAGTATATCGTTAGTTTCAAATGTAGCGTTCAGTGATTCGCAAATTTTTAGAAAGAAACCTGCTACTGATCTGTCTTTGAGACCTGACACTTTGGAATCTCACACCTCTCCACTTCCAGTAAGTGACTTCTCCCCCAGATGACCTTTTTCAAATACAATAATTCTCTCAAAATAAAATTTCTTACTGGTTTTAAGAGTATACGATTTATCCCAATCCACACATAATAGTAACCTGGGTTTTTCCATATATACTCCATTTTTATATTATATTTTAATATATATTTCAACTTATTTTCTTAGTCATTTGCCACTGTTAATACAGATAACAATAGTTTCAACTTTAAAGGAGAATGACAGAAATTATGCTCTATGTCAATTTCAAAAAA